>OZ038450.1:27020562-27259965 GCA_964036195.1 Sphaerolaimus hirsutus | reverse complement strand
TACACCTAATAACGCCCAAAAACGCTTACAATAAAATCAAAGAATTTTAGATTGTTATCACTATGCAAAAATTGAAAATTTATCCGAACATAGCTCATTTTCCCAGTTTACTGAGCCATTGTCCAGCCAGCCATCACTTCTTATTGTGTATTGTCGGCACTTCTTATTGATGTGAGCTGCAGGGGGGGGGGAATCGGTGACCGTCGTACTCACATTCACAAATCAATACACCGGTCCGCTAATCTCCAACCCGGCCCGAATGAATACCCTGTCCGAATGTATACCCGCTCCGAAGGTAAGCCCGGCCCGAAGGTAGCATCAGTTACCTTTGGGCCGGGCTTACCTTCGGAGCGGGTATGCTTCCATTCGGTGCGGGTATACATTCGGGGCGGGTATACATTCGGAATAGGCCTTGGTCGTTTCGATCTTCACACGTGAAAGTATTGGGCTGATGCACAATTTTTTGCCGTTTCCGGATCGTCTCGCATTGGATCGTTCAGAACGATCTTAGTGGGAATCAGCCGGAGTGTATAAGCTGCAGTAAACTTGAGCATAAAATTTTACCGCGAAATTGATTACATACAGGTGGATCCAGTACTAATCCGTATCTTAATGGTGTTCAAAACTCAACATGTAATGTCCACCATTTCGGTAGTTATGATTTTTCAATGAAATTACGATGTAAAATCAGTCGGAAACATACATTTGCATACATGTATAATCATCCACTTTTATGAAATCAATTTCGCGATAAACTGTTATTCTCTAATGCTACGTGGAGCAGTTGTTTCAGCTCATACTCCAGCTGAACCCTCACCATCCGGGACGATCCAATGGGAGACGAGCCCAAAATGGCAAAAAATTATGCATCAGCCCAATAATGTATTCTATTGAGGAAAAATGTACCTAATTTATATTTTTGTTGATTATTTAGATAGGAGGTGGTAGTATGTGGTAGTAAAAGCTGAAGCAACACATACGGTGCTTAATATCTACTCAAACAAAGGCCTCTGGTTCAAACACCTTGAGATACCTATCGATTAAATCATAATTTAAGTTGAGAGATTTTCTGAGATTTTTTTAACGGCACGAGATTTTCTCAGAGATTTAATTATATTTTCGAAAATGACCCAAGAGATTTAATTATATTTTTTTCTTGAGAGATTTTCTGAGTTATTTAATTATATTTTCTCAAAATCGGCCATTTTTTTCAATGCTAATGCCAGTGATGGTAGATGTGCGATGGGTAGAATTAGATGTGCGATCGGTTTAGATGTCGGATAAGCATAGCCCGTATTTAGATATTTACCATGTTTGCTCGAATAATTCCCCTTTTTTTCGTTAGGCTTTTTCGAGGGGTGGTGAATTTTTCAAGGGAGGATATTCGAACTCAAAATTTTGAAGCATGTTTCTCAACTCAAGCATCAACTCATTTCACAAAATATGCTTTATTAACAGATGAAAAACATGCTATTTTTGTTCACATTGAACACAACAAATTGATTAGGTATATGCCTTGAGGCCTGAGGGGGGCCGGAGGAATTATTCAAGGGGAGGAAATATTTTTCCTCATTCGTCTTTCTGGGGGGTATTCAAGAATGGGAACATTCAAAGGTGGGAATTGTTCAAGCAAATACTTTTAGCGTCTACTAGTGTTAAAAAAAATTCAAGTTTTATAATTTCCTGGGTTAAATTGGGTCGGCACACACTAGTTTACTACCAGTAAACTAACAATCTAGTAAACTCATATATCAGCTTCTGAGCGCATCTGAGTTTACTGGAATGTGTTATTTTTAATATCCGCCAACTGTAGTTGACGAACAGCTCATTCCGGTAAACTCAAGTGTCGTTCAAAGCTGATAAATGAGTTTACTAAATTGTTAGTGTTCCGGCAGTAAACAAGCGTGCGCAGTGCCAATATACCCGACATAGGTAAGTATAATTTCATCAATAAATAAATATGTAAATAGTTGGAACACATTTATTACATAAAAATATAGTGTTGGCAAGGCATTTTTGATTACGATGTTCCTATATTGCCAAAATTTAAATATGGTGTGTCTGTTATTTATTTACACTGTGATGCAATAATTTGTATTTGATTCCAATAACTATTTATTTATTTACCGGACATTTGAAACCCAACCTGTAATTTGACCAGCCAATGAACAGTGAATTTAGAACTTGTAACTTGAAAATAGCGATGAAAAACATGCTATTTGTTTAAGTCAGTATTTTTAGAAAACTAAAAAGTCTGTGCGCTGCTTACTTAGGGTTCGCGGTCTCGTTCTAACCTTAACTTTACAAAAATAATTAAAAATCAAATAGGATATTGTCAAGTACCAAAGAATCTAACTTTTGCATCGAATTGCAAAAAAAAACAACTGTTTATTAAAGACCACTTGTAGGAACTGAAATCTTTACATACAATGTTGCGCACACTAGTTTTCACACAAAATTTCGAAAACTCATAAATCAGCTAAGAACGCATTTGAGTTTTCTACAATAAGGTGGCCGTGAACTACAGTTGACAGAGCTTAAAAATGACTCATTGTGGAAAACTCAAACACGCTCAAAGTTTATTAATGAGTTTTTGTAAATTCGTGTGAAAACTAGTGTGCGCAGGGTCAATACAACCATCCCATCCCAAGTCCCCCCCAAACCCACATCCAATTAGCGTTGGGCAGAACATTCTCCCTTCTAAGGCGTTCGATCGCCAGCGGGATAGCGCCGGCGCTGGTGGAAAAGCCGAACTTGGGGTTGAGCAACGGTACCGATTTGGGGAACATGACCCCCATGCGGATGTTGTAGGGCTGGCCGCGAGTCCCTGCGAACGGTCCCGGTGTGTAGATTGCGGTATCGGTGTTGAGCTAGACTGGTAAACCGTGGATTTTTGGGCAACTCGTAAATGTGTTTTGAGGATATGAGTTTGCGACGATGAATGATTTTTGATAGCCGTCAACTATAGTTGACGGACTCGTCATTCTGGTAAACTCAAATGTGCTCAAAAGATTCCTGAGTTTCCCAAATTTCTCCGGTGTACTAGCGTGCGCAGTGGAGTGAAGGGAATGTTGAATTTGTTTAGCCCAGTGTACTACTGACCGCACTCTTAACAATTATTTAAATGACCCGACAGCCAATTTTTCTATCGAAATTTCGAATAGTTTGGAACAGTCATAATTCAGCTTTGAACGCTTTTGAGTTTACCAGAATGAGGTCTTTCCGTCAACTAGTTTTGGTGGATATTGAAAAAAACTCATTCCGGTAAAGTCAAATTGTTGAAAGCTGGTTTATTAGTTTTCCAATTTTTTTGACTTTTTGTGTAGAAAACTAGTGCCTGTGGGCACTATGGAAATCCCCCATATGCCAAGATAATAACAATTTGTTCCTATCAATATACTTAGTCCGGCTGAAAAGTCCCAGGGCAGTGCTCGCCATTCGCGCTAGGGGTAAGCTACGGTCATAAAATTTTGACAGGTGAAGATATAAGGTGTTTTGAGTTTTCACCCAAAATTTCATCCCTCTAGCTCCACCCACTGCGGAACTGTGGGGGTTACAACTTCGGTCATTTTGTACTGATGTACACGTGGTGCTCTAGCTCAATGCTGCTTTAAGTTGTGATCATGAAACTTTGACTAGTGTAAGCCACCAGTGTTGGCAATGTGCCAGCACTAACCAACATGACCTATGGCATCATAAGCGTAGTCCAATTTTGTCATTACTGTCACTACTACCACTACCAAATTCATAGTTAATACAGGATGCATTTTGCATGCACACTGCTGTTGAACACAGGTAATGTGTACACTGCAGATTAATAATGAAACATAGGGACATTATTAGGACAAGACAGATAAATTCAAATAATGTTAGGGATTTGTGGACATGCTGCCCATTCTGTCAGAGGGTGGGTTTTGACTTCTGGCTAACGGGGGATCATATATTAGAAAACTGCGTGTCAGACACAACGATTGCTTGGAGGACGGAGACATTGCGGTCATTGAAGAAAGGCTGCTGTGCAGAAGGCTGCGACAAAAAGGCTAAAATCGATCTTAGGCGTCTCTTGGAATCTTCAACCTGTCAAGCTGCGAGAGCTACTTTTAGCAGGAAAATACGAGATTTGGATAAACATATGTCGGAACTTTGTGGACCATTATAGGCACTAGTAGGGGTTTTAACCTGTTTTATTCTCATGTTAGCTCACTCACTAGCAGTAGTCGCTTTGCGGGCTACGGCCCATCGTTCTTCAACATCTACCTCTTTCGTGCCAATATATTTCCTCCCTACCGAAGGCTCGCGTAGAGCATCGAAGGTGGAAGGGGGGGCAGAGTGCTGGCTCTTTCCTGTCAAGATGACATGGTACGATCTTCAGTAAACTGGTGAACTTGATACTCTCTGATTATTGATACTATGAGTATATATCTTCACTTAGATCTCACTTCTGGACTAATGAAACAAACCTCGAAACCTATATTGATACCAAATGCTCTATTATTGTTACTGCACATTTTTATGTATGTAAACGCTTAGTGCCACAGGGGACTGCTTACGTCGCGGTCCCTTACGTGCCACGTTCACATGATTTTACTACGTATTGTATTTTCATTTAGCGCTTCCAATTGTTCACTTTGTCGTATTGGCTGTATTTTCGCCTATTTGAGTTGTTGGCGCGCGTTGTTTTAACGTATGATATGTGAGTTAGACTGTCGCTACGTTATTTTTACTTTTGTATTTTTGTACTTTGTACCCTTTTGCCTCGCGAAGACTGAGTGGTATATGAAGAATTGAATTGAATTTGATTCACATAATTCATTTACTGCTTATTTCAAAACACCATTAAAATCACTGCAATACAATATGATCTCAGATGATCACCAAAAACATCCATCACAGTTCCAACGTTTCTTGCACATCACCCTGATCTGCATATTAATTTTACCTTAATAGCAATGATGTTGTATAATTGTTGAATACTATCAGCACATTTCCAACACACTGGCTTACACCAGCCAAGTTTCACTTACACTAGCCAACTTAAAGCAGCATTGAGCTGGAGCACCATTTGTACATCAGTACAAAATGACCGAAATTGTAACCCCCACAGTTCCACAGTGGGTGGAGCTAGACTGGTAAAGTTTTAGGTGAAAACTCAAAACACCTGATATAATAAACCTATCAAAGTTTTATGACCGTAGCTCACCCCTAGCGCGAATGGCGAGCACTGCCCGGGGACTTTTCAGCCGGACTAAGTACATTACACTGCCTTTTAATTTTTCACGGGACTTTATTCATCAAACTACGGTAACGCTTTTTTTATAGCTGCATTACACTTACGTTGTGCTCGTGTGGTCGATAGAATCGTGTCTGTTAAGAAGAGATTGGAATAGTGCCTATTTTAAAGGATGATCACCGGATGTACATGGTAAGGCTGAAAAGTCCCTGGACAGTGCTCGCCATTCACGCTAGGGGTAAGCTACGGTCATTAAATGGTGACAGGTTAATATATCAGGTGTTTTGAGTGTTCACCCCTATAGCTCCACCCACTGCGGAACTGTGGGGGTTACAATTTCGGTCATTTTGTAACACATGGTGCTTTAGCTCAATGCTGCTTCAAGTTGTGATCATGAAACTTTGGCTAGTGTAAGCCACCAGTGTTGGCAATGTGCCAGCACTAAACAACATTAACTATGATATCATACCTAAGCCTAGTCCATATTGCCATGACTGTCACTACTCTCACTGCCAAATTCATCATTCTGCCTCTACGGTTGGTCAATACAGGTTAATACAGGATGCATTTTGTATGCAAACTGCTGTTGAACACAGGTAATGTGTCCACTACAGATTAGTAATGAAACACAAATGAAATTTATTTAATTTAATTTTTTACTGCACATTTTAAAACAACATTTCAATCACTGCAATACAACATGATCTCTGATGATCACCAAAAACATCCATCACAGTTCCCACACAGCCAATAATGTGCTTGTGAAGTGCACTGAAGTGATCTGAAGTGCCCCTTGTGATCACACTTCAGAGCCTGATCACGCCTGATAACCAGGCACTTCACCACCAGTGATCACACTTCAGATCCTGATCACGCCTGATCACCAGGCACTTCACCACCAGTGATCACACTTCAGATCCTGATCACGCCTGATCACCAGGCACTTCACCACCTGTGATCACACTTCAGAGCCTGATCACGCCTGATCACCAGGCACTTCACCACCCGTGATCACACTTCAGAGCCTGATCACGCCTGATCACCGATGGAATGCACTTCACACATTTTATTACTAGATTGTTTACAGAAATAAAAAAATCAGAAATTTGTGAAGTGGGTTGAAGTGCCTGTGAGTGTCTGCCTGAAGGCGGACACCGCAGATCACGACAGATCACCAGCGCTTGATCACCAGCATTTGCTGTGCCACGTTTCTTGCACATCACCCTGATCTGCATATTAATTTTACCTTAATAGCAACGATGTTGATGAAAGTGTTGAATACTATCAGCACATTGCCAACACTGGTGGCTTACACTAGCCAAAGTTTCATGATCACAACTTAAAGCAGCGTTGAGCTAGAGCACCATGTGTACATCAGTACAAAATGATCGAAATTGTAACCCCCACAGTTCCGCAGTGGGCGGAGCTAGAGGGGTGAAATTTTGGGTGAAAACTCAAAACACCTGATATATTAACCTGTCAAAATTTTATGACCGTACCGTAGCTCACCCCTAGCGCGAATGGCGAGCACTGCCCGGGGATTTTACAGCCCGACCATGTATTTTAAAAGATGAGTTACCAGAAAGCTTTAGGGGATTTATATATTGTAATAACGGGTTCTGTTGGGGGGGGGGAAGCTATCGCCCTAATTTACAGATACCTATTTAACAGATGTAAGTTTTTAAAACCCATGTCACAAAATTCCTATTTTTGCACTTTATCAAAATTTACGCCAAAACACACTTGCGCTTTTGGGCACACAAATAATAGCTGCTAAATCATATTTAGGTAATTTACGTACACCGCGAAAACAGTTCAGAAAATAAAAAACTTCCGGAACAACAGACCATCAATCGACCCCCCAAAAAAATGTAAATAGCAAAATTTTCAAAACCAAAGCAGTCATTTAACAAACATTTTGTCCTATTCGTCTTGTCAAAGTAATCGATCAAATCCTGCATCTGCTGTTGAGAAGATCTGGTCGCAGATTCATCATTCTGAAAATTGTCATTTTTCTGCGGGGCGCGCACTACACTCCCAGCTGTGGGTACAACTTGGCTGGGTGCCAATACCGATCCCAATTCCATAGGTGTGGGTGCGATTATTGGGAGTAGGTATATCAGTGGGATTATCAGTGGGTATATGCACAGGGGAAACCCCATTTTGGAAACCTTTTGAATGTAAAATAGTTTTGATAAATGTGATATATAGCGCGTAAGTTTGATGGTTAAATCTGTAGGTCATTAAAATCTTATGATCAAATAAATTTAAGTGTATGGATACAACATGCCTACGCTTTCTGACATTCTACCGTAAACCCAAATGCAAAATTCATTCATGCATAAATATTGTTCAGCCATAAGCTTGAGCTAATTAAGCAGAAACGCGCTAATAAGCTTTTAGACCCATGACCACCGGTGTTTATGAATTTAAGGACATCATTATTTTTCTTGTGATTTTCGTCATTTTAATGTAAACTCATTTGCAAGCACAAGTAGGTAACTTAGTGTTAAAAGTGTCAAGTTTATAAAAAAATGGCAAATAAAAAGTTCCAGAGTATTTTTTCAACAAAGTTACACTTTACATGATAAAATGCCTCGGGGGCAATGCCCGAGTGGATAAGCGACAAAAATTATCAGTGATTAGCCCAGTGAGGAGCAACTCATGTGAAAAGTTCTGTATTCCCTCGAGATACCCCCAGGGAGTATATTTATTCAGAGCGAGAATTGTCGCGGGGAGTTTAACGAGGGGGTATTTCAAGGGGGGGGGGGGGGTTATTATTTCGCCAGAAATTTTTTGAACTGCCAGTATCAATTTGTTGTTTGTAGCGTACGCAGACGTAGAAAAATGCAATAATAAGCAACATGTGTACCAAGAGGCTATAGACTTACCATATATCTTCGAATTACCCCCCGGGGGGTTTATTTTTTCAGAGTGTAAATTTGGGGGGGGTTAATGAGGGGGGTTATTTTTTCGCCAGCAATTTTTTGAACTGCCAGTACTAATTTGTTGTTTGTAGCGTACGCAGACGTAGAAAAACGCAATAATGAGCACCATGTGTAGCTATAGACTTACCATATATCCTCGAATTACCACCCGGGGGGTTATTTTTTCCTAGTAGAAATTTTGAGGTAGGGGTAAACGAGGGGAGTATTGCGAGGGGGGTATAATTTCGCCAGTTATTTTTTGAACTCCCAGTACTAACTTGTCGTCTGTAACGTACGCGGATACAACAAAAACTAAAAGTAAAACGCGGATAAAAGTAAATACAACAAAAACTGCCAAATCAATGACTCGATAGACTTTTACAAGCATGTCGATGGTGTAAACCCTGTTCTAACATAAGTGTGATTATTTTTAACGTATGTTCTGCACTGTCCGGATCACAAACCGCAGCTATTGTCATTTACGTTCTCTATACACTAAATTTGGCGGGGGGGGGGGGTATTTCGAGGGGGGTTTATCAATTCACAGTGGCCATTTTGAGGGTGGTATTTCGAGGGGGGTATTTTGAGGTAATACGGTAATTTAATTTCGAAATTTGTCTCTAAAAAAATGTCATGTCAACATACCGTATTTCTTCTAATAGAACGGCACACCTCCAATAGGACGGCAGGTTTTGGGACATTTTTGTGCTCACTGAAACAATAGAACGGCAGCCTCCAATAGAGCGGCAGGTAGAAATCATCTTTGGAGTGTGCCAAAAGACAGAAATATATCAAAACTGAATGGTGAGGATGTTCAAAGCATTCAAATAGGTGTTAAACCTCAAATTGGTGCTCTGATATATTTAAATATTGCTCAAGCTTCATTTAAAAAAGGCTACATTGAAATGAGAATCTGAAAAAATTGGTGAAAAAATAGAACGGCACCTCTAATAGAACAGCAGGTAAGAAGTTGTAGACAAAAATATAACGGCGCTGTTCTATTAGAAGAAATACGGTAAATACAATTTTACAGTGGTTTAACGATACAAATATTCATGATAATTTGCTACTTTCTGTGTGCACGTGCAAAAGAACATGCCAACGTAAAATATTGTTTACCTTCACGAATTTTCCTATTCTCATTACTATTGGATTGAACAATTGAAAAAGTGATGCATCGCTAAAAAATTTATTGCCCAAAAATCAACTGAAATTAAAGGCAAAAGGCACAATAATCTGCATAAAGCTGTATCAATGAGAGTGAACAAAAAAATAACACACAAAAATGTCAATACAAAATGTCAAATTACCTAATAAGAAATGTCAAATCTGGAAGTTACGTATTGAATACCGATTCTGTACACTTGTGAAGGAAGTAAATGCCTAAAATAAAATAAAAATTGAAAACCCACAGGGGTCAAGGAAGCAAGGGGTAAAATGCACAAATTTTGGCTGGTGTCCCTCTTAAAACTGCTTTAAAATCCAAATTGCAGTTCCCCAATAAATACTGAAATGGCTAAACTGAACAAACTCATACACAAACTGAATTAAAAAACAACAAAGGTATTCACGCAATTAAGCTCTTCATTTTTATAAGTAGGAAACTTTTCATTTAAATTTATATTAGGGTTCAAACGGGACCAGTTTTTGTGATCGGAACCAGGAATTTTGTGTCGGGACCGGGACTAGGTGGTCGGGACCGAGTCTGACATTTTTTGTCGGGACCGGGACTGGGGCCTCGGGACCACCCCAGTCCCGGAAATTTGCCGAACATGCACCGGGACCGTGGTCTCGTTTGAACCCTAATTGATATGTAAATAAGTGCCGTATTCCCATTTAAATAGCAATATCAAGTTTCAGCCTGAGGCAAACACCACATATTTGCTTTTTGTTGATAAAACACACCAAATTACGAATAAAACTCGAATTTCGAAAACATTAGTAAACATGTGTGCAGAAGATTTTTTTGTTGACTTATATTTGAGCTTGCGTCAACAAACTGCACGCTGGCCCAGTGTTGAAATCAAGTTAATTAATTCCGAAAATCAAAAAAGCCTGTGGTAAGTGATATAATCTATGGATGACACACCTTACAACGAAATCTACCGTATTCCATCTGAATAAACGAACAGACAAACAGAAATGAAAACTTTTTCTCATCAGTTCAGATCAAATTTCTCCCACTTTGGGTGAATTTGGTGCACGATTTTTTACATAACCAAATTCATCAAAATATGGTAGCATTCATTGTAATGCATGTCCGTCCAGTATAAGAAGGTTTCATGCACTATACAGCTCACAACTTCTTGTGACTTTTAGGTTTACTTTAACTTGATATCACTTTACGAATTGCATTCCCGATACGAAAAGTTGTATTCAAGTGTCATTCAAGTGACAAGTTGAATGATAAGTGACAAGTAGGGTTGGGAATTTCAAAATTTTCGGTTCCGGTTCTCGGTTCCAAAAGATTTCGGTTCGGGTATCGGTTCTCGGTTCCTGAAAATTTTCGGTTCCGGTTCTCGGTTCGGTTCTCAAACTCGGTTCCGGTTCGGTTCTTACGGTTCTAAAATGATCAAAATTTCGGTTCCGGGTAATAAAATAACCGGGTATCGGGTAATAATCGGCTGAACAACAGAAAAACAATATACCCAAGTTTACATGTGTAAGTAAACACCTTCCCGGTCACGTCCGGCAGGCATTTTTTGATTTTACTTCTTATATCCTATCCCCAGTTCTAGGGCGCCCCTGAGGCTGAAACTTGGGGGAGATATTGTCGCAACCCCCCTCTACTTCGCATGAATTGGGGGGGTCGCGGCGACCCCCCCAATTCATGCGAAGTAGAGGGGGGTTGCGCCAATATACCCCCCAAGTTTCAGCCTCGGGGGCGCCGTAGAACTGCTGATAGGATATAAGAAGTAAAATCAAAAAATGGCTGCCGGACGTGACCGGGAAGGTGTTTACATTGGTTGGATATTTCATACTACAGGAGCATATCACAGCTTATTATTTCATGGTAGAATGCAGAAATCAGAGTTGTTATAATAATACTGGTATTTAAAAAAGTGTTAAAGCAACCTTATACGTTTTCTGTACTCGCGTACTTTCAAAAAGTACATGAGTAAATGAGTACTGGTATTTTTTCTGGAGGAAACGTAAATGTATTTATGTAGTACGCGAGTGAGTACGTATTATTTTGAGTACAAACATAAATAACTTTTGCCAACTACGGTTAAAACTGCCACAAACCAATGAAAACTACTACCAGTGATAATGTGTATACTGCAGAGTTGCGAAAGCGTATGGGTATTTATACTTACGCTTACGCTTATGCTTTCGTAAAATACCCATATGCTTTATTACGCTTTCCCGGCGGAAATACCCGGGTACTAAAAGCGTAAAATTTTATTCACACAACCCAGCTTTATGCTTTTGAAAAAGAAAGAACGAAACAGAAAGTTGCTGAGAATGCGTACAAAAAAATAACAGTGTGTGTTCTCTAAGAAGTGAAAACGCGGCACATGTGCAAATTGTGGCATCTAGCAATATCGCGGCTTAGGATTAGAAATTTCAGGTCAGATAATGGATACCGTATTTCCTCAAACAACACCCAGGGTTTTTCTCAACGTGCAAAATATAAGCGTTTTTGAGGAAATACGCTAATTCGATAATCCTATGCTCAGCAGCAAGATCACTTTGTAAAAAAATTTTTTACGCTTACGCTTTTTCTTACGCTTTCCTAGGTATTTTTAAAATACCTTAAGCTTTGAGTATCCATACTCATAAATTGGAAAGTGTATTTACGCTTACGCTTACGCTTTTCAAAAATACCGGTATTTTAACAACTCTGGTATACTGCAGCGACATTATACTTTACAATGAAATCTACCATATCCCATCTGAATAAACGAACATACATAAAAATTTCATCATATTTATCAAAGCAATTTGATAAATATGATGAAATTTTTTTATGTTTGTTCTTTTATTCAGGTGGGATATGGTAGATTTCATTGTAAGGTGTAATGTCGCTGGAGTATATGTGAAATTACACGCTCCCGCGCAATCATTTTGTAAACAGATGAATTTTGCAATTCTGAACACGCACCAAGATGTTCAGCTGCTGTTTAAAGGCTTAGATGTAGGTGTTGAAAAAACGCTGTTTAAAAACTTTAAGATTCCTAGAAAATTTCGGTTCTTTCGGGTATTTACTTCGGTTCCGGGTATAAGTGCCGCTTCTCGGTTCCGGTTCGGTTCTCAATTTCGGTTCCGGTTCTCGGTTCCAAAATAGTGCTCGGTTCTCGGTTCGGTTCGGTTCGGGTCGGTTCAGTTCCCCAACCCTAGTGACAAGTAAAGTACAGAGGACAAATAATCGACACTTAAAAGTTCCTCAAGACATTCCTTATCACTTGATCACTTTAAATACCGCGACTAAAACTTCACATTCAATCATAAATCATTACCCGATTTCGCAAATCGGGTAACCCGAATTCCCACCCAAAATCATCACGGATCGTGAATAGGTGAATGTTGCGAGGGGGGCACATTCTGCGCGCCGAAATTCGTCCCAGCGATAGTTAGCGGGATTTGAACTTGTTCTGGAAGTGCCGCATTGGAGCTCCATTGGCCAGCCGCCATCTCGAGCTGTTTTTGGGTGAAAATGGAAACTTTTATTTTTGTATAGATAAATTGTGTCCAGGGCAGTATCCAGGGGGGCGGGGGGGGAGCTGCAGCCCCCCCCCCCCCCGTTCCCGGGGTGAGACCTGAAAGACACGGAAAAATGCAACTTTCAGGTACCATTTTGCAAGGTGTAATGAAAAAAAATTGCGCGCAAGCGCGAATTTTTCTACCAGATGTACGGAATATCACCAGATTGTTCCCAGTCACAACAAAACCTTTTAAATTCACTCAATGGTCTGTTTTTCGCTTATTTATATATATATTTACAAACATAAATTATACAGCGTTTCATGACGCTGGCGCTAACGCAAATGGCGCCATGACCTGGCGCCATTCCGTTACTTTATTTGTAAACATGTAGGGGGGGGGGGGCTGGGCGGCGAAAGACCGGTGCCCAAGTAAACTCGGTGCCCAAGTACGCCTGGTGCCCAAGTTTAAAAACCTTGTGCCTAAGTTTGCCCGGTGCCCAAGTAAAGTGCCTGTACTTGGGCACCGGGCGGATGTTTACTTGGGCACCGTTCAGGTGCAAGCGAAAGACTAGTGACTAGTGCTCGTATTTACGACCCGAAAAATATCGAGTCCAGGTAACATTCCAGGTTGTGAAGGTGATCGCTAGTGAACTAGCATTCATGTTCACAACCCGGAATGTTACCCGGACTCGATAGTTTTTCAGGTTTAAATACGAGCGCTAGTTGACTAGTGCTCGTATTTACGGCCCGAAAAAATGTAGAGTCCAAGTACACAACCGCCACGTAATGCACAAGTGGTGTCCAAGTACTGCACAAGTAAAAAGCCGCCCAGTGCACAAGTAAACACGCGCCCGGTGCACAAGTACGGGCACTTTACTTCGGCACCGGGTATATAAACTTGGGCACCGGGTTTACTTGGGCACCGACACACCGTCGGGCCAGGCCCAGCCCTGTTCGCCGGGTTCCGTAAACAAGCAGCCCTCCCCCGCTCAATAATCCTGGATACGTCCCTGATTGTGCCGATGGGTTAGCAGAGTACCCGATTACCCACTTCAAAAAGTATCCCAAATCCCAATCCGGAACGCAACGCACGTGTCTTTCGTGTTCGCGCAGCGCCCATACAGCTTTCTTCTGGTCGTCGTTTATGTGCTTGTCCAAACCGCGGTAGAATTTGTACGCGAACACTACGAACAACACCATAACTGGCACTGAAATCGGAGGATTATGGTAGGGTGTTTGGATGATTACGGTAGCGGGTCTGGATGATTACGGTAGAAAACGATTCGATGCAGGGGTTCAGTAGGGGGGGTTGGGGGGGGGGGGGGGGGTTACCCCCCCAAATTGGCCAGCTATCTACCTATCTCGCGCGATTTTTGAGAACCTATACCCTGATTTTCGCTCAAAATCGCTATTTTTCATACCTTCATATAGATTTTGACCTCCAAAATCACTAGTTCATGTGTCTAACTGCCTATTTTCAGCCTTTTTTTAGTACTATATGTCCTTATATACCCATTTTTAGCCATTTGTCACCTACTTTTAGCGATTTTTCTCTTTTTCCTCCCTTCTACACCTATATATTGAACCCCCGCGAACCCCCCCCTCCCCAGAAAATTTTTCAGCTATCTATCCCTCCGGAGGAGCGATTTGCTATCTATATGAACCACCGCGGGAGTCCAAATCTACAAAACCCCTGATTCGATGAAAGAAAAATTGATGAAAACCTCACCGAGTATGGCGGTTGTCATTATGGCCGGTCCGTAAATTTCGAGTGTCACAAATTTAACCCATAAAATCACAGTGATTTCAACCAGAAACAGGAAAAGACCAACGCAGGTAGATAGGAACCATGAATATTCAATGTATTTCCTGGAATCAAAGGAAAATTATGTCTAGAAATTGCGAATATTTATAGGGTTATCAACCAAATGCTGGCAAGATACGAACTTCATAAAATTGCACCAGACCATCTTATATTCACACCGAAAAAAATATAGACAAATGAATTTTTAACCAGTGGTTTGAAAAGTGTAGATTTTTAGAAGAAAATACAATCAACTATGCACAATTTAGACATAACCGATTAGCTGGCAAATTTCCACCCCCCCTCAAAACTCAATCTCCCTAAAACAGCCCCCCCTCAAAACTCAAATCTCCATCAAACAGCCCCCCCCCCAAACCTAACCCAAACCAGGCGGGCTCGGTGACCGCCTCCATGTGCGGCAGCATGCACGTGGACATCATCAACGCCAACAAGTGCACCGACACGAGCGCGGTGGTCACCGCCGCGAAACAGTACAAGAGCCACCGTTAAATTGGGTGGGTGTTTGGTAACGTTACCGTTACCGGAAAGTTACGGTAATGTTTTTGTTATTGAGGTTGGTTTACCGCGGTGACAATTTACCGATGGGTGGTTTTCGTGGTATTTTTTATGTTTAATAAGCGTACCGGTATACCGGGAAATAATCAGAGATATCAATTGTTCACGTATTTCGATTCATCAAAAAATTACAACATTCTTTGTATTAATATGGTTCAGTCCCGTCAGTATACCGTACATTTCGACTGTATACCATTTCGACTTAGGTTCGAACACAGTACACTTTTCTGAATTTTTTGCAGATAGAAATCAACAGAAGATTGATTATGAATACGATACGATTTGATGTCAAATGTTCACATTTGAATTTTCCCGCTGCCGGTCAATACACAATCGTATCAACCATGGCACCACCGGTACTCAGTACCTATACCGTACCGCGTACCGATACCGGAAATCCGCACCGTATCCCACCCGCAGTCACACTGGCGTAGCCGGGTCGTAATCGTTTTCCACGAGCGCCACCATCGCGAAGCCGGCCAAAAGCGCCGACGTGCGTGAAACGGCTTTCAATTTGTGTCGACTTAAATCCACCCAACGCTTGGATACCGCTTGTTCCGCGTTTAGGCTAGTGTTTGCGCGGGATCTGCGGGGGGTTGGAAATTCAGGTGCTACTACCAGATACTGTAAAATTTCAAATGTTATGCAAAGTGTTAAAGGTCATGTAAAATGCCCTGTAATATTTCAAAGTGTTCTGCATTGCCTGGATAACTAACCGCAGCTTAAGTCATTTACGTCTCTAAATTTTGGCGGGGGTATTCCGAGGGGGGGGGGGGGGTTATTTCCAGGGTTATGTACTTCATAACATAACGAATTTATACCAATCATCACAGAAATCCCATTTCAATCAGTTTTTAAAACCAAAAGATTGGAGAAAAGATCCATTGAAATTATCCGTCCCAAAAACTCGACCCACCTGCCATCAGGATAAAATCCGGGCACCTTGAAAAACGGAGAATCAGGGGGCTGGTGGGCGGAGTTTATGGGCACGGCGAGCATTGGCTGAGACATCAATCTGCCGCCCTGCTGCGGCACCGCGTACATAAACTGGGTGCCCGGCCGCAAGCCCGCCGACGGCGGGCCGTATACGTTCTCCTCGTTCGTGGTGGACGTTAAGGGCGGGTCTGAAGAAGGTTGGCATTGTGCCAATTGAGATTTTTTTGTGAAAATGGGGTTTTAGAGATGTATGGTTGTTAAAAAGGGGTAAATAAAAAAAGTAACCTAGGAGTGTGGCGGGAGGCACTGCATTTTCGTTTCCAGCCATTTAAAACGGCCCGTTTAACAGGTTTGACGCAGGCAAAGCCAAAATGCTATGAAATATTTTTAGGACAGATCGAAAGACGTCACTCGTTTTTTTCTCCGGAAGATGATCAAATTTCGTTTAAGCGGGTGACAACGTGAAAAATACGTTGTTGTCGAAAAACATTATTTTTAAGATGATTCAAGTGTTTTTCATTGACAAAAAACATCAATCCCATTACTTCAGTTTTTGCGCCAACATAGCAGTCATTAGAAACTTTATTCAGCACTAAAAAGTTAAAAAGAAGAACGAGTGTGTACTGCACCTAAAAAGTGTCCAGTCTATTCTTGTGGTTTCGTTTCGTTTGTCTTTGGTTATCTTTGCGCAAATATCTTTGCAAATTTCTATTTATCAATGCACTGATCATTGAAACACCGACGCACTAACGCAGGTACTTTTCTCGTATAATTTGCTTTATTCGCAACTATGCATACTTTATTTCTGTTTTTATTATTTTCAGGAAAATGTCCGATCCAGACGACGTTGAAAATGTAGTAGAGGGCGCTATGGCATCTGATGGTATGTTTTTTGCACTTTTTGTGTTAGAGTATAGCTCCGAGGTACTTCTATCCCCTGGAATGCAGACGTCAGGACTTGAATTCAAACATGAATGATGAAATTTAAATTATGAAAACTATTTCTTTATCAAAATGTGATTTTAGTACAATTTCAAACAATTCAATTGTCAACCGACGTCAATTGACGCCGCGTCAATTGGTTTATATAATTTGGTTTGGCTTTCCGGTAAACTGATAAATTTGCTTCCAGTTAAGTAGTTTACAAAACAATAAAAATATGCATTACAGTCAACTCAAATGCGCCCTCAACAGTTCCACAAGTTAGGTCCATAATACAACAATAATTAGTACCCGATCAACACCGAGTCCACGCCGATGCAGATCAGGGCGGCGGCGCTCCTGAGCGGCGCGGCGGCAATTCGCGACGGGCGCGCGCCACAAATCAGCCACCCAGTGACGTCATTCAACAGTGGGGATTGTTTGTTAGTTGTTTTTTTTTTGTGGAAATGGGTTTTGTGTAGTTCGTCATTTGGGTGGTTCTCAAAATTTTCCGGTGAGAGTATCGGGTCCAAAAAGTTCTGGTATCGTGTTTGCGTATTGTGGTCCAAATGTCATGTTCGGGTGATCGAATTGAGGCGTCTAATTCTAAAAGTCGACAAGTCCACAAAATGCGATTTTGAGTAAATCGCATTTAAAGTTTCATTTCCAATTCCAGGTCCGTGGTGCGTGTCCAATGGGGCTCTCTCATGCTCAACATTAAGTTCCAAATGTTAACAATAAAGTGTCAAATTTTCAGCCCCTGCTCTCAACGTATAATGGAAAAAGTGTCTATAAATTTCTACTCGGACAGAACAAAACGGAGGAAAATGCACTTGTCGACTTCTTGCACTCGAGAACATTTTTGTTCCCGCCGGCGTTGCGCTTGCCTTATGGGAAATTTATGGACTTGTCGACTTTTAGAAATCGGTGTCCATGATGGACTTATCACATTTCTTGCGTTTTTTCCCCATAAAATAAGGCTGCGGAAGGTGGACTTGTCGACTTTTAGCCCAAAACTAAGTGGACTTGTCGACTTCTTGCCCAAATTTTTTGCATTTTTCCCTAAAAATGTCAAATTTGGCACTTTGCCATATGGGCATGTGAGGTCAAAAAATTTATGGAAAATGATGAAAAATGTGCGGGAGTAGCCCCAGATGACGTTTCCGGGTAAAAGATTCACTTTTAGTGATTCCTGTAGTGAAGGGACCTACACCGGGGGGGGGGGGGGTTGCCACGCCTCTTCTCTTAGATAAGTTCTCAGATAGCGATAACTTTCCTTTAGGTTGTCTTTAGATGTCAATGACATCTGCATG
Organism: Sphaerolaimus hirsutus; assembly: GCA_964036195.1. Lineage (NCBI taxonomy): Eukaryota > Metazoa > Nematoda > Chromadorea > Monhysterida > Sphaerolaimidae > Sphaerolaimus > Sphaerolaimus hirsutus. Next base: position 27,241,612 of record OZ038450.1, on the reverse strand, counting down.
ACAATGCTCGGCTAGGGGCCACTCCCACATCCTGTAAAATGTCATGCAAAGTATCAAAGGTCATGTAAAATGACACTGTGCCGGTGCGCATGTAGGCATCCGCAAGGACTTATCCAAGGTGGGGGGGGGCTGAATGGCGTGCCTGTCGCTGTGTGTGTGTATTTACATTCATATGAGCGATTTTTGGCGCCAGCGCCAACGCCAATGGTGTCATCGCGTAGCGCCTGCGAATGACGTCCAGCACTACAACGACGTTTCGTTACAATTTAGGAAACATTATAAGGGGGGTGAGCCTCCCCCCCCCCGCCCGCATGGCTCCGTAAACAATTTTTGCAGTCGTTCAAAGTTTTTTTTCAAATATAACTTTAACGTGGTTTTCTCTTAGTTTCATCCCAGCCCGTGTAATCATCTGTGTGAGTGATCAGAAAAAGTTTAATGCGTGTAAAATTGTCTCGGATTGTTTTACTTTTTGTACAAAAGGTTTGATAGCAATTCGTGTTTGATACAAACAGTCAAACATGGATGGAAAAAAGTGGACTTTATATTGTTATGATTCAACATATGCAGCTTGTATAAGACAGTACTTTGTCACAGTACTTTGTGATGTTTCAAACTTTCAAATAGCCATTTAATTGCTGCTGAGGTATGGGATTAGGGATGAAAAAGCGTATTTAAAAAACGTGCTTTTTGCTCTCTCTTTTTTCTAAAAAAGTCCGGACATTTTCAAATTGTCCCATTTCATACTAAAAAACACTGCACGTTGCAGCATTGCAGCCAGGTGAACATTCTCTGGGATATTTTAATCTTCGAAATCACTATTTTTGGTTATATATGCACTTTATTAAGCTATTTTTATCGATTTTGAGATGTCAAACTTGTTTTGTCGATTGTTCGTGACTTTGGCATATGGAATAGGTCTTAAATAAGGTAAAATAGAAGGCTAATACGTTGACAGTGTTGTTTCAAACTGTAGAAGTAGTTGAGAGTACATTGGCTTGATATTTTCTTCTACACTCACATATCACGGCGTATTGGCCCCACACACGCTAGTTGACATCGACACCGAATGTCAACTGGTTCCGTTCCAAATTCAAAGATTGCGTTTGAACGTCGTTCGTCCACTCGTCAGCAAGCTTTGAATCGGGATCGGCACCAGTTGACATTTGGTGTCGATGTCAACTAGCGTGTGGGCCTATTATAACACAACATTATGACCAAATGGAAGCTTTTACACTAAAAACGCCTCAAAACCGATGAAAAAAGCCGGTCATCTTTACATGGGATCAAGGACGTATCCAGGGGGGGGGGCTGCAGCCCCCCCCCCCGTTCCCGGGGTCGGACCTGAAATACACGGGAAAATCAACTTTTGGTATCAATTTTTAAGGTGTGGTGTAAAAAATTGTGCGCGAAAGCGCGCATTCGTCCATTACACAGAGGTATTGTAAAAAATCGGCCCTGTAATCCAAATTCTGTATTAAATACACTGCCATACAATACAATACAAGGCCCCTTTCACACTGCATTTGTGTGACGACAATAGATCTTACGCAGACCGTTTTGTTATGACAAATCTATTTTTTAGCAGATTTTCATGACTGTGACGACTGGTCGGCCTCGTTATTGGCAACAAGTAGCGACCCTTGTTTAACCATGCTCATTGTGACGACCAGATCAAATATTTTACTTGTCGTCACACTCGCGCAATGTGACGACCAATTTTTTTTAAATTATCGGCGCACCTGTCGGATTCCGACAGTGGCACATTTTTTAAAAACATGTATAACTCTTGAGCAACACGCACGATTCATCTGAAATTTGACATGTATTTACACCTAGGTGGTATGTATACTTTACCACATTCACTTATGAATATGGAACTTTTCACTCGACTTAGGAACTTTTTCATGTGTTCTCGGATTCGTCACAAAAATGCAGTGTGAACGCTGTCTAAATGGCCGGCCTGTCACTCTATATGTAGGCATATTTACATACATAATAAGCGATTTTTGGCGCCAGCGCCAACGCCAATGGCGCCATGGCATGGCGCCTACGACTGGCGTCAGCGCCATGGCGCCTACGACTGGCGTCAGCGCCATGGCGCCATTCCCTCACCCTTTAGGTAAAATTTTAGGGGGGCTGAGCCCCCCCCCCCCGTTCGCCGGGCTCCGTAAACAAGCAGCCCCCCCCCGCTCAAAAATCCTGGATACGTCCCTGCATGGGATGGCACTGTAAAGAACAGGTGATTTCTGCCAAAAATCCATTTGACTGCCAGTGGTCTAGCCACTCAATTAGAACAAATTTCAATTCTAATTATGATTGAGTTTAATTCAATCTAATGGAATATATAATTGAGCGGCCAGACCACTGTCTAGCAAAATCAATTAGTCTTTAAATTTATTTTCAACCAATTAATTTTTTTTAAATTAAAAGTTTGTTTTTTATCGAAGTTCGTGGCCTATGCAAAGCTGTTGGAATGGGGTTAATAAAAAAGTTATACATTGACAGTGAGTCAGAAAACTGTTTTTAAAAAAACTCCGGCCATCCCTACTAAAACAGTTCCTTGCAGTCATTGTTTTTCATTTTTAGAAATTGTCTGAATTTTTTCAGGCCGCTTTGCTTTGTAGCGTATTTCATAGGTGTAAATAGTCGGAATAATGGCGGCGTGCGGTTTGACTTTTCGATGTCGATATCTGATATTTTATTCGAAATTTTCTATGTCACGTTCGATATAAATTCGAAGTGCTCAACTCAATATTTTATCTGATATTCGTCGATATTCGACATGAGAAATTCTCTATGTTCGAGTGCGTTACACAATGATTAAGGCTATTTTTGGAGCGATGCCTTCACGAGATACGAATAACATGTGCGATTCATAAAATTTTTCAAAAAATTACTGTGATATGAACACTAATCAGTAAAATTTCAATTGCCATTATGCATATTATGCATAAAAACAATAATATAAATCAATCGCTATATAAATAAATTATATAGTTGACCCCGATCGCTTATTTTACATACTGTTTGGACTGAAATGTTTTGCTACAGCGCAATATAGTTGTTTAAGCGTATTTACTTTTACTCTATCAATACGTATACTCGAGTACACAGAGTAAATACGTTTATGTTTCCTCCGAAAATACGCATTCGCGTTCGCATTTACGTATACTTTTTGAAAGTACTCGAGTACAGAAAACGTATTTCTTATCTGTGTTAATGAAGGTTTTTCAAGGCATGGCATGGAGAAAAGTGTGAAAAAGGCTAAAAATAGATAATAAAACCAAAAAAGGGTGTTCAGATCATATATAGTCAAAAAAGCTAACAATTGGTTAAAAATATGAAAATAAGCGATTTTGAGTGAAAAGTTAGTGCACAATTTGTCAAAAAAATATTCACATTTACGTTTTCTGGGGGAAAAGTATTTTACTCACGTTTACTCATGAGTAAAAGTAAAAAAATTACTTCACGTTTCCGTATACTTTGAAAAAGTTCCTAACTTTTAACAACTCTGCAGCGCGGTAGACAACTGATAAGACGCTACTTTGGAGCAAAACGTATAATTTACTTCCAATAGCTACCTGGAATGTGGCTCTTATCATATCATTAACTCGCGCTTGAAAGTCGCGCAGTAAAAATTTTCAGTAATTTTCATGCCCTTGATTTCGTTGTGACGAAAGCGCATTGTTTTTCAGTGTTTATTTACATGGTCAGTGTAAAATAGTTGCTTGTAAAATTGCAAAAAGTTTAAGTGTATTATAACTTGGCATCCTTCAAGAGTCGCCCCTCCATCAACTTTTTTGTGCCCTTGTGTGCATTGTAATCTATTTTTGTCCATTTTCACTCCGATAAATCGACATTTTTCTGTTGTTAAAAAAATCATTTTACTTTGATCATTTTTGAATGATTCACTATTTCACATGTCACATGCTTCCGATAATCCAGTCCCGTTGAAAAATTAAATAATTCAACTCCACCTCAATTAAGTTTATGTCAAATGACCTAAATCTGCTTAATTACTGTAAACATCAATATTAAAAAAATTATTTTTTCAGCAGCCGCCGCCGCGCTCTACAGGCGCCAGTGGGCAGTCGGGCGGACGCGGAAGTTCTGGATACAATCCGAATAGACCCTACACTGGTTCTGGATACGGACAGAGGGAACAAGTGGGGTATTGGGCGGGGTTTATTTGAGAATTGGTTGTTTTTATTTTATGGTATCGAGGCAGAACACAGGTCGTTAATAACAGTATCTTTTCAAGAATGACTGGGTCCGTCATTCACTGAAATTAGCGCTGATTTTAAAGATGATTTATAAATTTTCTGTATTAATAACTACTGTGTAGTGCCAAAAATTTAGTGTATTACCACCCATCCACCCCCCCCCCCCTTAGTTGCGACGCGACGCCGGCATGCGGCAGCGACAAGTGACACATTACCCCAGCCACGGCGACCAGTCGCCGCCGCAGCAACTGGCCGGGGGAAACGCTCGTTCCAAGAGGAATTCTGCTGGCTCGCACAGCTGGAATTTGAGAGAGTGCGCTAATAAGTTCGAGGTGGGTTGGGGGGGGGGGGTTGTTGAATTCGAAAGGGAGCCTTGTTCCCGCAAGTCCGGCACCGACAAATTGAGCAACTGTTAAGGATCACGGCTGGGGGCGGTAACGCACTTTGTAAAGTGTTAAATGTCATGCAAAATAACAAATTTGTATGATATTTTACATGAAATTTGTCACTTGATCTTTTCACTTTACAGGGTGCGGGACTGGCGCCTGACTAGTGACGCACCACCTGACGCTCCACCAGGGGTATCTTGAATTTTGACCATTTGGGGGGTTGGATGGATAGCAAATCGCTTCTCCGGACGGATAGATTGCAGAAAAATTTTCTGGGGGGGGTTCGCGGGGGTTCAATGTATAGGCGTTTCAAGGTGTAAAAGGAAGAGAAAGGGAAAAATAGCTAAAAGTGGGTGAAAAATAACTCAAAATAGCTATATAATAAGATGTAGTGTAGTACTAAAATAACTGAAAATAGCCTGTTAGACACTAGTGATTTTGGAGGTGAAATTCTATTAAGAAGGTATGAAAATCAGCAATTTTGAGCAACAGTTGGGGCCAAATTTCTCAAAAATCGCTCCGGATAGGTAGATAGCTGGGCGCTTTGGGGGGGGGGGGGGGATAGTAGCCAAAAATTTGCCCCCGGGATAGATAGCTGGGCGGCCTTCGGAATAGATAGATACCCCCCAGGGTTACCCTTCCCCCCAACCCCCGAGACCCCTGCGCTGCACAGGGTTGAGGTGTCACTAGTGGTGTGGAAATGCCGTGGCGTTCTTGGCGCCATTTTGCTCCGGTTCTGCACGCCCACTCAAAGCGCAATTGCGTTTCTGGCACTATGCGCTATTTTTAAGTGACAATTGGTACAAGAACAAGACTGGTGCCAGCGCTAAAGTGTAAAGGGCCATATGGCCCATTGGTGATATGCACTTGAAAAGTGGTTTTGGTACTTTGCGCAGATGTCTTGGCACTTTTTACATCGCTACCGGTAGTGCTTCCTGAGTACTGCCACTCTAACCCAAATTCCCAAAAACAAAGAGACTGTCACGGTCCCTGGCCCCTGCCCTTAGTCGCGAAAAAATAGCTTGAACATTGTCTTCTGGAGTGTGTTGGTGCCATTTTTTCTTTTTTTTAATGCCATGTTTACTTGTTTTTTTCCCGACAGCCTGATTCACTGTGGGTTCTCTGATATTGGCAAATCTAATGAAATTTGCTTCGCGCATGATGCATTGGGAAAACGATATTTAGCTGAATGTCCGATTTGAACAGCCGGATATTTTTCGTTTTGTCAAATTGTTCACTTTTCGGGTAGCTAAACTGAATGTTCAGGGTTCGGGACATTAAAATCACTAAATAAGTTAGATTTATTATTAGTCAGCATTTTCAAAAAAAATTAAATTTACATTAAAACCATTTTATTTTGTTTTACTTTAAAACCATTAAAATCATTTTATTTTACTTATATTCAACAGTTCCAAACTCTAAATATTGATTTGTGACAATTCGGATAAGCATGGTTTATCTAGCATCTAGTATTTTAAATTGTTAATCCCCCCTCAGCGTGCTCCCTTTTCAAATTGCATAACCTTTTATATTGTTTTACGTCTAAGTGCTGAGCTAGTAGCCTTTAGTAAATACTTACATAAATTATTTTCAGCTTGAGGTTTATACATACAGTATATCCCCTGGGGGATTATTTTTGTCAGACTTTTTTGAGGGGGACTATTCGAGAGGGAATTATTCAAGGGGGAATTTAGTATTATTTCGTCACAATTTTCGAGCATGTTTCAAGCATCAAATGAGTTCATGAAATATGCTCTATTAACAACATAACATGCCGCTTTTGTTTTGGTTATACGCAAAAAAATATCATATGCCTCGAGAGGGGATTATTAGGGGAGAATTTTTTCCTCACTCGTTTAACAGGGGGTGAATTATTCAAGTAAATACGGTATGTGTGTTTTGATATAACAATATTGATACCGTGATACCGTAATGTTTTGATACCGTTGCGCCGGTGCGAAGGCCCTGTCATTGTGTACTGCTAGTAACACAATATCCACCGAATTTCCGTCAAGATTTAAGTCCATGCAGCTGTCCCAGTCGGAATGGGGCCGCGGCGACACATGCGCCTATTAGTCACCTCATGATAAGGGGCCGTAATTTTTCTCCCGCAGCTCAATGGCTGCGCGACATTTTATCCCGACTGCACGCCCGCGCGCCGCCTTTAGCGTTCCGATATGTGACCGGGTTTTCCGAATCGGAATTAAGATTGTTATGTGGAATTTTCGGAATCGGGTTTGGCGTGGATGATCATTCAAAACCATTTATCAATTCTTATGTCTAATTGCACACTTAAATGCAAAAAAATTGCAAAATACCTATTTCAGTAGCCATTAAAATATGGTTTGATAAGTATGACTTGCGTTTTTTCAAATGTTTTTCTTATTGTTGCAAAACTCTGACCAACCCTATCTTTTACGCGCCTATGTTATTGTTCAATCCCTATTGTTCAATTGCGCCTATGTTATCCAAATCTTGACAACACGTCATCCCAAACAGAAAACCCGCGACCCGATCAGAACCGGAATCAAAACCCGAATTCCGGTAAATATCTCATTCCAACCCTACTTAGTGCGCGGCGGCGCACACATAAATACGTAACATAAGTGATTGATACATGGGGCCAGCTAAACTTTGGCCCCCATGCCATGCATGAACGCTTTTCATAAACGAGGGGCCTCACTGCTGCAGATAACATAAATCACGGCCCCGCTCTGGTTGCAGTCCGGGATATATGGGCGCATTGGCGGAAAATTTTACTGGTTCGCTACCGTATTTTGTCGATTAAAAGTACTTTTTTGGGTGTTTTTGAAATGGATTTTGAGTGGAAAAATTGTAAACATTTTTGTGTGGGATGGCTGAATAGCGTGTGATTTAGCTGAACAACAGTCTGATGAAGTAGGTAATTTTTGGCCCTTCAAATATAACAAGGCGTGTAAATATTTTGCTGATTTATGTTTTTTTATATTGCACAATGGTGTTCAATGTTTTTTTTTAGAATTGTGAATTCTGGGAATGTTCTACTTTAACAAAATTTAACACCTTTCTTCATCGGGGGTCTAGTAGGGGGTTGCTTACTATTCCCTGGCCTGAACTACCTGAAATTGACCAGGGGCCAGTTTCTGCAAACTGAGAAGTGAGAAGTAAATAAATTTAAAGTATAATTTTCTCAAATGATCCAAAAGTAAGTATTTTATGGCAAATGCGAAAGGAAATTACTTTTTATTTTATTTTTACTGTGCTTTTGCCAATTTACTTGCCATTTCACTTCGTTTTTGCCAATTTTCTTTTCAATTCACTTCTCACTTTGCATTTGACATTTTACTCCTCACTTCCCAATTCTAGAACTGGCACCAGCTATCTTTAGCAACTTTTCAGCGATTTTGCCCAAATTTTTATCCAAAATCACAAAATTGCCTACCTAATTGCCTATTTTCTCAATTCCCATTGCTGAATTGCCAATATCAACCAAAAATTGGCACCCATCCAAAAAAACTCGAAATTCTCCACCAATGCCCCCATGTATCCGCCAGCTTATGTTTCAGATTTGTTACCGCCATTGTGCCCGTATGTGTGTCATATTACTAGAATGGCCGGGTGACTTTAGAGCCTGTGTTTAGTTTAGCTTTCTGACTGTACAGCTGTTATGTTGTTGGTATTTTTGCAATTGGGACTAGTGAGGATTTTACAGGGTGGTTCAATGTGGAATTTTGGATTTTTTTGTGCGTCTGGGGAAGATTTTTGGATATGTTGGGTGTTGCAGATGTTTTTGGTTATTTGTTTGTTATTGGCTATTTTTCTGGATTTTTTTTGGACCACCCCACTATTTATGATTCGCCTTGTATCCAGATCTATGTATTTTCTCGTTGATCAGAAACGATTTGGTAGGCAGAAATAATCCAGGGTCAGTAAATATAACCCCCCATGCAGTATATTGCATTCGTTCCATTAATATCCACTGCATGTAGTTTGCGAAAGTTTGTTTAAGCATCTATTTATTTGAAAGCCGGCTCCAATTTCATCACATGCGCGATTTTATTTTCCGCTATTTGGTCAATTTCCTGTGCAAAATTTCCGCGTGTTTTACCGGTTTTCTGAGATGCTATTTTTATATTGCAAATTGCTTTACCTGAATATTTATATAGGTAAATATTTATGCCTTGCATTATGAGATGAACTTGATACGCCTTGGCGTTGGGCCAACACACGACAGTTGACATCAAAATTCGTGTCAACTATATTCAGCTAAAATCAACTCAATTATGTAATTCCAACTTTCCTATGTGATAGAGAACAGTTAATTTTATATCGTTTCGTGACACTTAATTTTCAAACTGTACTAAAAAAACCCTGTCAATTTGTAAATAGTTTTCGTTGCTTCTGATTAGTGTCTGGCTTTAGTGCATGCATTTTCTTTAAAAAAGCGCTTGAAATTGCATTTTTGCATGGTGCATCAATGATCAACGATACCACTTCTATATTTTCCAATTTCTATATCCAAAAATGATCGATTTTGGCGTCTGTATTCGATATTTTTCCACAATTTTCGATACTATATACGGCTGCAACTCTAACAGACATTTAGAGGTTTACCTTTTATCAAAATTTAATATGAACTAGCAAGTAAAAAATATGTGATAGTTCACATATCCAGTCTGCAAAAAAAATGTCTTTTTTATCAAGACCATATGACCAATTTTGACGGATGGCTGCCATCATGGCAGATATGTAAAAAGACATTGTATATTTACTATTCTAGTAGTTTTGCAGACGGTTGCCGTCTCAGTGAAACAGGAGGGATGCTTTTCGCTAAGTTAAGCAAACTTGTCAGCGAGTCGGGGATTTCAGACTGGGGGTTTCAGTTATCTTTTTCTTTATTAAAAAAATTTTTTTATCTTTTTTAGGCTAGCATTTTCACCAGAATTGATACCAGATTTGAACACCCAATTGTGCTATACACCTGGCTGACAACCGAAATTCCCAAAGCCGATAAATCTGTTTTAAACATTTTCGCGTATTTTGAGTGAATCCTTTTTGATCTCCATCCTCATTCCGGTAAACTCAAATGCTTTTAAATGGTTATGGAAAAGTGTCATGGCTAGGGTTGGGACGATATATCGTATCGAATATCGAATATCGGATATCGACTATTTTTTCATATCGAATATCGAATATCGATATCGAAAATTTTGAAAAAATATCGAATATCGATATCGAATATCGACCATTTTTTCGATATTTTCGATATTCTATACTCCCTGGGCCTGACTTCAAATAAGCCAGGAATGGCACTATTAGAAGGCGATTTCATAAGCAATTTTAACAAATTTTGCGCGCAAGCGCGCACTTTGTTCTCACATGACAGGTATTTTTGTTTCAGCACTTGCGGCATCATCAAATCTTGTGCAAATGCTCTCTCAGATGTTCACATAAGAGTATATGTATGTTTAATAGCTACTTACACCATGGAAACATCAGTGGCACCTATAAATGGGGCTGGCACCTTTTCCTTACCACATCTGTCACATTTTTAGATCATTTTCTCATTTTGATCATTGTGTGCCATTTAAATTTGTATCATCTACTTTTCAGTAGAGATGATCAGTTGGGTTTGTGATCAAATGGAAATGCAATATGCCAAATGAGATATTCCCTGCTATACCAAAAGCAAAATATCGAAATATCGAAATATCGATATCGAATATCGAGCATTTTTTAATAACGAATATCGAATATCGATATCGAGGGTTCATATCGTATCGATATCGAATATCGAGTTTCAGAAAAAAATATCGAATATCGAATATCGATATCGAAAAGTCATATCGTCCCAACCCTAGTCATGGCGCCAGTGCCAAAAGTGAAGCGCCATGGCGCTTTTGGCGCTATTTTGCTTTGGCGCCAGGCAGGAACAAAACACCTGGCGCTAGCTCCAATACAAAAAGCGCGTTTCTGGCGCTTGGCGCTGGTGTTCGGAAAGGCGCCATCCGCTTTCGGCGCTCGGCGCCGAAGACCTATTGTATTTTACACCACTACCGCAAATCCCTGAATAAGACCCCCCTCGAACAACTCCCCCCTCGAAGAACTCCATTTTGTTGGCTAGGTGAGGAAAAAAAACTCGGTACTTTCAAAGCTGATTTGTCAACTTTGGATATTTCGGCCAGTCAACTAGTTCGCGTAGAACCCCCCCCCCCCTAGGGTGGCAGAATTTACCGTACCGTACCGTACCGCATTTTTGGAAAATTTACCGCACTTTTAGAAATTTACCGTACCGTACCGTTTACCGCAAAATTGAAGATTTACCGTACCGTACGGTTTACCGCAAGGCCGTACCGTCTGCCACCCTACCCCCCCTTCATCAAGACTGAACACAAAAAGCATGAGCACCGCGTGCGGGCGCGTGTCGATTTATGGCATCTGGTAAATATCATGCGTGGGCTGCAGTCGCCCTTCAGCTCGGCTTAATGTATTTTTATGTATAAGGTATGTGCGAAGAAAGTAACTTCTTTGCTTGTTGTTTTTATCCAGCCCATATATTTGCCTGTCCCTATCTTAGGTTTTGATAGTGATATGGACCACCTGTAAATGGCACGGTTCGGTAAATCTGAAAATGTTCATTTTACGGTAGACCAAGGTGTCTCCTAAATTTTGACCCTCCGGGGGGTTGGATAGATAGCTGGGTGGTTTGGGGGGGTAACCCCCCTCTCCCTCCATTGGATACCCCTGGGTATACCCCAATGTACTGCGGTAATGCGGTAACTACTCGACAATGAAATAATGAACTAATGAGCTTTCCCTTTCTAGATACATGCATGCACTTGATAAAGCGCGCCGCATTTCACAAGCCAAAGTATGGGGGGCGCATAAAACACAAGTTGCAGGCTTTGTGCAATTGCCGACTGAAGTTGATCTCGTGCGTGATGAATGTCCGCTGCGTGTGCACTCGGCCCGCGCGCTTCGAGTTGCCTCGCCATTCCGACTTTGATGACAGTCCCGACTGGGAAAGTGACGGGTTCGGGTTAGGGTTCAAACGGGATTGACTTTTCGGGATCGGGATCGGGATTCACTTTTTGAGATTTCGGGATCGGGATTGGGGTTTCGGGATCAGGATCGGGATTGGTATTTTGAGATTTCGGGATCGGGATTGGGATTGGGGTCACGGGATCGGGATCGGGATTGGCATTTTTTCGGGATCAGGATTGAAGTCTAGGGATAGAGATTTTCGTCACTGTTCTGGCATTTTCGTCACAGTTGTTCATAAAGGTCTCAAAACACTGTTGGATGCCAGAAAAGTGACATAAAACGGACACTGGGGGTTTGCGTTCACATTTTTGCACGCAAGAATGTCATTTTTTCACTTTTTATAATTTCCACTATTTTTTCCGGGATCGGGATCCCTGACTTGGGAGATTCTCGGGATCGGGATCGGGATTGGTATTTTTGGATTTCGGGATCGGGATCGGGATTGGGGTTTCGGGATCGGGATCGGGACTGCTAAATCCCGGAATTTCACGGGATCCGGGATCGGGATCGGGATCCCGTTTGAACCCTAGTTCGGGTTGAAATCGGGTCCTGGGTGGGCTTAATGGCGGGACACACATGCACTCTAGTTGACTCTAGTGTTGACATTTGACTCATGTGTGTCAACTGGTCTGTGTCAACTCAGATTTCAGCTTCTCCGATAGAGCGATCTCCAAGTGCACGTGCGGAAATGTTGAAAAATTAATATTACGGCAAGTGCATTGGAAGATCGCACTGCGACACGCGAGACCGAAATCTGAGTTTACACAGACCAGTTGACACAATTGTGTCAACTGGAGTGTCTGTGTGGGCCGCCACTAAGCCGAGCTATATAGCCCCATATCCTATCTGAATAAAAACCTGAATTTTATTTTCTCACCGCGTTCATGGTGCACAATTTTTCAGGATACACATTCATCAAAATACGGTAACACCCCTTGTAAAGCTCGCAACAAAATCAGCACCACTATGATCGCTAACTGCTCATCAAGAGCAGGTAAATATATACCGTATTTTATCGAAATACCCTCTCCGAAATAATCCCCCCCAAATGGCCTCTATCAATGAAATACCCCCCTTCGAAATACCCAAAATTTACCCCCGGGGGTATTTCGAGGAAATCGGTATGTTCCATTCACCAGTGTTTGCCGCCGCCGCGACGACTGGGGAACTTTTGCAAACTGCAGTGGGCTGCAGTCCAGCAGCCCACGCAAAACAAAAACACAAGCCTACAAAAGTATGAGTGGACTGCTCTGAAATTAGTGGGACGGTGCATTTGTTTGGACACTTGGGACCACTGAATGTCCAGACCTTCGGTAGGGCACGGGCCCGTCCTGTAAAATTCCAGATAGTACAATTTTGGTCAAAAGTCATGTAAAATGTAAAATGCCTTGTAATGTTTTCATTTTTTAGAAAAGTTAAATTTTACATGGCATTTGACAAATTTTATCTGACATTTGACTTAATTATAATATGACAATTTAGATGGTGTTACACAAATGCCCAGATCCTGGAAACATTAAGGATGATCCTGGAAACAGCACTCGCTTCATTTAGTTCTCATCTTGTTTGGCACAAGCAGTTGCACATTATGTGGTTTGTAGGTATCTTATTATGCAAATTTGATCTGTTTTAATGGTGTTTATGTGTATGTAAATTTTTTAGCCCATATTTATTTGGGTGTAAAGTTATAATTGTTTTCACCCTATATTGTAAGATAAATATTCAGCTTTTCCTTATAGATGCTTCCAACTGACCTTTCCTATGACTCATGTCAAAAAATTACCTTTGATATATATGCAAAATTGTTGTAAATCAATAAATGTGTGTAGTATTTATGTATGTAGTTCAAAAGATGCAGTATCCCACTCTTTCTGGAATAAACCACATATAATGTTGGTTGCATGTTTGTGACATTGTGTTCTGTCAACATATGCTTTAGAAACTCTGTTTTTAGATCCTTTTTTATTTTATCTTCCATTTATTAAAATATTTTATATTACAACCACCCTGCACAATATTCAGCTCTTCCAGTGGAAACCTCACATCAGCTGCCATTAAATTCACTGACCCATGGAATGCTGCTCTGCTGGAATGTGGGGTGTCCAAGATTGTAGTGTTGATGTCAAAAATGTCAATGATTAATCTCAGAAATTTTTTTAAACAGTTGTCAATATCAAGTGTATCCACAGTTTTGGATTATTATTATTATTATTATCCAAATATCAGATTGGATATCTGTATTTGAAAATTATATTGTTCGGGCCCCACAGAACACACTTGTTTTTTTACAAGTTCTTTATAAATTGAGTTTTTGGTAGTGAATTACTGCAAAAGTTTGTGCTTTTTGTGGACTGATAGTATGTATTTATGTATTCTGCTTCAGGTTGTATTGATCAGTATTTGATACAATGCTGCAAAAGTAAATAAAAAATATTAAAATAGTTGAATACACCATAGAGCATTCTTGGTCCAGACAGTAGACACAGTGCAAATAAATAGCTGGCATGAAGAGATGCCAGTATTGGAGACCCCTGCATGCCTGTTTATGTGCTATGCGTGTGCCATGCAAGTTGATTGCATGAGTTACGTTATCGCATGCATCACAGCAGGTCTTCAGGTGCATCGAACTGAGGTACACATCCCTGTATAAAGTAAAGGCTTGCTACGCTCGGTGTGTGCTGTAAGTTTTGTACATGGTTAGGTTAATGTCTTTGGTATCTTTCTGCTTGTTTAAACTAGTTGCAAGTTCTGAAGGGTTAAATTTGGACTTCATATGGCATGTCACTGTGAATAAACTGCGAAGTTGGTATTTAGTTGTAAATATGAGCAAAATGTGTGAGTTTGTATACTCCAGTGACATGACACTGCATGCACAGAGATTTATGTCCAATGTTGGGAGCATGTCAATGATAACCAAAGCACACGATCTTCATGAAGATGAAAAATTTATTGTTATGAATACTTTAGTGTTACAGCTTATTAACAAAACAATTAACTTCTAAACTTAAAAAAATATTACAGCCATGAATTTTACATCCTTTTTATGAAAAACGCTTGTGTAAAATGTCATTTGCACACTTCCATAGTGAACCACGCATGCAAGGTGTAAAGCAGGGGTCTCCAGGATTTTGGCCCTTGCGGGGGCTGGATAGATAGCAAATCGCTCCTCCGGAGGGATAGATAGCTGAAAATTTTGTCTGGGGGGGGGGCTCGCGGGGGCAAAATATATAGGCTTTTTCAGTGCATAGAAGGCTAAAAGGAGAAAAAATCGCTGGTAATTGGTTAAAAGTGGCTAAAAGTAGGTTTAAAATGGCTAAAAACAGGCATATAACCATGCATATAGCTGGAGAGCACGATTTTGAAGGTGAAAAACTATAAAAAGGTGCGAAAATTAGTGATTTTGAGCGAAAATTGGGGGAAAATTTCTCAAAAACCACTCCAGATAGATAGATAGCTGAGCGATTTGGGGGGGGGGGGTCTTTTGGGGTAGTAGCCAAAAATTTTGCCTCGGGATAGATAGATAGCTGAGCGGCCTCCGGGATAGATAGATAGCTGGCGGATTTGGGGGGGGGGGCAGCCCCCCCCCCCCAGCCCCCCCCCCCTAGGAGACCCCTGGTGTAAAGTAACTGAAGTAATAAGTATGCAAATGGCAATAATTTTAATAAAAAATAAGGTTGATGTGCATTACTTAATGAACACACCTTCAAGTATCCTTTTGACACGTCTGGATTATTTTATGGCTTCTTATTGCATACCAGTTCAAGCTTATTGGTCGCGCTTGAAGGGCTTTTGAATCATGGTTTTGAGATGGATTCATTGCAAAATATTAGGTTTTATCTTTCATGTCTGCTTGTAAGTCAGATACAGGTTTATGCTCGGATTTTTCATCTACTTTCTTTTTTTTTCTTATTTTCGTTTGGACGCTTTAATTCAGGGGTCTCCAGGATTTTGGCCCTCGCGGGGGCTGGATAGATAGCTGGAAAAATTTTCTGGGGGGGGCTTGGCGGGGGCACAATATATAGGCTTTTTCAAGGTTAAGAAGGCAGAAAGGGGAAAAAATCGCTAATAATCAGTTCAAAGTAGCCAAAAGTAGGTATAAAATGGCTAAAAATAGGTATATAACCATGTATATAGCCGGAAAGTACGATTTTGAAGGTGAAAAACTATAAAAAGGTGCGAACATTAGTGATTTTGAGCGAAAATTGGGGCAAAATTTCTCAAAAACCACTCCAGATAGATAGATAGCTGAGCGATTTGGGGGGGGGTCTTTTGGGGTAGTAGCCAAAAATTTTGCCTCGGGATAGATAGATAGCTGAGCGACCTCCGGGATAGATAGATAGCTGGCCGATTTGGGGGGGGGCAGCCCCCCCCCCCCCAGCCCCCCCCCCCCCCTAGGAGACCCCTGCTTTAATTTACTAATTATGTCTGTTAAGCTGTTTTTGAAAGGTATGCGCACAATTTATTTGAATCTTTGAAGGCATTAATTATATTTGTTTATTGACAATATTTTTACAAGGTTATGAATTTTCGAAGCTTTTGAATTTACAAGGCAGACCCTGTTTCAGTTTTTTTGGTCTCATTTTGTAGGAAACTTCTGCCATTGAATAGAGCCAAAAAATGTGTTTAGAATACAGAGTTAAACAAAAACAATGCTTCAGCTCAATTGAAGCGGAAATGGCTGGTCATTGCGGACTGTTTTTTTTCCATACATTTTTACACCTTTGAGCCTTTTTACTTCATCAGTTAATTTTACCGTACCCAGACACATGAACGTGCCTACACACACTAGTTTTCACCGTGACTTCGTGGGAAAACTGAATTTTTTACAAATGCAATTTAATCAACATGGTGAATAATTAATTTTAATGTGAATTTAAATTTATGAAAGGTTAAATTAGAAAATTTGAAAACTACAACACATATAGCATACAAGAAGAGTAGGCTGAATGTCGCCATGTCGCCATTTCAGTTTTCACACAAGTCACGGTGAAAACTAGTGTGTGTAGGGTTATTAGGATTCAAGCGAGATCCCGCCCGCGATACCTTGAGTCTTCCTTATTCGTAGTTTGTAAAGGTATTTTCTTGTTCCGATTTCTACCGTTGTTCCGAAATCCATTCCGATTCTGACAATTAGAAATTCAAGTCCAGATATCAAAAACCATCTCTAGTGGTCAGATACTGGGGAAAAGCGCCACTGCAATAAGGTTCTAAGTGCCATAGACATTCTGGCGCCCTTTTCTACAATCAGACATTTTTCCAACACTATAACACAATTCTCAGCTAGTTTTTTGAAGTCAGACACTATTTGGATAGTTGCAGTCACACATGGATCCACGCAGTGGGTTGCTCAGGATGCAATGCCTGTTCCAGAAGTTCTGGGATAAGGGTGGTTATTGGATAAGTTTGTATTAACATGGATATGGAAAGGAAGTATGGGAATCTAGGGATTGCCGGTGTCATTTTTTTACGGTCATTTTTTTATAAATGGCTGCCATTTTTAGAAAAATGACATGGTTGTTAAAAAATGACATTGTTCCATGCTTAGTCAGATCATTGATTCATCCTCTGAGTGACCAAATGTCACATTCCAAATGAGCCTGAAAAGTTGGAATAACAAATATGGCTCTTAGCCAAATTAAGCACAAATCATTATTGTGCTGTGTGCTTCCACATTTGGAACAAAGGACCACTATGTAACAATGTTTCTACTGGCATTGTACATTTCTTTTATTGATATAGCTTTAGATGCAATGTAAATATTAACGGTATAAAATTGCACATTTTCCCACATAGCCCCACGGCTCACATCCCAATTTCACATCTCGCCCACAAAATCCCCTGTCTCAGTAATTCTGGAACAGACCCCTGGCCCCTATGAAGTTCCAACCGAGATTGGCTTCATCCGCCCGCCCATGCGGTTTAGATAAATCGCATACCTGATGTCATTGAACACTGTGGGTGTAATTTATTTCTCACATGGTTTAGGAAACTCAAATAGGGTGGTATGGTTATTCTTTGGGTCAATTTTGAGTGGATTTTGTCGTTGGAATGGGGTTGGTACTGAAATTGTTTAATGGGGATGGAATATGGCAGCGCCTTTTTATCTTTGTCTGTGCATTTCCAACTTTTTTTTTGAGTGCCAGTGATAAAAGCAATATTCGTCATTATTCAAAAAATGGCTTTATTTTTATGATTTCTCTGATAGTTTCTCTTTTCTGTGTGATTTTAAATCTGAATCCTGATGTGTTTTTTTTATTGGAGTTTAATAATGATTCCCTAGAAAAGGAGTGCTTTAAATTTTTTTTACCTTCACTTGGAGTAATCAGTACATTTTCAGTCATTTTACTCCGAGAAGGTCGCCACAAAATATCGAACATGTAAAACGAGCATGTTTATGTCGAAATTCGAAATCGAAATTTTGAATAATTACCGATTGTCGATTCCAAAAAGAGAATTTTTTAAGAAAAAAATTTATATCGAAAAGCAATATCGGTGCAAATTAAAATAATCTTTCACGAAAATCACGAATCAAATTTGGCACCTGGTCAGGTGGAAAGTAAATATTTATTTATATTTCGTATACTCGGCGGACATCACACTAGTATGGAAACCTACCATAACCCATCTGAATAATGAGCCAAAAAGTATACAGTTTTTTCATCGTAATATTTCGTTTTTACTACGGTAGGATCTTAATTTATCACAAGATTATATTCATTAAATTATGGTAGTATTCTGCACATACTTTGCGAGTGAATTTAGTGCAATGAATTTATGGCTTTTACTCCGGTGTAGCAAAATATGCCACCGCAGACCAAGGGTTCAAACGGGATCCCGATCTCAATCCCGAATCCCGTGAATTTTCGGGATTTTGTGGTCCCGATCCAGAAACCTCCCGAATCCGGATCCCGAAATCCCCAAAAAGCCAATCCTGATCCTGATTCCGATCCCGAAACATTTATAAACTCAATCCCTCTCCCGAAAACATTTCCACAATCCCGATCCCGGAAATTTTTACAAATTTCCTAACTTGACTTTTTTCACTGGGCAATGTGTACGGAAACATCCAGCGAAGCAGTTTAAGCCACTTCTGTGGCATTTAACTGTGTTTTTCGACCTTTTTGTGAAAAGTTTATAAAAAACCTCTATACTAGAACATTTTCCAAAATGCCAATCCCGATCCCGGGACCTCAATCCCGATCCCGTTACCCCAATCCCGATCCCGATCCCGAAAGCTCAACTAACCAATCCCGATCCCGAAAAGTCAATCCCGTTTGAACCCCACCCCAGACCCACACAATCGCGATCGAATGGTTTTGGCACCTGAATTGCCACTCGCATGGATTACTTTGATAGTGCGCCGGCGTAATTCACTTTGATTGCTTTACGCTGCGATCATGTGCACTCTGATCATAAGAATATTATGACATGGGTGGCTGGGATAAATTTCACCGCTGTGTCACATTCACGGGAATTCATTCCGGAAGCCTTCATTCCCTGGGCTCACGCTTCCTGTTGCGATGCTTATGCGTGGTCATTATTCTGCTTATGTATTTATGTATTTATGTACTTTTGCATGTTCATTTCTACATTATTTATGCATGTACATATTTATATCTTAAATGACTCATGTTGAGAATGTAGATTTTGTCTTGGATTGTAATTTGATTGTTGGAGTACATTCATTAAGTGTCAAGTGTCAAGTGTCAAGAATCATATAGGGGTACGGCTTGCTTTGTGTGTATCAAGTAAAAAGCTCATCTCAAAGTGTCAGCGGGGCACTTAACAATGTACATAACTTAGATGCTCCAAATACACTTGATGTACACGAACATTTTATCAAAGTATAATTCCTTCAACCGTCTCAATAAGAAAGCACTTAATGCAACTTTAACGTGGCTCTAGCCAAGTAAATATGTATGCGAGATGGGCCTAAAACCGTTTAAATATGTAGAATGGCAGCCGAAATTCGATTGCACACGCCCCATGCGACCCATTTTGTGGCAGCCCCCGCATTTTATCCGACTGCCTTGAACGTTTCTGAGATGGGTCAAGCTTATGACCATGCCAAAGTAAAACACATACAGTGTGGCTCAAGTTTTTTGTGGAGTTGTTTCCTGGTGTCACTCTCAGACCCTGTAAAATGTCAAATATTATGTAAAGTGTGAAAAGTCATGTAAAATGCCCTGTAAAATGGCTAATGTCATGAAAAATGTCAAACGTCCAGTACAGAAAGTGATATAAAATTTGATATTTAGAGCGCATTTTACAGGGTTCGAAAGTGGCCCCTGGGTTTTTTAGGGAAAGGAAAAAAGCGTTTGCAGATGATATATACAGAAAAATTTCAAATGCAAACTATATATTTATATAAACATAGATTATTTATGGTCTTCAAACACATTTGCAATTTGTTTCTTTAAAAAAATTTTTTTATTTGACTCGGGCTGAACACCCCGCACGTTTGCTGTTTGTTCACTATTTTACTGGGAGTCATGAATTTTTTCAGGGCACTTGATTTAAACTGAAATTTAATTTGGCGCATTTTTGAGAGCAAGGTTCCTTTTGCTCTGAAATCAGCTATTAATTTTAACTTAATTAGTAAAAAGTTGTGAATTGTGACAATTATATCATTTAGAGGCCTATCTGAACCACATGGATTGCGTATTTTTTAACTGCAATTTATCAAACTTGAAATTGAGTATCGGGCTAACTAAATTTCTCACCTGGGGCCAATTCCCCCAATTAGACCAGTGTCAGTGATAGTAAAAGTAAAGTGGTGCATTAAGTGAAGTGACAAGTAAAGTAAAAAAGACAAGTGAATTAGTGGATGAGAATCATTCTTGTTACCACTGACTAATTTTCATGTCACGTCTCCACTTGCGGAATTAGTGGTTTATCGATTTCTTTATTTTTTCATTCACCCAGCTTCAGGCTTTCGATACCTTGAAATGTAAAACTCGATCCCAACTGTACACCCATCCAAAATCGCGGCATTTTCAAAACACACAAACAATCTTATCATTAATTCCTGGCCTGGATCCGAGCGCTTCAAGTGGCGCATTGCACTGCAAATTAGGGTTCAAACGGAATCGCCTTTTCTGGATCGGGTTGGGGTTTTCGGAATCGGGATTGTTTTGTTAAATTTTTCGGGTCGGGATAAGGGTTTCGGGTTTGGGATCGGGATTTTGGATAAAGTCCTGGTAGTAAGGGTTCTTCTAATTTTTCATAAAAATGTCTAAAAACACATTGATGTTAGAGAAGTGGCATAATATTTACGCACACTGGAGATTGCCATTCAGATTTCTCAGAGTAAAAAACTCATTTGACAACTTAGGCAAATTTTTCGTGATCGGGTTTGGGGAAATTTCATCGGGATCGGGATTGGGATTTGAAATTTAATTTTTTTTGGGATCGGGATTGGTTTTTCAAATTTCGGGATTCGGGATCGGGATCCCGTTTGAACCCTACTAAAAATTCGCATTACTTTCTCGGTGATCTGGCGAGTGTGCGGTGCACCGCATTGTAAATTGTCCCACTCCTTTTGTAAATATGTCCGCGCTTAAAACTGTCGCTTAGTAATAGCCTGCCAAGTGACCGGCGCTAGTGCTGGGAATATTTTCGTGACTTTTCCATATGGCTATTCGATATTTTTCCGGGATTTTCTATGTTGACAGTGTTTTTTGCATATGGGTTGACGCAGACCAGTTTACACTGGATGTCGACTGTTTTCGATGTCAATAAATTTTTTAGTTGACGGTTTGCGTAATTTTTTTCAAATATGTTCATATTTTATGTCCACAATATTTATTTCTGACTGCAGCTGCGCACAGTAGTTTATAGCCGACATTTCTACTGGTGATAAATTTGTTCTAAATACATCTGAGTTTACTGGAATGAGAAGTCCGTCAACTGCTGATGGAGGTCACAAATGATAAACTCCAGTAAAACCAAATGGGCTTGAAACAGTTTAAAAACTTTGGAAATTTTTTACTGACAACCAGTGCGCAACAACATTGGCCCCACACACACTAGTTGACATCGACACCAAATGTCAACTGGTTCCGATCCCAATTCAAAGCTTTAATTTGAACGTTGTTCGTCGGCTCGTGTGCAAGCTTTGAATTGGGTGGGATCAAAACCAGTTGCCATTTAGTGTCGATGTCAACTAGTGTGTGTAGGGCCATTGCGGTATGTGCATTTGAATTTCGTTTTGTGACCCATAACCTAAAATCTGAATCGACTTTAAAACCAGTTGACGCCCAGTGTCAACTAGTGTGCGTAGCATCAATATATTTACATCAACTTTTCCATTGTCATATCTGATATATTTTTCCAAATTTGTAGTGCCTACATTCTACATTCGATATAAGAAAGTTTCGATACTCAATATTAATATCGATATTCTTCCCAACCCAAGTTCTACTCACACTCCATACAAGCGAAGTAAAGAGGGTCTACAGTTGACCTAAATAGACCTATCGAGGGGATTGCCTTGGCACTTGGATCGTGCGTGCGCGTGTGCATTGCGCTGCAGGCATTTCGTGCTGTTAGGGTTTGGAAGTGGTTTTTTAGAAAGTTTTTTTCAAATTTCTAATTGTTTTTAGAATAATGTCTTTTTGTGTGCTATCAGTGTACAAGCTTCTGTGTCACTATTGGTCGTCATACCGTGCATGCGATATTTAAGCTTGCAGAATGTTAACCATAACTTATTTGTGCAATTATTGTTTTAAAAAATAATCAAAAATTCATTGATGAAAAATGAAGTTTATGATTTTACACTGGCTCATTTTGTAAATAATTTTGCTCATTGTTTATCATTGGCATGTTGCCAACAAAAATAATGCCTGTTGCCAAACAACCAAACATTTGTCATTTTTACAGACACAAGTTCTATGTATTCAATTACTGTTTTTTAAACATTTGTACATTTGAAGGTTTTCCTTGTCAAGAATTTTATAAGCGTATCTCAGCATATCTAAGCATTGTCGATTTTTAAATTAAACTTTTCCTTAAAAATTCCTTTCATTAAACACACCTACCAAAATTATCTGACTAACATTTCCGTAACTTTCTTAAAACCACTTTTTAAAAACAAACATTTAAAAAAAGCGATTCCCAACCCTATTTGCATGCAATGGCTCAACGGCGGCGGCAGAATGCTCTATAGACTGGCAGTTGGGGGTCCATTTTCATTTTGATGCTATATAACAAAAGTTCTTGCCGTGTCACTTTTTGATGCTCAGTCTCTGGTGGTCGGCTGAATATAAATAGGTTCGAAGGCTGTATTTCTGGGGCTTAATCCCGGCGATATGTTATTTACTTGTTTGGTTTGTGCACTGGGTTTAAGAGGTGGTTTTAGTTTTCGTAATAACATCGTTAGCCCCCGAATGTTGAATGGTTTTTCGAGCTGTAGTGGTATTTCGGTTTACACTGCAAATCTATTTTTTAGTTCTGTGCATTTTCAATTTAATTTTACGCAACTCGCGTTACTGTTTTTCGCGGTTTTTATCCAGTGTCAGTATGTTTCCGATCTCCAAAAATTTAAAAATATTGATTCAGGTGCGTAGATCAATCAAAATCTCAATATATTTACTTAAAATATAATCATGCACATGGTCATTTTGTCCGTGCCGTATTTTTGTCTGGCTATACGCGGAATGATAAAAAATCTCGCTTCAAGTTTTCCAAAATTCACCCAAACTAGAAAATCGAGTTACCAACGAGACGTCTTGCAAATAAATATAAATCAACTTGAAAACATTGCGAAACAACCATTTTCCAGCCTGCAATTTCACGATGGGCTGGCACAATTTTGCACACATCTAATCATTTCGCTTTGCCGCCCCCCCCCCCTGACTGCAATAGTTGAGCGCCTGGTAGCAAATGCTTAGTGATGGGAAAAGCGCCATGGTTTGTGGCGCCAGCGCCAAGATTTTGGCGTCGTGGGTTGGGTTAAAATGAACTATATACCTGCCCCCCCCCTTCGTTGGGTTCCGTAAACAAGCAGCCCCCCCCCCCCGCTCAAAAATCCTGGATTGCCCCCTGGCTACCCTGGTGTCAGATAAGTAGAAAGTAGTATAAGGATAGTAGAAAAATCGCATAGCTGCCAAAATTCAAACACTAGTACTCCAGTGTAGCTAAATCCGATGAACATCTGCTGCACTTAAATGTGTTACCCCCTCAAAGACCCCTGAAAACCCCCCAACGCCAAACTTTCCACCCCTACCCCCCAGCCGAAGTTTGCCAAGTTTGATGAGTCTCATGCCGGCACGCGCGTGTGCGTTCCGCGGTCAATCTCTTATTTCTGCGCGTGGTATATATATACGCGCGCACGTCGATGCGTTTCAAGTTGGGGGGTGCCCTTCATTTGTGCCACGGTCTTCATTTGCTCGAAATTCACTTTTAATTCGATTTGACGAGCTTTTTATTGTCGACTTTCAAAGTCGGGTCGATTTCTGGCGCCCGTTTTATTGTCCTCGGAAGATGTCATTTGTTTCATCATCGTGTCCTAATCACGCTAATCAGGGCTCTAAATTGGGCCACCCTGTATGGGCGCATATATTGGCTCGAAGGTTGCGGTGTGCTAGCTAGCTGAAGCTATTCTATACAGGTCGTTTTGCCCAGTGCCCATCGGGTAACTAGATTATGCGTGTGAGCTTGGGTACGATGCTTTTCTCTCAGCCGCCCCCTTGCGTCCCTTCGCAGTCGGGACCCCGTGGGCAACTTTGTCAAGTGTCAAGGTGACAATTTTGGTTAGAATGGTTTGGAAATGTCACTTCACTTGTTACTTCTACTGGTGCGGATTGGTTTAAAGTGTTCATATTTATATCGTCGGGTGACAATTTCATGGCACCTATTCATGAAAGCCCCCCCTGGTAAGTGACAAAACAAGTTTAGTTTGCAAATTTTTGGTAAGGCATGCTGCATATTTGGAACTTGAACTTAATCTCCTTACACTTTCATCTCAGTAAAGCATTTGAAACTTTACTTGTAACTCCGTTGGGCACCTTAAATGTCTTGTCACTTTAAAAGCCATCTGAAAACATGAAACTCCATCATTAACTTGACAGAGCATATGAAACTTCACTTGACACTTTACAAACCCGAAACTTGACACTTGACAACTTATCGAATTGTGTCCCGTTCGCCGAGCTCCGATAGCTTGTTTGAATTGATGCCGTCTCGTCTTCTAGAGGTTACTGGCGCCCGCGCTCATTTTGCTCATTTTGTGATATTTTATATAAATATTTATGTGTATAAAATGTATTTAGGTATATTTTATAGTGGCGGCACCTGGAAAATACAGGGTGTTTTGTTAAAAAATTGGTGATGGTATAGTTTTCCTGGAAAATTATCATTTTAAATTTAACAGGGCAGCATTGATTGCGAGAGAAGTGCGTCAAATGTGGCGTAATTAATTTATTTTTAGTTGCATATTCTACATATTTACATGGGCAGCGCGTCCAGAAAATTCTGTGTAATTCGATAATTGTTGCGTGAATTTCTAATTTTTTAAATTTAATTTGCATGAATTTATGACGCACTCGTGGGAATAACAAATACGCCTGAGCTCGGAGAGCCTTGTTTCTGTTATCATTTTGTCCAATTTTTGTGGTTTTTCTCTATTTGTTGTCCAATTTTGAGCAGTCTACTCATTCATTTATATCCAAAAAAAATCTTTTATTAAGCCCCTTTCATTCAAATGGTCCTGAAACATGACCTGTTTCCTTTATCGGAATGTGCACTGGCGTATTGCAGCAGCGCACACTAGAACACCGTCCAAAGTTGGGAAACTCATAAATGTTATTTTCAATGCATTTGAGTTCGCCAGAATGAATTGTCTTTTATCGCCGTCAACTGTGGTTCATAGATACCTCATTGGGCCCCCACATACTGGATGTCAACTGAATTCGTGTCAACTAAATGTCAACTGAATTTAAGTGATACTGTGATTTCAACTTATCTATCTGATAGAGCATAGTTAATTTTACATCATGACACTTCATTTTCATTGTTCCTGTTAAGTGTGATGCTTTTTACAAACTTCTTGTTTTATTCAATTGACACTGAGTTGACGCGAATTTGCGATGTCAACTAGTGTGTGTGGGCCCATTGCGGTGAACTCAAATGTTTGCAAAGCGAATTTATTAGTTTCCCAAATTGTGTTGATGTAAATACTAGCATGCGCAGCGCCTTTTACTCGTAGGAATCGGGATTGGATAACTGAATTGTTTTACGGGGGAAGGGGGTTGCGGGGGTTCCGTATATACCAACATATGCAACGGATTTTCCAACGTGTAGAGGGAATTTTGATTTTGAAGGTGAATATCTATAAAACGGTATGGAAATTAGCGATTTTGAGCAAAAATTGAGGCTGCATAGCTGGCAGATTTGGGGCGAGCTCAGGAGATAGTAGCCAAAAAAAATTGCCCCCTGGATAGATAGATAGATAGATCGATAGTTGAGCGGCCTCCACAACAGATAGCTTGCTGGGCGATTTGGGGGTTACCCCCGGACCCCCCCCATTCGAGACCCCTGGTACTTACTATGTTTGAAAAATGCGACTACCTATTCAAACACTTATACACAACGTGAATTTTTAAATAGTAAGTACATATATATGTATCAACCTACAGTAACCCACCAATATCCCCCTATTTGCTATAAGCTTAAATCCTTATAGCACATGCTTTTGTATTTGTTTTCATTTTCATAATGTACAGTGTTCATTGAGAAATGCAGACGCATGCAAGTGCGCACATGTAGTGCACATGTCTACTGTGTTTATCGATGCACATGTATAATGGTGTGTTGTCTGAGTTCATGTAGTTGTGCTTTGAATGATTTGGGGGGTGGTCCAAAGTGTTTGGTAGTGAGGGTCGATGCAACTTGACACTTTTTGGATGTTTTGACACTTGACATGATTTTGTCAATTGACACGTTGCCGACGGCATGCCCTGCTAATTGACAAGTCGAGGCACGTGTTAGATAAAAGGATAGCTTGGAACCCTCGGAGGGGGTGATTATTTTTATCTGTGTTCGACATTTTTCACATATTACCACTTTCAATAGAAATACAATCATAAAAATTACTTTCAAACTTAATTATTTTCTCGGAACGCCCCCATCCACTAGGGATAGATAGAATAGCTGCAAAATAAACGTTTGTTGGGTATAGATGCCTGAAAATGCTCACTTTTTATTTTTTTCAGCGAAATAGATATCTCTCCAGTGATTTAGGGGCAGATTCAAGGGACCCCTGAGTCCACGGATAAAAAACTTTTTTCTTCAATATTTCAGCATGCTCACACTGCACTGCATGTATTCACGTAAACACATGAATACATACACAATAAATACTTGCACGTACGTAGGTGGCGGCTTGCAATGTGAGCAAAAGGGCTGCATGATGAAAACGGGCCACAAACAGCAGTAGCTGCGGCTGCGGCTGGGTTTGGCGGTTTTTAAACCGTTTTTTTAAATTTGAAAAACAATTGGATCAGCTTCATAAATTACTCAAACCATATTCCCTTTAAGTGCGATTTCCCCTTTTTTTCACCCGGCTATCCTGGCGATTTTTTCAAAAGTCTATGGCTACAGTGGCTTCCTTTTTAAAAAAACAGTGGTTTTTAAAAAAAGAAGTATTTTTCCACCGCCGCCCGCAGCGGCAGCAGCGGCGAGCACTTGGTGTTTGTGTTTCTGGCCGCGCGGCAGGGAACGTCTGCGCGCGCGGCTGCCCGCATGCCGACCGCTTTGTGATAATGCAGTGCCGCCGCCGCGGCAATGGAACTCAAGTGCCGCCGCGCGTGTGCTCATTCCGCACCTAGCCCCCCCCCCACCCCCATTGGGCATTTTTGCCCGTTTTCTCTTTTTCCGGCCGCGGATAAATTTTTCCGCACCCGCCGAGTGAATGAATCCATGCGAATGAATGGGTCCCCCCCCCCGCCCAGCCCGCTTGCGAATACATTGTGGGGTGGTGTGTTCCGGAAAAAATGGGGTGTCGTTTTTTTTTGTGGAAAATTGGAGTGCCAAAATAAATTTGGACTTTTTTATTTGTCTTTGTCTTTGAGATGTGTGAACGAGATTTTTGGGGGGCTGTAGTTTCTCCATCCCTAATTTTTTTTCAATGGCAGCCCACACACTAGTTGACACTTCTGTGTCAATTGGTCAGTATCAACTCAGATTTTGGCTTCATAAGTCACAGAGTGATCATCCAATGAAATTACCATAATATTAATTTTTGAAGATTTCTGCATGTGCATTTGCAGATCGTGACACATGAACCTGGGGGCACTCCCAGACCCTGTAAAATGTTTTGTGTCATGTAAAAGACACTGCAAAGTGCCAAATGTCATGTAAAAGACCCTGTTAAGTGTCATGTGTATCCAAATATTATTTTATCGTATCCAAATCTTGTATTTTGTATCCAAATCTTATGTCAAAGAGTAAGATTTGGATACATATGACACTTTACATATGGGTGTTTTACATGACATTTAACACTTTACAGGGTATTTTACATGACATTTTACAGGGTCTTTTACATGACACATGACATTTTACAGGGTCTTTTACACTTTACAGGATCTGGGAAAGGCACCAGTTGACACACATGTAATGTCTGGGACTCTAGTGACAACAAAATGTTGAGACTTTCCTGTCACTCTCCGTGTCAGTTGAAGCATGGCTTCAGTGTCAAAAAAATGACTACCTCCTCACTCTCAACAAGTTGTGACAAAAATAAAATGAAAGCAAATTTGACATCAATCATTTTACATGAAATTTTACAGGGTGCGGGACTGGACCCTGTCCCGCCCAAATCGAAACACCCCATGTACCCACCCCTGTCTACGTGTTTTTGATGGTGATGTATGCGCAGGAATAACACGAAAGCGTGATTTATGTTCGCAAGTGCATTCGAGCTTTATGCTCATTTCCACTCGGCTAAGAAGGGAGCATCTTTTCTAGATTGGCCTAAGTGCTTTCAATTTTTTATATTTTTGTCCATGCTAAGCTGGTTTGCGTGGGTTGGTGGTATTTAAAATTCGGATTCTGGTATCATTCTGAACTCTGAACCATTGCGATGTACATAGTTATGCAAAAATGCGGTAAAAATTTATGAAAAATAAAATTTCCCCTCGAATACAGTGATTTTACTCAATTTTTACTTCCTCCGGCGTCTATTTTAGGGAAAAACGAAAACCAGACAGACTTGAAGATCAATCAAGTACGGAATATAGCAAAAAAAGTTACAAGCCAAAAGTTACAAGAAGGAACAAGCTTCCCATATGTATAAGACTCTTTAGACTTATATATGTACGTAGACGGTATAAACCCTGTTCTAACATAACACAGTCATTGTTTCTAACGTGTGTTCTACGTTTCCCGGAACACAAACCATAGCTTTTGTCATTTACGTTCTCTATACACTATATTTGGGGGGGGGTTATAAACCCATAGTGTCCATTTTGAGGGGGGGTATATCGAGGAAATACGGTAAATATCAATACCGTATGTATCCCGATAGAAAAGCGCTTTTACATTTTTGCCAACTTTTTTACCAGTCGTTCTATTGGAGGTGCCATTATTTATATTGGATGCTACCTTTCTTTTTTCACCATTCTTTCAGAGACACTATTCATTTGAAAACATATAATTTTATTATGAAACGTGAGCAACATTTCAATATCAGAGCATGAATTCAAATGAAACAAAATATGAAGAAAAAGAGCTTCTAGCTGTTCATAGTGTGGCATACGTTTGTCCTTTGGCACTCTTCCAACACAATTTCTACCTGCCATTATATTGGAGGCTGCCATTCTATTTTACATGACTGGGAAATATAGGCACAACCTGCCGTTGTATT
Organism: Sphaerolaimus hirsutus; assembly: GCA_964036195.1. NCBI lineage: Eukaryota > Metazoa > Nematoda > Chromadorea > Monhysterida > Sphaerolaimidae > Sphaerolaimus > Sphaerolaimus hirsutus. The sequence continues at coordinate 27,212,111 of OZ038450.1, read as the reverse complement.
GGATGCATGCCGTTCTATTAGAAAAAAATACGGTATCCCGTTTGAACTCTTGTCTATCGCCGCTTGTAAACTCGCTCAAACTAGAGCACTCGTTTTTCGATTTTTTTTCCCGTCTCCCAGAAAAGCGTTTGTAAAAACGCATTTCTGTCAATAGACGGGCGGTGTCACGAATAAAAATGCCAAAAAGCTCACGGAAAATAAGCCGCAGAACAAATAAAAATAAAACACAACAGCCGAGCTGCCATTACCTTTATTTTTCTGCACTTTTCTGGTAGGTTATGCAAGTGTGTCGGGCATTTTGCAAAAGTTTCTTCATAATATCATTTATTTGTGCAGTAGTAGGGGGCCAGCTGGAAGTTTTTAGAAAGGCTGTGGGCGGAGCCTATTTTAGTATGTGTCAAGTGTCAAAATGTGTCAGAAATGAGGAAGGTTAACAAATCTTTTGTCAAGTGACAGACAAAAATTCTTTGGTGGATATATATTACTTGAATTTTTGGTTATTTGTAAGTCCACTTTTATTCTTGTGTATTAAAATATTTGAAACGATGTACAATTACCTCCTGATGTGTCAGTACGAAAGTGTCAAGCTACAATGTGTCTGGTAAAAGCGTGTTTATATGCAAATAGTTTTCATTTATTTTTTTCTCGCATCACTTTTTCCCTATTAATACTTGATTTCTAGTAAGAATTTTAGCTTTTTATTCTCTACTATAAACTTCTAACTGTGTGTATCAATGAACACCCTGTAAATTCTCACTTTCCAATTTTGGCAGCATATTTTGGGTGTTAGAGTCAGCTGTTTTAGTCTTGATTGTGCAAGGGAAGTTTGTACGCCGCTGTGAAAATATTCTTACCCAATATACCCGAATATGGAGGGCATTTTCCAAAGATTTCTTTTCATTCATTTATCTTCACATTTCTTTCAAGTCTACTCAATGTCTAAACAGTGTGACAACTAATCAATTGTTGTTGTTTTCTGATGGTATTTGCGCACTATCACCATGACAATTCCTCTCATCAATACTTCTATGCAAAAGCACTACTTTCACATTCAAAAAATGGAATGATAATTTTGTAAAACTTCAATGAACTGGTGATTTAATGGATTTTGGTGCTATTCTGAGGGATGTGCTATCTAGTCAAAACCCTGGAAACACCTGGTACATTGTCTGCATGCCAAACAGGTTTACATGCCAACAGGCACAGGGCTTACCTTCATAGGATAGCTGGAGACCCTCCAGAGGGATCGATACCTGCAAAACTGGGTGGTCTCTTACTTGAAAAGTTTCTCTACTATATGTTGCCACTTGAGTTCAAAATTGACAAAAAGATTTCTGTTTGTGAGACCTGCTATACAAAATGGATACAAATAACTATTTCTGTCAGAGATCACATTTTATCATGTATACTCAATTTCAATGAACAGTCAGTGAACATATAATACCTGTCTTCATATGTTATCACCTAATAAATTTATTTTTCTTAATTCTAAAAATCTTCTATATTCTAGAATTCTAAAATTCTTCTAAAAAATTTAAAAATAAAAAAGTCCTTGTCTTGGTAAAGTTCTGGAGGTGTATATTTGTGCATTAGTGTATAAAAAGAAGTATGTAGTTTTAATCTACATGTTAATAGCTTTTTGTACTCATTTATCTTTATTCATTTTCATTTTCATTTACCAAAAATATTTTCATTTTCACAACTGTAGATTGGTATATGGTCCCACTGTTTATTGTATGTAAATTATGTATGTATTTGTTTATGGGCACAACCAACGTTTTGTGAGGCTGTTTTATTCTTATTGATGTGAGAACACTCATCTTTCATCTTGGATTAAAATCTAAATAGATTCCTGAAGTATTTACATAGATATTTATTTATTAGTTAATTTTCGAGTGCTGAAATGTGTTTTCCCGTGTCACTCTCTGGTGTTTTTTTAAAGGTTGACATTTTGTAAATTTTTGCAAAATGATGAGTTAAATTTTGGGGTAAGAGAAAACAATAACTAAAACCGTAGGTTAGCGCGCCGCCGTGCTCACCGTTTCTTGTTTGCATTTGATACATTTTCTCGAGAAAAAAAATCTCGCCCAGCTGCACATGTTGCAAAAAACAACGTCGAAACGAAGAAATACCTGAAAAATGTAAATGTGTTTCTTAAAAAGCACTCTGATTTCACTATGTGTTCAAAATATTTTTTTGTCCAAAAAGCTAACACTTTTAATAAAAATTTTGAACCACCCTGTAAATACACAGTCACGGATACCAAAGCCCGTTCACACTGGGCGAAAGTCATTTTAGATGCCATTGGTGTTTTTTTGCGCATTTTCAGATCTGATCAGCCTGCAATTTTTGTTATTCTGCTGTCACAGTGAGCACAATTGCAAAATTTGAGCTGACGCGAAATTATGCGAAAGTGTACTCTGGTTTTGTGAATACACTTATTTATGATGGATTATTTTTCGTAATAAATGACGATCTGTAAGGTTTCATTACTTGCGTATTTACCGTATTTCCTCGAAATACCCCCCCCCCCTCGAAATACCCCCCTCAAAATGGTCACTATGAATTTGTGGTCCGGGAAATGCATAACAGACGTTCAAAACTTTTACTGTGTTACGTTAGAACATCGTTTATACCATCTACATCCTCATATAAGGCTGTAAAAACTTATAAATGGTGGTTATTGTTGCATTTTTCACGATTGTCTCTCAACATTTCCACTCTGAAAAAATAACCCCCCGGGGGGTAATTCGAAGAAATGCGGTAGGTACATTAAATGTCTTCCATTTTAGCGTTGTTTTGACAACGTAAGAAAATAATAATTTCATGTGTGTGGTGCGCGTATAATCGACAGACCGCAAGGCATGCGCCCAAAATTACTCATGTCTTAGGCGATCACATGCGCGCAGGATACTTATGTATGCTCTTTCACAAAATAGAAAAAATCTAAAAAGAAAAAGGCTGAGTCGAGTACAATCAACATAAGTTTTGTGGCTGAAATCATTTTTTTTATTTTTTGAAATAATTTTGTTTCATAATTAATTACGTCATGATCGAGTGCTTCATTTAGAAAATTGCATAGCATGCGGTCCGCAGAGTATATCAGTGACGTAATGGCGCCATGTATCTGGTGGGCGCCATGGCGCCAGGGGCCAGATTCGATTAGAACCGAAGGCGCCGTAAAAGCGCCTTATAGTGTCAAAGTGTCAAATGTAAAGTAAAGTGTCAAATTTCATACAAATTTGTCAAGTGTCATGCAAAGTGTCAAAATTTCAGTAAATGTTTTTTATTGACATTTTTCATGCCCCTTGACACCTTACAGGGTGCGGGACTGCCCCTTTGTGTTTCAAAGTGATGGGGTTGATCTCATTTAGAAAATTTTTAGCAGATTTTAGATGCTATGCCATTTAGATTTACAGTTTACTCTTAAATGCTAAATATTTATAAATACATCAACCATAAATGAACATGCACTAATTTATTAGCTGCAATTTGCTAAAGATTGTACTTTTGGCATTACGCCATTTTCCGGCGTTTCTAATCACTATTCAGCTTTTGTGTTTGCGTGGGAAGAGTTTTCTATTCATTGAATGAAAACTAAATGTCTGCACTGGAATTTATGTACTGGACACGTGCCACCTGCATTTCATGCCTCTGAGCAAATAATGTAAATACGGTGGGGTTTTTTTTACATGCTTACACCTGGTCCTGGTGCCGATTTAAACTGTGGATAAGTGACAAGAAAGTGGTAAGTTGTAAAAGTGTCAAGTGATAAGTTAATGTCAAGTAAACTTATGCGTGAGATGTTTTCACTCATGATGAAATCCTGAATATTATTCGACTCACCTATTATAAAACAGCGTTCTCATGTTGTTTTTTGGTGTCGACGACAAAAGTTACGGGTTGTCAACTATCTTTTTGTGCTGATAGTGGAAAAATTGAGGCGTCTGACGAACAAAAATTCATCACAGAATGACCGTACGAACACTTTCTGAGTTTCCACGCCACTTACTTTATTCATATTTATATTTACCGTATTTCCTCGAATTACCCCCGGGGGGTTTATTCTTTCAGAGTGAAAATTTTGAGAGAAAAACGTGAAAAATGCAACAAAAACCATCATAAGTTTTTACAGCCTTATATAAGGATGTAGATGGCATAAACGATGTTCTAACGTAACACAGTAAGTGTTTTGAACGTCTGTTATGCATTTCCCGGACCACAAATTCATAGTGCCCATTTTGAGGGGGGTATTTCGAGGAAATACGGTACTTCTAGTTGCGGAAGCGACACCTGTAGCCAGTCGCTTAATCGCTATGTTGTAGCGATTAATTTTTCCGCATTTCTTCCCAAAAGCGTATTTGTTGACACTTGACGTCACGCACTTTGTACTTACACTTTTTTGTCACTTGACACGGCGGGTTTAAAATCCTGCACATTGCACATGACCAATGTTTGTGCTTGCAGCGCGAAACTTGAATTTTTGTCGCTTGGTGAGTCATCAGTGCAGCGTGTCGTCAAGGTTGATCGTTTTTGCATCGTGTGTATTTATGTTTACTGTGAACTTTCGAATAAGCTCCCCCCCCCCCGAATAACATCTCCTCGAATTACCCCCCCCCCCGAATAACTCCTCCTCGAATCCCCACCGAATAACTCCTTCTCGAAGAACCCCTCGAATAACCCCCAGAAAAAAGGTTTGACGAAAAATAACTCCCTGAGGACTTATTCGAAGGTATACGGTAGACAGTCGTACCTAATGTACGCGTATTTAGGTATGTACGTAAATTACATACCGCAAATAGAGATGCGACTGCAGAATGGTTCAGTAGTGGCAAAGATTTGTCCTGTCACGTGACATATTTTGATCGCTCAAACATCAGTTAGATGTTTACCTGGATCTACTATAAATACTTTTTACATTGTATTTGAAACTTGGTAGTTGAAGAGAATGCGGAACTTTTTCTGAAATTTGTCACTTGATGGGACGCTCGGTACAGTGTAGGTAGGATTGATGCCAGGTAAATAAAAATGGAAATGCAAAATAGGGTGTTTTCTTGTATAATAATAATTATTATTTTTATTATAAATATATTTTTTTAAGGTTAACCTTTCAACCTACTTAGCGTGTATTTCAATATAACTCAAAACCTCTTATAACCTGCTGATGCCAATATTGTCACTTAAGATTTCTGGACATAGCTTTTTAATCTTTTCTGGATTTTTCTAAAATCACCCATTTATCACATGTAAATATGTGATGAATATTACTCATAAACCAAGCTATTCCCATGATCCTTTCCTATTAAAATTAGATAATTATCACTACTGAAAAAGGTCACTTTTAAAATCCCCCAATCCCCATTGACATACATGTATTATACTTATTTATATACTATATATGAATGCATGCATATAAACATGTACCCACGCGTGTATTTTCCCACTTTTCCATGGCTCAACTAAAAGTTTAGTAAATAGTTGCATGGATGTATTTTTACTATTGCATTGTATTCGATAATTGCTTGGTGGCAACGGCACGTTTTAGCATGCCGCCCGTGCCCAAGTCCGCGGGGAATGTGTTTACCGACTTGACGCGTGCCACCGCCCAGTGTGGGGGGTAGGGTTCAAACGGGACCGACTTTTCGGGATCGGAATCGGGATTGGCTTTTTGAGATTTCGGGATCGGGATTGAGCTTTCGGGATCGGATCGGGATTGGTCTTTTGAGATTTTGGGATTGGGGTCGGGATCGGGATTGATGTCTCGGGATAGGGATCGGGACCGGGATCGGCATTTTTTCGGGATCGGGATTGGGACTTTGAAAAAGTCTTCATATTAAAGGATTTTCTCTAATTTACCGTAAAAATAGGTCTAAAAACACGCACGAATGCCGGAAAAGTGCCAAAAAATGGACATTGGAGGTTCCTGGTCACATTTTTTACTGCAAAACGTCATTAAAAAAGGTGGCAAATTTTCCGGGATTGGGATTGAGTAAAAATTTTCGGGATCGGGATTGTGATTTCAAGTTTCGGGATCGGGATTCGCTTTTTGGTATTTCGGGATCGGGATTGGAATCGGGACCACATAATCCCGTAGTTTCTCGGGATTTGGGATCGGGATCCCGTTTGAACCCTATGTGGGGGGTTGCGGTTTGAAAACGTTTTTTTAATCTTTTTATGATTTTTTAAATGTTCGGAGTAGGGAGTGAGCATTGTTTGTTGGAATTGTTGTTGAGATGGTATATTTTTCATTTTTTAGAGATTTAAATTTTTTTATTTTCACACATTTTTGAGTCGATATTTTTTTCATTGATTTTTTTAAATCGGTTGTTTTGGGACGTGTTTGTATTTTAACAATAAAAGACTTTTTTAATACGTATATCCTTGTTTATTTCAGAGTTCTTTTAATTATATTTTCATATTGACTTCTTTTATGATATTATATTTATTTACATTTTCTGAAAATCGCACATTTTTGCGATACTATGGTGGCGTGTTTCCGTGTTGAATTTCTTTTTGTGTGTGAGGCAAATTTACTCAGTTCCATTCATGCTGCATATTGCAACTTTATGAAAGTTTGCTACCTTGCACTGTAATTTCTATTAAATACTTCGTTCAAGTTTTATCATTTCAAGATAAACTTGCGCATAGCAAGCTATTTTTTATGTAGCAAGTAATTTTTTCACCTGGTTTATTGTAGGTGCATAATTACCGTTTATAATCGAATGCAATTTTCGAACAAAAATTTCACCAATCGTAAAATAGACAAGTCACCGCACCGGCAATTTCATTTAATCGTACATATAAAACAAATGTAAAAATGGCCGCGTATGATGGATATTTACAATATTTCATGGAAGTAACCTGTATACTACCTGCATATCTGTATATGCATGCATTTTTATCTCCATTTTACATAGAAATGGAAAGTCGCTGGAGCGCATTGGAATGACCGTGTGCATGTTCACTGGTGCTGCAAAAACGCCATGGTTTTGGCGCCAGGATTTTTTGCTCCATGGCGCTGGATTGTAGCAAATGGCGCAAAAGCAAAATCCACAATATGACCCCAGGGAATATCATCTGCCAACACAATTATCCCTCCAGGGAGTCAAGCTAAGCTTCAACAATGGCGCAGCACGCACTAGTTTACTGCCACTAAACTGAGAATTAGTAAACTCATTAATCGGCTATGAATGGCATTTGAGTTTACCGGAACTAGGTGTTCGTCAACTACAGTTGACGGGGAGTAAAATGACTCATTTCTGTCAACTCAAAAGCGTTCAAGACGAATTTAGGAGTTAACTTATTTTTAAATTTCATCGGTAAACTAGTGCGTTCAACGACTAGTTGGTGTCTAGATCTCAAAAAGCTTCCATTGCAATGGCGCCAGCGCCATAATTTTTGGCGTTTTTCCATCACGCTAGAACTCTGCGAATTTATATTGTGTTTTCACTGTGCGGAAAGTGCTGCGCGCGCGATATAAGTGTTTATGTTGATAATGTTTCGATCATCCCGTAGATTGCCTCCACGGCGTGTTTTATTGGCGAAAATGGCACGCCGCAAAATTTGGGAGAGAATATTTTGCCGTCAATACTTTTTTGCGCGCCGTCGACACGCGAGCGAACGATTGAAATTTTCGGTGTTTTTTTATTTAAAAAAATATTGTGCCTCTGTGTAGTCGGCGCAGATTATCGCACAGTCAAAATGGTAAAAAGGACAAACGTGCGTGCATGTTTATCTACGTAGACAATCGCATTTTGAAAGATTTTTTGGCCCGAGTTTTGGCTCGAGCGAGTTTCAGGTGGCGCGGTTCGGAAATCGTGTAATTATGGCCCCGCACACACTAGTTGACATCGAAACCAAATGTCAACTGGTTCCGTCCGACCCCAATTCAACGTTTGCTGACGAGCCAACGCACTAGGTTCAAATGCAAGCTTCGAATTGGGATCGACACCAAATGTCAACTGGTTCCGATCCCAAGTCAACGTTTGCTGACAAGCCAACGCACGAGGTTCAAATGCAAGCTTCGAATTGGCATTGGAACCAGTTGACATTTGGTGTTGATGTCAACTAGTGTGGGTGGACACGTTCACCGCCAAATTTTCTTTCAGACCGACTTTCATATTTATCAATGTGTATTGAAAACATTGAATACACAAATGCATCTAATCTAGCGGTAAGATTTCCCATATTCGAGGCCTCTAAATCTCTATCCAGGCCTTCGATTCACACAAAAAAAAGTGCCGAAACATAACTACCCCCCCCCCCAACCCCCAGAGCACCCACCTGCGGCACCAGCAACCACCTAGCAACCAGCACAATCAATCATCGTCTATCAATCAGCCGCCGCAGCAGCGAGAAGAACACCAAGTTGGCACTATGCCAGCTGTGTTGACGGCCGGCCAACAGCAGGCGCAGCTGTACCACGGCGCCCGGCTTAATTACCACCCGCATCACCCGGTGAGGGGGTTTTTGGGGCAGGGGGTAGTAGGGTTCGAACGGGACCACGATCCCGATCTCGATCCCGAATCCCGAAAAATTCCTGGATTTTGTGGGGCCGACCCCGAAATCTCAAAAACCCAATCCCGATCGCTATCCCGAAAAGTCAATCCCGTTTGTACCCTACTAGGGGGGTATTTAGGTTCGGGGGTGCAACGGCATGTCGTATACAGAAGTCTCCAATGGGAGTGAACGCCCCCCCCCTACTAGGGGGGGGGGGGTTCGTCCCCCATAAAAAAGCTCCAGTAATAAATCCCCCTGTGCCGGTAAACTGTTATTTGTCAGTTGCCGGGTATTTTACATGGAATTTTTCAGGGTGAGGGACTGTCTCTCCAGATTTCCCCATTTCCGCCAAGAGGTTCAAAACCTACTAAAACCTCCAAACCCCCCCCCCCCCCCCCCCCAACTCAGTCGGCCGGTCCGGCAGCGGCGGCAATGGCGCAGCAGCGCGGCGGCGGCGGCGGCGGCATGGCCTCTCTTTACGGCGGCGTGTCCAACGGTTTTGGCACGACGCCAACTGCAGCCCGCCGCCACGCGCCGCAGACTTCTTCCAATGCGGCGGCGGCCAGCGGTAATGGCGCCAATAACTTTAATAATAATGGCGATATGGGCCAGTATGAATTGAGCGCGACTAATTTGTATATTAGGTTAGTTGTTTTTGTTTTGGGTTTTTTTTTTTTTTTGGGGGGGGGGGGGTTCGAGGTTCTGTTGAGTTCACAATTTTGTCGGAGTTTCTCGGTCGCGTTCGCGACAATTTGCACCTTGTAAAATGTTAAATAACAAAAAAAATAAAATACGTCAAATGTCAAGTACATGTAAAATGCTGGTGCAAATGTAAAGAAAAATTATACCAGATATTTTATGTTTTGAATGACGTTTGGCAAAATTGTCTGACATTTTAGATGGTGCGCAACTGCAATTTCTAGACGATATCCAGAATTTCGAAATTTATTGACAGGAATAAAGCAACAGATCCAACCCTGAAATTTTTCATATTGGATTCCAAAAATTCAGATTTGCAAAAAAAAACATGTGAATGTCGATTCAGATCCAAGTAAGAATACCATCAAATTCTCACTCGCTCCCCGAAAACCCCCCAAAAGCCATTTCCAACCTCACTCTTCACCCAACCTACACCAACCTACCCGAACCTCCCAGAAACCTCCCGCGCGATTTCGGCGATGACGATTTGCGGCGGCTATGCGACCCATTTGGCGTTGTTCAATCTGCAAAGGCTATTGTCGATAGGGCCACCGGTCAATGTAGGGGCTATGGATTTGTCGACTTTCAGAGCCATGAGGCTGCCGATAAGGCCGCTGTGGAATTGAACAAAATTGGGTATCAGGCGCAGAAGGCTAAGTTGAGGGTGAGTTAGGTTGCGGGGGGATTTTTTTTGTTGTGATTGGTGGAGACTGCAGACTTGAAATGCAAAGGTTTGAGTTGTGACGCGATCTAGGAGTAAATTAAAAGCGATTTTCGATCCTAATTGAATAGCGATGGTAAAGTCCTGTAATCAAATGTCATTCTGCGATTTATTACGAGTCTTGGGCCAGTTCCGCAAATGGACAATAAGTGACACAAAAATGGAAAGTGGTAAATTCCAGAGTTGTTAGAATTACTGAACTTTTTTAAAAGTATATGTAAACGTAAAGTATTTATTTTTTACTCACCACAAAGTATCAAAAACGTAAAATACTTATTTTTTACTCGTACGCACGCGTAAATGTGAGTACAAAATTTTTCCCCATTAAAATGCAAAAGCGAGCACTTTTCTTCATAGAATATCTAGAACTGGGTATGTTTTTGAAATATAACCCTCAAAATGGCCTACAAATTAAATAATTGACCTCTTGTCGAAAGCCCCCCCCCCCAAATTGAACGTAAATGGAACGTAAATATTAAAACCTTCAGTTTGTGTTCTGTGAAATGCAGAACACATGTTTAAACAATGACCAAGTCACGTTAGAACAGAGTATATATCATCTATATTTACATACATATATATGTAAGTCAATAAAAATACTTTAATACATGGAGCTTGTTGTTGCATTTTTCTACCTCAGCGTATGTTACAAAAAACGAATTAGTGCTGAGAGTTCTGAAAAATTCTGGCGAAATGTAAAAACTCTCGAAATACCCACCCTTTATAAACTCCCCTCAAAATTTTCACTATAAAACAATCACTCCCAGGGGTATTTCGAGGAAATATAGTAAGTTGCAGCGTAGTCACCTTATAAATATGTGCCAAATTGAATTCACAGAAATACATTTTCTTTACGCGTATGCCTCAAAAATGTACGCGTACATGTGAGTACGTTACTTTTTTTAAAAGTATATGTAAACGTATTTACCGCGTACTCGCGTACGCGTATTTTTTGAGTAAACGTACGTACCTTTTAACAACTCTGGTAAATTCAGTTACAAGTGAGTTTATTCACTTGTCAATAGACACACCAGCTATTACACCACACACACTTGTCACTTGTCCACTCTCGGAATTGCAATCTAACACCGATCATTTAATCAAAATCATTTTCCGATGGGATAGTCGGTTACTTTCGATACTAGGTAAATATAAATCGTGATTATGTACACTTGTACTTCCCCCCCCCCCCGTAAATCCCACAGTCCAAACTCTCAAATACCCCCCCCCCCAGGCCCCAAACGCGTCGACAACTTGCGACGGCACGTCGGGGGGCGGGGCGCACACTTCCGCAGGTTCCGGCACCGGGGACGGTCCCTCGGAACACGACACTACCAATTTGTACATCGCTAATTTACCGCTGGAATTTACCGACGCCGATTTGAATACTATGCTGCAAGAATTTGGTATGGTTATATCGACTAGGATTTTGAGGTGAGGCGGTTATTTTTTTGTTCTTTTGGGGGGGGTGGAAAATTTACCGTGGCGGTAATTACCGGTGAAAAACATTACTGTACCGTGTCTTTACTTCACTTTACTGCTGCCCTTAGTTCTTATTTTAATTAGGTAAATAATTTTAAAATTGAACAAATTAAATTTTAACAAATAAATAAATTTCGTAGGCACAACGACGGCGTGAGCAGGGGGGTCGGTTTCGCGCGAATGGAAAGCAAAGAAGTTTGCGAGCAGGCTATTCTGAAATTCAACAACAAATTGCCCCCCAACGGTGCGGTTGCAAGTTTTTATTGTATGTAGCAATATTTGTGCCAATTCTCTACAATGAGATGGCAAATAATTTGGTAGCTATTTGAAAAAAAATTTTTTTGCTTTTAGTGATGTAAAAACGCCATAGTGCCAAAGTCTTGGAAATTTTTACATCACAGCCTTGATTTACGACACAAGACCATATTCATCCAAATAATGTTAATTACCTAATCACCTTTGCAGCATCGAGCGGCGCCAAGCCACTTCTGGTCAAATTTGCTGATGTTGGCAAAAAGCCAAGGCGCGTCGGCAGCGCCGGTACCGCATTGAACGGATTTGAAGTGCGCGTGGTTTTTTTAAATTGCGTTTGAAAATTGTTTCTGGTTTCAGGTTCTTTTGGATTGAATGTTTGAATATTTTCCAGCGAAATTTTGCCCTGAACAGCATCTATTAAAGTATTTATCTGCCAAAGTGACCACACACAAACATTTTCCCAACCAATCAGAGACAAAATGGCCCTACACACACTAGTTTTCACCGTGACTTCTGTGAAAACTGAGATGGCGACATTCAACCTACTATTATTGTATGCTATATGTGTTTTAGTTTTCAAATTTTAACTTTCATAAATTTCAATTCACATTAAAATTAAATAAAATTATTCAACCGTGTTGATGAACCTGGATTTGAAAAAAATAATCAGTTTTCCCACGAAGTCACGGTGAAAACTAGTGTGATTAGGCACATTAAATCCAACCCCAATCTCCACCCCCAGGGCCCGTCCCCCTACGGCGGCCTACCCACCGTCTACGACACGGGCGCGCAGCCGCAGCAACTACTCAATCTAAACACGCTGGCCGCTGTAGCCGCCGCGGCCGCGTCCGGACAATCGGGCGCCAATCCTGGCGCCGTGGCGGCCCATCCCTTCGGATCTGCGCGAGTTGGCGCCGGCGCGCCAGCGGGACTGCACAATTTTGTCCATCTGCCGCCGGCGGCCATGGGCCCTTATGGGTTGCCTACTACTGGGGTTGTCGGGGGTCAGATGCAGACTTCTTTTGTGCCGCAGCACGTTTTTGGTGGGTTGCTTTTGGTCGGGGGTTGGGGGGGGGCTACTTCCGGACTTTGTAAAACGTCAAATGTCATGCTAAGCGTAAAAATTATGCCCTAAAAGCCTTAAAACTGCCCTTAGCTAAGTGCCCTAAAAATGTCAAATAACTGGATAATAGAAATAAAATTTTACAGGGCGGCTTACATGAATATTTTGCAGTGCATTTTACAGTGTCATGAGTTGCACCAGACCAGTAAACTCACTCGAACACAACGGAAAGAACCCTCAATCCACCATAGTTATTAAAACGTGTGTATAAAAAGTTGCGGGTGTATAAAAAGCAAAAACCACTCAAACGAATTGAAACGGCTGCAAAAATGGCAGCGGAAATGATGGATGTTGCAATGACGACTCTCGCTTGCAATGACGACTTTCACTTTTACGCATTTTTACGTCTTCCTAGGTACAAAATCGAAAAATAATCCTTGCTTTTACATTTTCTCTGAGTAAAAATACCTGTATTCACGTTTACTTTTCTTTTACGCAGCGTAAAAGTAACGAAATTATACTTTTCTGTACTCAGGGATGAGTAAAAATAAAGTACTTTACGTTTACGTTAACTTTGCATTGAAAAAGTTCAGTACTCAAACGAACTCTGAAATCCATCCAACCCCCCCCCCCCCCAATCAACCAGGCTACCCCTCGGGTGCTGGTTTGGTCGATCAAATGTCGCTGATGACGCTGGAAGGGCCGGCCACCTCCGCCGGCGGCCAATACATGCAGCAGGCCGCCGCGCCCACGCACCAGCAGCTCGCTTATGGACAGGTGCGTCCAGGGGTAGGACACAGGGGAGTGGGGGTTGTTACCCCCGCCAAACCGCCCAGCTATCTATCTATCCCGAAGGCAAAATTTTGCGCTACTATCCCCTAACCCCCCCCCCCCAAATCGACCAGCATTTCGCTATATATCCAACCCCCGCAGGGTCAAAATCTAGAATAGTTCGGGGGGGGGGGGGGTCCTGTTCCGGGCTGCCCCGGGCCCTGTAAAGTCAAGTTCCAAATGTCATGTAAAATGTCAAGTTATTCTATTTTATTTTATATTTTACATTACGTTTGACAGTTGACTCTAGGGTTCAAACAGGACCAGTTTTTCGGACCGGGACCGGGACCAGAAATTTTCTAATGTTGGGACCCAGAAATTTTCTAATGTTGGGACCGTGACTGGGGTGTCGGGACCGGGACCGCCCCAGTCCCGACTTTTTGCCGATCCATGTACCGGGACCGCGTTCCCGTTTGAACCCTAGTCGACTCTAAACTTGCCCCAAGGGTTACATATCATATGGTCAAATTGAAATTTTTGTCGACAAATTGTCCCTGTCAGTTGATTTTAAAGTAAGTTTTTTATTGATAAATTTTTTTATTTTCCTGTTAAATCTTAATCTATCAAAGTTATTCGAGACACCGCAACTCACCCCGTATACGTCCGTACAACAAAACACCTACCCACCCCCGACCACCCAAACATCTCACCACTCATCAACCAGCAATCAAACTCTCCCCCTGGCACCCTGCCAACCACCCCCCCTCCTCCAGATGGGCAACTCCAGTGCAGCGGCCCAACAGGCAGCGAACTCGATGCAGGCGTCCTACGCGGCGCACTCGCAGCAGCAAGCGGCCGCCGTCGCGGCGCACCAACAACAGCAGCAGCAACTGGCCGCGGCGGCGCAGTACTACTCGGCCGTGCCGCAACCCGCCCAGCCGCAGTATATCATGGCCGGGTACCCGGCTATGCCCGTGGGTGGGGGGGGGGGTTGAGTGTGATGGGTTGGGTTGGGGGTGAATATGGTTGTTAAGTTGTGTGTTAAATTAATTTACTTTGTACAATTCAGTTACAGGTTCACTTGTCCACCCTTTCGATGAGAGATGTTTCCTATGTATCAGTCTCGAATTAAAGAGCTCACATACCGTATTACCTCCAATATAAGATTATATTGATTTCGTCAGCTTGTTCAGTGTTTGGATATGCTTTATATTAGAGGGTACCTTATATTAGAGGTATACTTCATATTGGAGGTAATACGGTACGTTTCCAGTCGATTTTCGGTATTTGTTAATAAAATTAGTGTGGGTGTTATGTATCGATCACCGATTTTCAAAAAATGCTTCACATTTAAGCCTCCCGTGCTCTAAGGTCCGCCTTGGCTTATCCAATTTCTAGACTACCGTTTTCATTTCACACCCTCCGTTAATGAATAAATCCTTTAATTTCTCAATTAATAAATTATAAAAGTATTTTATTTCCGCAGAATTACGATGGACTTATGCGCCTCGGCGCCGGGGGCTCGCCCACATACGAACAAGCTGCTACATTGATGCAGACTGTCCCCACTGGTGAACACGTTTATCACAATGGTCGGTTTTTGGACGTGTGTGGGGTTCACCCGAGATTGGGTTTTCCGATCGGGATTGCAAATTTCCGACTAAGTAACGGGTTCAGCGTGCAAAAACGTTGCTTTTGGAGTTCCGATCTAACGTGGCTGTGGTTGTCAGTCAGGGTGACTGCCGTGCCCAGTAAATACAATGTCAAATAAAACTTGTCAAATAAATGATGTCAATGCAAAATGTCAATAGTATTTACAATAATTTTACCAGTCGCTTTACATTTTTGTTTTGATAAATTTGTCTGACATTTTACAGGATGCCTTACAGGGCCCGGGACTGGCCCCTGGCATTAGCTACCCCTGGCATTAGCTAATTTCCTTCCCAGCACTAAAAATTTGATAACTCGCAAAAAAATCTAAAATCAAGATGGTGCGCTCAACAAAAAAAAACGAAAAGAATCCACCCCTCCCCCCCAGGAGGTGTCTACTACGCACCCCCTGGCTCGATGCCAAATGGGGGTTCCAACGGGGCAGCGGGGGTTCCCCAGTCGATGGTCATGCCGCCCACAAATGGACAACAACAACAGGGGGTCGTTGTCACACAGGCTGCCAACAATGTGCCGCAGGCTAAGTGAGAGTTTTGCGTTTGTGATTTTGGGTAAGATAAATTCAGTTGGAAGGAAAATGAGCGTAGGGCGTTGAAAAAGCGCCTTAGGTTCTGTTTTAATTGAGTCTGGCCCCTGGGGTTGAAATACCTAGTTCGGGGATTGTGGGGTGTGACAGTTTGGCGGCCACTTTTAGTGTTTTTACCCTATTTTTGGGCGATTTAGAGTGTAAATTGCTGTGTTATAGTAAGGTTCTAGGCATTTGTGTTGTACTGAACAAAGCTTAGATTTATGTCGGTTTTGTCAAGAATACGGTCAATTCATGAAGTACGATGTGTGTAAAATTTGAAATTAGCGCACAGTTTGAATTGATCTCTGGAAGATAAATATAGCGTTTTTATATACAAAATCTGTACAGCTGCCTGAAAGCCTAGCTATTATCCGACAAGATCAATGTGACTTCTAAATTGACCCTAGAAATAAATAAAAAATGTGGCTCCCAAATTGATGCACCCAGTAATTTTTCCGAATTAATTTTGATGGTACTGGGGCCAATTTCTATATTGACCCCGTGCCCTCGTGTGCTTTTTGTGTCCATACGATTCGTGATTTTTTTTTGTAATTTTTAAAAATGCGGATTTGCTCAATGGAGATTTTGAAAGCATCCGCCGTGCTTTTTTCGATGAAGACTTCCCGTGAGCAAAACTCTGGCGCGTATCTATCGCGTTGTTGTTGTTGTTTTTTCGAGAGATTTTTTCGCAAATTCTTGACGTCGATATTTATTTTTTATTCGTGTAAATACGGTATTTTTCGCACTGCGAAGTTACATTGGCCCGGTAATTTTTTATTTTTGGACACCAGGATTTTGTGTCTGAAATTGGAGCCTACAAATAATTTTGTCGGGTCAATTTTATTTCGATGCTGGAGCCAATTCCGCGAGTGAACAAGTGACGTGATAGAATGATATTTATGTAAGTGGTATGTGATGAGTTATCTATAAAGTGTCAAATCGGACAACTTTTCAATTCAAAATATTCCGATCTGTCATTATTGGCAGCAAAAATGGTGGGGGCGTGATGTTTATAGGTGCCTAGTTTGATTCAATATTTTTGATGTCGGTTAAATTAAAATGTAACTTATGTCACATTTAACCACTTAAATTTAAACTTTTCTTGTCATTTATTTACTTGCGAAATCGGCCCCGGCACGTAAAGTTATAATGCGTTTGTGAAAAGTTTTTTTTTGTCAATTCTCACCTTCGAATGGAGTTGTTGCAGATTTTTTTCGTGCGTTATGTTTCGTTCAAATTGTGCCATAGCTAAGCTGTGGAGGGCTTTTTATTTGCCCTAATCGTGCTTTGCTGCGATGTTTTTTTTGTTTTCTGCCGAAAAAAATATTGTTTTTTTTTGTAGTGTCGTTTAGAAAAGTTTCGTATTTTTTTGTAAGAACTGGTAAAGTCTGATTCTGAATTAATGGGGTAGTGAATTTTTAACACAAAACATAGGTACCCATCCCACACCGTATCAAATGGTAAGCATGTTTTTGAATACTTAAAATTTGACATTTTTTTGCCAGTTGACAGTTTATTACTCAAGTTGCTCTAATATCAGGCGTGTTTTTCCATAATAATGGAAAACAATGTGAAATAATGATGTTTTATGTATCCGAGATCGGGGTTATCAACTCCCCCTCAAAAACTACCCTAATTATTTCAAAACAGATCAGGTGCCGATTCGACAAGTTGTCAAGTGACGGGAAAAGTGCTAA
Organism: Sphaerolaimus hirsutus; assembly: GCA_964036195.1. NCBI lineage: Eukaryota > Metazoa > Nematoda > Chromadorea > Monhysterida > Sphaerolaimidae > Sphaerolaimus > Sphaerolaimus hirsutus. Next base: position 27,194,688 of record OZ038450.1, on the reverse strand, counting down.
GCGATAAGTGGTAAGTTCAAACTTGATTTGTAAGTTTTCAAAATTTCGGTCGGAAACTAGTGCATGTATAGCCATCGGTGACAAGAATTTTTGCATGGAGATGTGGCATTGTCAGTGTCGCTTCTAAGGTCACTTGTCACGTGACTTAAATATGTACCACTATAACGTTACCTACCACTTATCCCTTTTATTGTCATTTGTCAACTTGGGGAATTTGCTGCAAGTACACTGATCGGTATGCTATGTACGTAGTGCAATGTACTGTATTTGCTTGAATAATCATCCTGGGGGATTATTATTTCGTCAGACTTTTGAGGTGGGAATTATTCGAGGGGGGTATTATTATTTCGTCAACATTTTCAACCATGTTTCTGTTAACTCATTTGATGAAATATGCTTTATTCAACCCAAAACGTGCCATTTTTGTTAAAATTGGGCACAAATTGAGCAAATCTATTAAGGGGGGATTATTCGAGGGGAGGAATTATTTTTTTTCCCACTCGTCTTACAGGGGGGGGGGAACTATTCAAGCAAATACGGTATGTGTGAAAGACACTTCTTACGGTGTATTTTCTGAATTTTTTTGCAGTTTGGTAAAATTCTGGTTTTTTAAAGTTTGGTAAAATTTTGTGTAAAAAAATTCTTGTGTATACGGAGATTTTTAGGTAAAAATTTTACAGGTGTTTTTGTGAAAATTCTGTGGAGTCAAAACAAAATTTAGCACAGGTATATTAGTCTATTGATGCACGCGCGTGATGCTTCAGATGGTACTTTTACATTTTCGAATTTCTTTTCATCGTGTTTGATATTTTCGATACATTTTTTGCATTGAATTGTTCAGTTTTTGAAGAGAAAAATCGTTTCGTTTCGATGGCTGTTGTGATGTGGCTTTTGTCGATTTTGAACTTTTTTCATTGAAAATCGAAACTCACGTAAAAGTTGTTGTTTAATCGCAATTTTTAAGTGTCTGATATTTTCGTGATTACTTTGTTTCAATGCACATTTCTGTATTCACTAATTTTGTACCTTGTATTTACTGTTTTTGTAATGGTATGATACTTTTCTTGTGGTACTATGTATAAAAGATATTTACGTTGACTAACATTGTTCTCAGGGGTTTAGTAGGGGGTTTGGGGGATTACCTCTCCAAACGCTCCAGCTAAATATCTAAATATTTATATAGTGGCAATTTTTGTGGCTACTATGCCCTAACCGCCCATCATAAATGGGCCAGCTATCCACCTATCTCGATTTTTGAGAAATTTTGCTCCATTTTTTTCTCGAAGTCTTTGATTTTCATATTTATTGCCTATTTTCACCTTCAAAATAATCATTTCATGTATTTTATTGCCTATTTTCAGCATTTTCCCCTACTTTTATGGATTTTCCCCCCTTTTCTCTCGTTTTGCGCGTTGAAAAAAGCATATACCTACATAGGTTATATTGAACCCCACAATCCCCCTCCAGAAATTTTTCAGCTATCTATTCCCTCTGGATGAGTAATTTACTATCTACCGTCTTTTCCTCGGAATACCCCCTGGGGGTTTATTTTTTCAGTGTTTTTCGGTATCTGAATAGGTCCAAATCTACAAAACCCCTGATTGTTCTTTTCTAGTCCAGTATTTTCACTCTTTTATATCCTAAGGTAACAAAAATTGTAAACATGTTTGGCAGTAAAATGAATACACAAAATGGGTAACTAAATGTGTATAAAAACTTGTTATTTTAATTTCAAATGTGTGTAAATGTAAATTTGTTAAATGTAAACCCAAGTTTTTCTTACTGTGGGTACAAATGGATATGTGGTTTGTTGAAGGCATTTTGTAATTCAGAATACTAGATTTTTTGTCAGTAGGCACAGTTTCTTTCTCCGTATTTAAAAGAGAATTTCCACTTGTCTATGTAAAAAGTGCAGCGAGCGAGTCAGTGCATTTTCATGTGCAGAATAATTTGCTACATCCGTTCGGCAAAAGTTGACATTGATTTTGCAAATTTGCTTTTGCACATGCAAATTCAACCAGCCCGTTTGCACTAAGTTTTTTTCGAACTGCATGTAGAACTTTTAATTGGGCACAAATGCAGCGCTGATGAAATTTTCAGTGTATCGATGCAATTTGAATATTATTGCATTTGGTGCCATCGCTGTGGTGTTAAGCTGCCGATTTTTAAAGTGTTTTCACTGCACTTTTTGGCACTTTTTTTGCCAAAGTGCATCGGTTATGTGAACTTTGTGACTTTATGTTTTTGAATTGCTTTGTGTAGATGAAATTCTGTGATGTTTTGATATTTGAATTCAGATAGTATTTATGTATTAGATGTATGATGTGTTTAAGCGGAAAGGTAATCACGATGTTCCAGATTTCTGACCGATTTTTTTTTGTATTTTTGTTGATGATGATGAAAGTTGATATAATTTCTTTGTAGTTTTTGGTGAATTGTCGAGTAAATTTCGTGGACATCCGTTGAATTGTAAGGAGTACGTTTTTAATGAATAAAATACTGTATCGACATTTTGATGTCGCTGCTTGCTATGTCGAAGAAAATGACGTAGGCTCCCTAGACATGTAAACCCGCTCTACATGTAGACCCGTCGCATTGTGCATGCGCACACTAGTTTTCACACGAAATTTCGAAAATTCACAAATCAGCTTAGAACGCATTTGAGTTTTCTACAATGAGGTGGCCGTGAACTACAGTTGACGAAGATTAAAAATGGCTCATTGTGGAAAACTCAAACACGTTCAAAGCTCATTTATGAGTTTTCGAAATTTCGTGTGAAAACTAGTGTGCGCAGGGCCATTGGGTCTCCAATGGGGGTGCACTGACACTCACATCTGCCCGTTACGCACATTTGCCCGTTTGTTCACTTGACACTTTTTCAAGTGATTTTCAGATATGAGTGAAGTGAAAAACGTTGCGCAATGACATTAGTGAACTTTTTCACTTCACTCATATCTGAAAATCACTTGAAAAAGTGTCAAGTGAAAAAACGGGCAAATGTGCGTAACGGGCAGATGTGCGTATCAGGCCTGCCCCCTCCAATGCCCCCTCCCAAATCGGACGGCTATTTGTCCGCCTCGAGGCACATTTTTGGTCTGCCTCGAGGAACAAAGGCGCAAAAAGCCATTTAAATGAACATCGTGTTTGTACTCAATAATTCAATTTAATCCGGCGGAATGTCAAAAGCTCCGAATCATAATTGTTAGAAGTACCGATCATTCGATACCTTCAAAAAGTCGACATAGATCCCCATCCGAAATACGTTTTCTGTACTAGAGTACTTTCAAAAAGTATACGTGAGAGCGAGTATAGGTGTTTGTTTCAGGGAAACGTAAGCGTAATTACTCGGTACTCGAGTATGTATTTTTTGAGTAAACGTAAATACGTTTTAACAACTATGCTCCCAATTAAAATAAATACATTCCCTGATGCCCATTGTTTCCCGAATGGAAGTTGCGGCAACCCGACGATAACTGTACACATTTTGTAATTGGTTTTTGCAATTTTGACGCTTTATCACGTGTGCCCGCAAGACGTTTTTACCAGAATTCTTAAAAGAACTGAACTCTTTTCGAAGTAAATGTAAACGTAGAGTATTTTATTTTTACTCATCCTGAGTACAGAAAACGTTAAGTAATTTTTTTTACTTTTACACCGCGTAAAGGAGAGTAAACTTAAATACCAATATTTTTACTCGGGGAAAGAGTACCTTTTTCAAAAGTGAGTATGTTTTAGATTTTTTCCCAGGAAACCATAAAGGTGAGTAAAAGCTAATGTGTGAGTTATAACGATGGCAAAAAAAGATTCGAAAATTCGAAAACATTTTCGAATTTTCGAATTTTTTCGTAATTTTCGAATTTTTATTTCGCCCCTAGAAAAAACACTTAAAAATCGATTTATTTTTCAAAAGATTCGAAAATTCGAAAATTCAAAAATAGTTTTCGAATTTTTTAGGGAATTCAAGGCAACAAAACACGCTGTTAAGTTCAACGTGCTAAATAAATCGACATTTGATACGCGGCGCGTATCGAAAAGCGAAACGTATAAAAAAAAACGTTGAAATGTCATACCACGGCGGAAGAGGCGGACTTCGACGCATCCGTTTTTTATACTGTATTTCCTGGAAATATCCCCCCCCCCTCGAAATACCCCCTCAAAATTTTCACTATTAATTTATAAACCCCCCTCGAAATACCACCCCCCCCCCAATTTGGTGTATAGAGAACGTAATGCAGTTTGTGATCTGGGAAATACAGAACACACATCAAAAACAATGACTGTGTTGTTTAGAACAGGGTCTTATATTTGGCGTTAGTACCATCTACGTTAGTACGATCTAATTTAGTACCATCTACGTACTTATATAAGTACCGTATTTCCTCGAAATACCCCCCGGGGGGTGATTGTTTCATAGTGGTCCCGAGAGGGGGGGGGGTTGAACGAGGGGGGGGGGGTTGAACGAGGGGGGCGGTATTTCGAGGGGGGGGGTTATTATTTCACAAGAAAAATTTTCAAATCCCAGTACGAAATTGTCGTCTGAAACGTACGCAGACGTCAAAAAATACAACAAAAACCGCCATTTATAAGGTTATGTAGACTAATATTAGTATGTAGACGGTATAAACACTGATCTAACGTGATTACGACATTGTTTTAACCTCTGTTCTGCACTACGCAGAACACAAACTGCAGTATTTGTCATGTACGTTCTCTTTACACTCAATCTGGGGGGGGGGTATTTCGAGGGGGGGTGATTGTTTCATAGTGGTCTCGAGAGGGGGGGGGGTCAAACAAGGGGGGGTATTTCGAGGGGGGGGGGTGATTGTTTCATAGTGGTCTCGAGAGGGGGGGGGTCAAACGAGGGGGGGGGTATTTCGAGGAAATACGGTATATAGAGTCTTATAAATGGCAGTTTTCGTTGCATTTTTTGACATCTGTGTTACCTAAAAACAACAATTTAGTACTGGGATTTCGAAAAATTTCTGGCTAAATAATACACCCGTCGATATTTCCACCCTCATTTAACCCCCCCCCCAAGTTTCCACTCTCAAAAAATAATATGGTATTTGATGCCAATTTTGAATTTTTTGCTGATATTTTATTTGATGCCAACTTTAAAATTGTTGTTTTTATTGCCTTCACTCTGTTGGTGAATTAAACGTATCAATGTGTGAATTAAATGAAGCAGCACACTGGTTTGCATAACTCCTTCGTCCATTTTTAATGCTAATTTATGGTTAAAATAAGGTTATAACAACTGAGCAGAACATGAAGACAGTCCAAATTCTGTGTTTAAAGCTTAATATTCAATATTTTTCAAAAAAAAATTCGAAAATTATTTGAAAAAATTCGAAAACTAGCCAAAAAAATTCGAAAATTGCCAAAAAAGATTCGAAAATTCGAAATTCGAAAATTAAATTCGAAATTCGAAAATTATTTTGAAGAAAAATTCGAAAATTCGAAAATTCATTTCAGAAAAAACACTTAAAAATTTAAATACTTTTTTTTCGACTGTTTGCCATCGTTAGTGAGTTATCACTTTCCTCATCGGTCATAACTTCGATCATTTCCGCTGCCATTATCTCAGCCATTTCAATTAGTTTGAGTCGTTTTTACTTGTTACGAACCCCGCAATTTGAGGAATTACGTTTTCGGTACTCGCGTACTTTCAAAAAGTACACGAGTGAATGAGTTGCTGGTATTTGAAGAGCGCCGAACTGAGGTGCAAATGGCGCTTGGCTCCTTATTTTTTCTCATTTGGCACCATCGTTTTAGGGTGTTTTTCTAACACGGAGTTATTGTGTCCTTATATTTATGTCATTTTTATCCAAATGTTCCCTCACAGCTACCAGGCGGTAAAATAATGCCGTTTGTCTCTTCTCCAGAAATAGTATATTTCTCACCTCTAATTGAATATGGCTTTTGAACAGTAGTGTTTATTTTGTAAATAGTTTATTTAACATTCCTTAGGTATTTGTACAGAGTATCATATGAATGTTATGTTTCTATAAGTATCTTATTTTGTGTCATTTCACTGTGTTTTCACACAAGTTGTCTGTTCCATAAGTCTGTGCCATTCACTTAATATAAATGTTATAAAAGGTTCTATGTCGTGACATCATAATATAGATTGGTCACTTTTCCATTATCGTGCATGACTTTTGGAACACACCAAACACATGTTTATATACACCCATACTTATCACAAGATAAATCACAAAAGTAATGGCCAGAGAGTGGCATGCTGGGGGGAAATTATTGCCCGAAAAATACAAGGTGGGAAAGTGGAATGTAGAGAAAAATGTCAGATAAAATATGACACAGCAGACATTTTCACAGCAGCAGCACCCAGAATGTGTAGAATAAAAAAACAACAGTGAGATTCTAGAAAAGCACGGGAGATTATATTTTGCCCTCAAGAATCAAACAGGAATAGCCCTCTGGAATGTAAATAAATATGAGTGAAGACAGAAACATATATACCTACTAAGGTGAAAAACTTCAAGTTTTCTTAATCTTGACAAAGCATAATACTACACATATATGCATGCAAATCTGAAAATCATACAAAACAATGACTGTAATAGAATTTATAAAATAAAATTTATATAAAAAGGTGTAACCCAATTCCACACATAAGATGAAATTTCATTTGCCCAACACATTAAAAAATTACTGGTTCAGGCATGTCTGCCAATCATTGATAACCAAATTGAAATGTTGGGAACCTGTATAAGTTGGTTCAAACATGTGTTAGGCCAATCAAACTCATCTTTGGTGTAGGGCAAAATCTGTTTTAGGTATACCTACCTAATTGTATGGCCCTTTGATAATTCACGAGTAGAATTTAATGAATAGAAATATGGACAGTAAATAAATGAAATAAAATTCTAAAGATGTTACTGTAGTAAATGCCCTTTGAAGTATCCTGAATCCTTATAAACATTATGAGTGATACAAATAGACAATTTTGAGAATATTTAAGTAGGATAGAAATGTGACATTGCACCGCAAGTGTGCTACTGTGCCAATTGGCATTTTGTAAGCAAACATGTATATATACATAAATATAGTGTTGAAAGATGTTAAAAGCTTGACTTGAGTTACAAAGAAAGGGACACCAGGCACCAAATGGCACTGATAAAAATACTAGGCACTGTACTTGTGGCTGAACTTTTTTGCTGTCAGTGCTTGGGACCAGTGCCTTGGTGCCTTTTCATCACTATTATACAGTCAACATTCATGATTAGCCACCATTAGTATATATTATGGAAACATTTACTGGGGAATTGAAATTTACATTCTTATGAGAGAAAGATTGATATCTGATAAATACATAAAAACTTGTTCACCAAAACTGCCTGAATCAAAACAAATGTTGACTGCATTGAAATTTACAATACACAAACAAAATTAAAGTGTACATGAATACTCTTATATTCCAATAGTTGAAAGTATTTTCATTTTATGAAAATGTCCAAATTCCTCAACCTGTTCTTTTCACCAAGAAAGTATTATGCTATAAATACAGGTATATATAGAACACAACCAAATGAGGTCTCAGTCCCAAGTGTCAATTAATAGATGACATCTTCACTCCCTCTGCTAATCATGCAATGAATATTTAATATAAATATCAATGAACACCAATTATTTTTATCAATCTACCACGTGATTAGCATCACTGCCATCCAAGTTTGCACCACCAGACATAAATCCTGTCACTGCCAGGTCAGTTGGCATTGTGCCAGAATTTTGATGCTGCATTTGCATGGTGCCCTGGATCTGATTATTTTGGCCTTCATCCATCATTGGGTGCTGGAGGTCTTCATCACCGCAAATGCTGGTGGGAGGAGGTAAATATTAGGTCGGATGTATAAATTTAAAAAATTTAAATTTTAAAAATCTCTATAGTGTTTCAGGATAAGTATGTATGTGCTGATGTAAACTGCTGTGACTGCTACAAATTACAACTGCTACACTTCTGAAAAGTGTGTGAGTGCATTGCAAGCACCAGAAAAAAATAAAACCTAACCAACATTGAATTTTTTTCAAATCTATATACCATATTACCTCGAAATACCCCCATAGGCCATAGGGGTTTATTATTTCGCCAGCAAAATTCGAGGGGGGTTATTCGAGGGGGTTGATTATTTCATCAGAAATTTTCTAAAGGATCATAGTAAATAGTAGGTATCTGCGTACCCAAAACAGGTAATAAATGTGTCCAAACAGGGTATATTTGGACATAAAAACGTAGATAGCTACACAAACTAGTCTACGTGTAGCTGCAACGTACCTAAATTAGCAGTAATAAATACATCATGTTCATTTCATACGTGATGTACATCATTCCTGAGGGGGTATTTCGAGGGGTTTTTTTTTCCCAGCCCTTTGAGGGGGGGGGGGGTAAATTCAAGGGGGATAATTCGACGTAATACAGTGAATATCACAAAAATGCAACAACAAAAAATTTCTAACCTATTAGCACCATGGCCAGCAGATGAGGAACTATCAGAATGTTTCATTTTCTTTATGGTATTTTTGAGCGCTTGTCTCTTGTTGCAGAACCACACTCGAATTACTTCGCGGTCATAGTTCAGCGATTCCGCCAATGCCGTCATTTCTCCGCCTGTGCGAAATGATCAGTTTTTATGGTTGATTTGTGTGTGATGATAATTTTGCTCATTGGCTCTGAGAATTGATTGACCCGGTGCCACTCCCAGACCCTGTAAAATGTGAAATGTCATGCAAAGTGTGGGTCAAATGTCATGAAAAATTTCAAACATCCAGTAACAAATTTACATTTTACAGGGCGTTTTACATGACTTGACACGTTGCATGACATTTGGCATTTTACAGAGTCTGGGAGACGGCGGGAGTTATGCTGCCCGCATGCTTCAAAGATAATAATACTATCATAATTGAAAGCACGATAAGGTGGCTAAAATTATATTTAAATAAATCTAATACCACAAAAAAAATCCCATTGAAAATAAAGTGCATGGAAAAAAACATTTCTAACCACTCAAAGTTCGCCCCCCAAACCCCCCCCCCCCCCAAAAAAAAAAACCGACCCGAAGGGTGCGTATTAGTCGTAAAGAACCTATTCAGCATGTCGAGCGCGTGCGGCGTGAAGCTGGTCCTCCGTTTGCGTTTCTTACCCGCCCCATCCAAATTGGGCGACATCAAATCATTGGCTCCCCCGCCATTATTGTTGCCCGACGGCGACATTGAATGGCGCCCGATGCCCGACGGGGATGTTGTGTCGGGCGGCTGCAGGGCCAGCCCGAATGGACCCATTTGGCCCGGATTTTGGTCCATATCTCCGGGTGGGTTGCCGCTCGAGGGGTTTGGGTGCGCCGCTGCGGCCACTGCGTTTTTGGGGGGTAGGTGGGGTTATTCATATCGGGGTTTTTATTGCCCTAAAAATTTTTTCCGGGGAGGTTCTGCAATGGAGACCCCATTACCTTAAAACGTTTACAGTGGCATCTACGAGGATTCACGATTGGCCTCTGATTTTGAATACCGTATTTCCCTGAACCAGCCCCCTTAACAACATTTGTGCTGTCAAAATGAGAAGAAAATAAGGCCTTTGAACAACTCCCATGTTGTCCAAATGAGGAGATAATACACCCCCTTGAATAAGTCCCACAAAACTTTTTATTAATCAGCCGGTCTCTTTTTTGCAGTTGATTTTCACTGGTTTCATTGCTTGATTTAAATAGAACGACTAATCCCTAGGTAGATTAATAGTAATATTTGTCACAAAAATACCTCCCTCGAATGACACCCCAGTAAAAAAAGTCTGCGGAAAAATATAACCCCTCTAGTGATGGAAAAAGCGCCAGGATTTTGGCGCCAAGCCCCAAAAGCGCCACGGCGCTTTTCCAGACCGCAGCGCCAAGCGCTACAGTAGAATGGCGCCAAGCGCCAGCGTTGGGCGTTTTGTTCCTGGCGCCATGCAAACTAGCGCCAAGCGCCAAAAGCACCATGGCGCTTTTCATGGGTATGGCGCCACAGGAAAGTAGCGCCAAAAGCGCCATCGCCAGCGCCATGGCGCTTTTCGATCACTAAACCCCTCAGGGCTCTTATTCAAAGAAATACGGTACTCATAACCCCCCCCCAAAAAAAAAAAACACCCCCTCACCAGCGGCGGCGGCAGCCGCCGCAAGCAGCGCAGCGACCGCCTGCTGCTGTTGGTGCTGCATGGCGCCCATGTGGCGCTGCAGCGGCGGCTCCTGCGGCAGCGGCGCCGCGTCCGACGCCGCGTCCACGTTGCAGCACGGCTGCAGGTGAGTATTGTTGTCGTCGAAGGTTGTCGATGTCGATTCAGGTTGAGTGTCGATTTCTGGTTGACTCGTTTGCAGATCGCTGATTGGTCGGTTTTCCTGGGTGGGGTGGGGTGGGGTTTTTTTTTGGTGATAGTTGATTTTTTGGTGTAATTTCGTTGGAAATTGTATCTTTTTTTTCGGTGTAGAATCGTTTGAGTGCTTTTTTAAGTTGGCATTTTTAATTAATTTTTTTGTGCGAAAAAAGACTAGTATATATGTTTTTTTTCATTTACTTATTTTCAGTATATTCATGTGTAACCACGTTTTCTTTTTAAGTTTTTCGACATTCTTGTCTTGAGATACAGTAATTAAGATTTTGAGACACAAAAATCAATTACCTACACATATTTTACCTGGCACGGCTGATCGCAATCATTTGTGTTTTCCTGTTCCGAGTCCGGGTGATCGTCATTTGTCTGCGAAAAAATGGCAAATATTTCTATCAACATATCGAATTTCGAGGACTACTTTATGTCTATCAAATCAAAGTCCCCGGTACTGATGTAAAAGCGCCATGGCGCTGGCGCCAAAGCAAAAAGCGCCATGGCGCCTTCGGCGCTTGGCGCTATCATGCTGTGGCGCCATTGTCGTTTGATGCTATTTTCGCCCGGCGCCAGAAACAAAATGCCTGGCGCTGGCGCTTGTGGCTGGGGGTCGGAAAAGCGCCATGGCGCTTTTGGCGCTTGGCGCCAAAGTCCTGGCCATTTTCACATCACTGGGTAGTCCCCGGCGACCTCTACAATTTGCATGTGCAAATCTTTCCAAGCACAATTTCAACCACTGCAGTTCCTAGACACTGTATAATGTCAAAAAGTTCACTGGTCGTTTGACATTTTACACGCCACATTACAGGGTCTGGGACTGGCACCAGGAACCCAACAAGAATATCACCACTCAATATTTTCCCCACCTTAATCTGCTCTTTACTCTCACTTTCATTCCCCATATCGATATCTCCAGCCCCCGCGTCATCAGCACTACTGCAGTTTCTATGATTTTGATTTTGCAGTTGATTTTGAGTTTGACTTTGCTGCGGCTGCGGTTGAATGGCCCCGCTGGCTACTTGGTCGTCGATTTCGCGCATCCATTTTTCCAGGACAGGTTTGATTTTTTGCGCCGATTTCGGGGTGATGTCCAGTTTTTCGAAGCTGCGGTTTTGGGGGTGAGAATGGACCATGTATAAGTGTCTATAGACTTACCTACCGCAAATCCTCGAATAAGACCCCCCTCGAATAACTCCCCCCTTGAATTAGTCCCCCTGCTGGCGGGGTGAGGAAAAAATACCCCCCCCCCTTGAATAACTCCCCCTTTTAGATAACTCCTCCCTCTGATGAAAAGGATCTCTAACTCTGATGAAAAGGATACAATACTATAAAGGAATAGTAGCCTAGGGCAGCGACAGCAGATACATGATGTGTATGCAGTGTATACACACTGTTTTGTTGTTGTTGGACAGTGAAATACCTGAATTACATGAGTTTACATACGGCATCCGTACAATGAATAAGTTCACGTTTCCTGAGGAAATAATACCCCCTCGAATAACTCCCCCTTGAATAACTCCCCCTCCAAAACTTCTGACGAAAAAATAACTCCCCTTGGGTCTTATTCGAGGATTTAGTGTATATAAGTATGTAGATGGTATAAACCCTGTTCTAACATAACACAGTCATTGTTTTTAATGTGTGTTCTGCGTTGCTTGGACCGTAAACCGCAGCTTTTGTCATTTACACTCAATCCGGGGGTTATTACGAGGGGGGTTTATAAATTCATAGTGGCCATTTTGAGGGGGGGTATTTCGAGGAAATACAGTACACATTTTAAAAAACCACCCCCAGCTCACCGACAAATCGCCGACTGGCTGTAAGCGGGTCCCTCAGTCATAGATAAAGCCTGACCCACTTGCGTTTGGGTCAAACCTAATGAGAGTCGTTTCATTTTGAACGCGCGCGCGAATTCTTTGATTTCTTCTAGATTTACGCCGTCCACGCTGTGGCCTGAGGTTTTTTGGGGGGTATTTTTGTGGATTTTTTGGGGTTTAAATTTTGTGTGTAGAGTGGATTTGTATTTCCCTGTGAAGTAATTGATTGAAACGTGTAAATTTCAATCAACTACTACACCTGCGACTTTTTATATTAATTCCACCCAGTTTTTAGAGTTTGATTGTTCAATAGAATAGACTAAAGAATTGGTTCCACCCCAGTACCGCATCCTTATATTTACCTATTTATAATTGCCGCCAAAAATTCTGACGCAAAAATCTCATCAATTCGGTAAAATACGGTGGTTTTCAATTGTACTTTTTGTAGCTAACGATTATGATTAACTAGGTACCTAGTCGGCACGAGTCAAGTAACGAATAATAACTGATTAATTAACATCCTTGTATTATTAGCTTATCTTAATAATTATTAAAGATATTCTATTTAACCGCGACGTAACATCTGCACACAATAACGCGCGTATCATAGCAACACTTCGTTAGGTTAAGAAAGGTACATTTTGTTTGTATTATAATTGATAAGCACCTACAATAATAGGGTAAATTTATGTCGAGTTTAAGGTTGATATCTAACTTGAGATTAAAAATGGAAATTTTAGTTGGTGACGTAACATAACCTTAATGCTACCGTAACCCTATTAAACGCCCGGTGTAATGTTAATATGAATCATCTTTATTTTCAATCTTTATGCTCATTCTGCTACAACTAAAATAGATGTCACGAAAATAAAATAGATCGAGTGATCGAACAGAACAATTTCAAATTTTAAATTGCTCAACCTTTGCAAAATTCATCAAACACGCCACAGGTAAACATGCTTAGGTATACTCGGCGGACATCACACTTAGTATAGAAACGTACAATAACCCATCTGAATAATGAACTAAAAATTATACAGTTGTTCTTCAAAATTTTTCGTTTTTACCATGGAAGAATTACCCCCCCCCCCAAAACCTAGAACGAAACGAAGAATTAGAAACCCCCCCCCCCCAAAACCAACCCTGTTCACTATCCCTCCTGGGCGCGGCGGTACTCATCCGTCTGTGTTGCGCACCGCCGCCGACCCCCGCGTGCTGTTGGTGCTGTTGATGGGCGGCGGCGGCGGCGGCCGCCGTGTGCTGCCGGTGCGCCAGGGCGGCCATGGCGGCCAGAACGGAGTGGGGGGCAGAGTTGGCTCGGTGTCGCGCCTGGGGGGGGGGGGGGTTGGGGTGTTTGGGGGGGGTGTTGGGGTTTTTTTTTGGGGGGGGGGGGGGTTGGGGGTTGAGTAGATGATAGGTGGGAGTGACAAGTAAGTGACATGTCAAGTGGGTATTTTTTCTACATTTTTCGACACTTTCTCTACCTTTCAAGTGATAAGTTTTGAAAGTTTTGAAACTCAGTCAGATGTCAACTGTTCAAGTACAGTATTAACGTGGGTAGGAAATTTTATAAGTGGAAAAATGTGCATGTGAAAATGTCACTTATCCTTGCAACTTTAGTAGTCACTTAGCTTGACCCATCACTTATTATAACTAATTTTTACGCAAACCTGACATAACCTAATCACTCCAGTTTTATTTAACAAGACGTGTAGTAGTTGATTGACTTACTACAATAGTCAATCAACTACTACACAAGTATCATCAACGGGAAACTTATCAACCCACCTGGCACATAGCCAACGACCTAATAGTCTCATGCTCTCTACTATCAGCCGCGCTGCCCTCATCAGTGCCGTTGCACAGCGCGGCGACGCTCGCCTTCCTGTCGCTATCTGCCGCCGCGGCAGTGGAAACTGCGGGCGGCGACATGCGGCCGCCGCACAGCGTCAACGTGTCGCTGCCGCTGCAAGTGGCCGCCGCCGCGGCAGCAGTTGAATCTGTGCCGCCCGGCAGCGCCGACCCCCCGTTGCTGCTGTTCGTGCTCAGGGAACTCTGAGGTTGGTGGTGGGCACTTTGTGGTAAGTGGTAAGTTGTATTATGGGTGATGGAATGGCGACACTTCGATATTGTTTCCGGCGACTGGCGCCATTTTCCTGACGCTTTTCCATCACTAGTTAGAACCAGGGTTGGTTTTAGTAGAATTCTTTTTACTAAAATTGTAGTAAAATTATACAAAAATTGTATTTTATTTTTATTTTATTCTTCAATTTTCCATTTTATTTTTATTTTTATCTTCAATTTTCCATTTTATTCTTATTTTGTTTTTTGTTTTTTTAGTTCGTGATAAATATTGGTTCTAGTAAAATTCTTTTTACTAAAATTGTAGCAAAATTGTATAAAAAATTGTATTTTTATGTTTCAATTCATTTTATTTTATTCTTCAATTTTCCATTTTATTTTTATTTGAGTTTTATTTTTTTTCAGAGATTTTAACAACTCTGGATACAACTCACAACACTCAAAACCATAATTCATCATTTCACATTTCCAATAGCCATTTTCAAATATCCACCCTCCCAAACAAACCAATAGTCTGAGCCTGGCCACGGGATCCAAAGAATCGGCGCACAGCGTTGGCAAGTTGCCAGGCATCGTCGAAATACACGGCAAACCGTCGGTGATTCCCGCCGCCGGTTGACTGATCGCGTCGAAATTGCGTCCTGGGGCAGTTCCAGACCATGTAAAATGGCCTGTGCGATGGAAAATGTCATGTAAAGTGTCAAGTCATGTAAAATTCCCTGTAAAGTGGCAAACGTACGTTCGCCATTTTTCAGGTGCCAGTCCCAGACCCTGTAATATGCCCTGTAAAATGTCATATGTCATGCAGTGTCAAAAGTCATGTAAAATGCCCGGTAAAATGGCAATTTGTACGTTTGCCATTTTACCGGGCATTTTACATGACTTTTGACACTTTACATGACATTTTCCATCTCACAGGGCGTTTTACAGAGCACGGGACTGCACCCAGGGCTATTTTACACGACTTTCCACACTTCACTTGACATTCTCCATCTCACACCCCATTCCACAGTGTCCGAAACTGGCACCTGGCGCCGCCGGGGCGGGCCCATCACTCTCAAATCCGCCCGCGTTGTCCACAGGGACATGCTGTTGCTGTTGCTGCTGCTGGAGAACATGGGCGGCGATGTTGCGCAGCAGGGGGTGCAGCAGCATGGACCCGTTGAAGGGCAACGTCCCCCCGCTCAGGGGGGTCATGGGGGTTGTGGAGGGGGCGCCGCCTGTGGGGGGGGGGGTTTGGGTGACAAAATTGCAGTTTGTCAGGTGATAAGTAAGTGATAAGTGGTTAGTGATAGATCAAGTCTACTTCACTTGACACTGACAACGTTCTACCAGTCACTTGTCAGCTTCATACATAAGCTGTCAGCTTCCCAGTGAAACGACACATTTTAAATCAGATTTTTGTAATATTTTGCACATGCAAAATTTTCCAAATTATCAAGATTTCTTCAAGGACAGCCGAAAGATGCTTCAGAGTGTCAACCATTTGAAGTATTATATTTACTTTTCCCGATTTGGTTCCTTGAAGGACTCATGGCTATGTTTAAATTCACAACTGTAGACGATTTAGTTGCAAAAGCAGCTTGAGCTCCGCTTCAAATACCGTATTTGCTTGAATAATCCCCCTGGGGGATTATTATTTCGTCAGACATTTTTGAGAGGGGAACAATTCGAGGGGGGAATTATTAGAGGGGGGAATTATTCGAGGGGGGAATTATTCGAGGGGGGGAATTATTATTTCGTCAAAATTTTCAAGCATGTTTCCATCAACTCAGTTCACAAAATATGCCCTATAAACACAATAACGAGCCATTTTTGTTAAAATAAGGTCTAACAAGTTAATCAAATCTTAAAAGGGGGGATTATTCGAGGGGGGAAATTATTATTTCCTCACTCGTCTTACAGGGGGGGATTATTCGAGGGGGTGAATTATTCAAGGGGGGAACTATTCAAGCAAATACGGTATTTGTTGGCATTTGACATGCAATTAGCAAAACTTTCCTCCATTCTTGACGCTTGTCTTGTCACTTGACAAAAATTAGAATAGTACGCCCCCTTCACTTAACGAACCGGGTCGGAATTGCGAGACAGAAGTGGCATGCGCGCTGCCGTTTCCGGTGACGATGTGAATTTGTTGGCCGTGTGCCAAAGCCGCGTTTAATTTGCACATGAATATGCGCGGTTGCGGCGGCGTGGCTGCGATGTCAAAAGAAATAGTGTTTTTTTAATGTTTGGGAAATAGTTTGTTTTGTTCTTTATTTTTTTTGTAGGGAAAAATTACCTTAATAATTGGGAATTTTCAAGTGAAAAGTCAAATGTCATACACATTTGTAAAATGTCATGCCAAATGTCAAAGGTTGAAAAATAACATATATTTAAATTTTAATAAACAAATTGCATGCCATTAGATACCCTATTTTACACTTTACAGGGTACAGGACTTCCCCTCGTCCTAAGGCATTTCATATTAGGATGATTTTTACAGATCACTTAAATCTAAATTAAAATTAAATAAAAAACACGCACCATTTTCGTCATTCGCCATAATCAGCAAATCGCACTGGCCACCCATAGAAACATCGGATTTGTTTACACCACCATTTCCGTTATTTGCGCGCCCGCCCGGACTACTGGTAGCTTCCTGTGACGGATATTTTTTATATTATTATTTTTGAGATGGTTTGCAATGGAAAAGTCGGGCAATTTTTTTGTCGGGTTACCCGATCCAGTGTATCCAAGAATGATTTGGATACATATTTGTACATAAGTAAAAAACAGCGTACAATGTTATGTATCGTAAATCGTTGAAAAAGTTATCACACTTGAATAACTTCCTGAATTGAATAGGTAACTCCGCCCTGTTGGCTGAGTGATGAATAAATAACTCCCTTAAAAGTTTCACATTTTCTAGGCGATTTTACATGACTTTTGTTGACCCTTTGCATGACATTCTCCACAGGACATTTTACAGTTCCCAGTAATTTACCCCCGACCCCCAAACACACCCCTCACCCAAACACACCCCTCCCCCCGAACATACCTGTCCGCAACAAGAGTCCACGGGGGCGACGGCGGGGGGCGTGGGCGCGTCGTTGCCGCTGGGCGCGCGCTCGGTCGCGGTGACTACCACGCCGTTGTTGTCGCCGCCGCGCGGTTGGGACTGGGGGTGGGGGGGTTGTAAATTTTTGAATAAAGTTGCGGATTTGTTGGGGGTTTTTTCGTGTGGTGGAAGGGAGCAAATTAATTTTGGCAGGCGACGATATTGAAACAAGTAAATAGTATACTTTTTTTCATTGATAAAAAGTGTTATACTCGGCGGACCGCACGCTATGCATTTTTCTGAAGAAAACACTCCATCATGACGTCATCGTGAATAAAATAAAAATTATTCAAGCAAAAAAAGAAAAAATATGACGGGAAAAACTATTCCCCGTTTGTACGGGACTGCTCCTTTTTCTTTAAAAAAATATTTTTATTTTTGTGAAAGTGCATACATAAGTATCCAGCTCGCACGTTATCGACCAAGACATAAATAATTTTGGGCGCATACTTTGCGGTCCGCTGAGTATACCTAATGTCATTTACCAGTTCAAAAAGAACAAACCCGGTGCCACTTCCGTCCCAGACCTTGTTACATGTAAAATGTCACGCAAATCGTTTGCCATGTAAAAATATCATGTAAAAAGTCAAATTTCTCCAATTTTTGCTGGTAATCTTCAAATTTTCATGACATTTAAAATGACCTTAGACACGTTGCATTACATTTTACAGGGCATTTACACTGCCTTATAGTGGCCCCTAAACTCAAACATTTCCATCAACCAAACACCCAACCCCCCCCTCAACCCAATCCAAACACCCCCAACCCCAACCTGACTATGCCTGGGACTGCCGGCCGTCGAGGCCAAACTGCACTGCGACGTGTCGCCCGGCCAGAACGCCGGTGCGTTGTGCTGCGTCGACGTCGACGGGCTGCTCGAGCTGGCCGCCGCCGCAACTGCCGCGCTGAGGGCGGCCGATTGGCGCAGAAGGTGCGCCTGGGGGGGGTGTGAGGGGGTGTTTAGGGGGTTTGGTTTTGAGTCTGGGGGTCACAGGCCCTGTAACATGTTAAATGTGATGCAAAGTGCCAAAGTCATGTAAAATGCCCTGCAAAATGGCAACCGAGTTGCCATTTTGCAGGGCATTTTACATGACTTTTGACACTTTGCATGACATTTGAAATTTTGCAGTGGCTGGGACTGGTACCTGGTTTACGCTCGGCCTGATTACAGCATAAGGATAAATTTTAGTTGAAATGAAAATAGAAAGTCTGAAATCTGAAAGGTTTACTATTTCCACGTTTTTAAGTTTATTTTACAAATTTAGGTAGTTGTAGCACGCTGTAAAAAAATCGCTTGACGTATTTATATTACCTATATACACCACCACAATGATATCACAAAATTTTTTCAACATTTACATAAAAACAATGTTTAGTTTTCATAGCACCATTCAGTCAATTGGTTCTTCATTTTATCTTGTGCCAATTCCGCTAGTTGACTAGTGACTAGTGGTAAGAACATTGGATAAGTAATCAGTAAACTTTCAAGTGTCAAGTCAAGTTACAAATAAGCTCACAAGTAAATAACACTCAAATTTCCAAATCAAATTCCCTGTCACTTGTCTAACCACTTAACTCCGCCTAGCACATATTATCGCACTTAACACTTACCTACCTATTCCCGCCCACTTAACCACAACCGCATAACTCCCATACCCCGTGAAATACACTCTAAAATGTAGAATATGGCAAAAGTACGTTTTAAACAGCAGTTTACATGACATTCGACACTTTGCATGACATTTTACATTTTCCAGGACATTTTACTTGACTTTTGACACTTTGCATGATATTTGACATTTTACAGGGCATTTTACAGGGTCTGAGAGTCCCCCATACACCATAAATATTTACATTCACCCAACCTGTCTAAGCGTGTGCAGCACCGAATAATAATCGCCCAGAGGCGGCACCGCCACCGGAACCGATCCAGCCTGCTGTCCATCGGCGCCATGTTGGCCGGGTGCCAAATGAGCGCCATCGAAATTGGTCAATTTTCCCGGTGCCGAGCCATTTGAGTTCGGTGTAGTTTGGTGTTGATCGTGAACTGAATTTGTGCCAGGGAGATGGGCTAGTTCTAGGCTGGGTTCGTCCATCGCGATCGTGATCGGTTGATTAATTAGTTTGCTTGTTAAGCAGTTTTAATTAGCTGTGTATCCATTTCTGACGTGCAGATGCGTGTGTCTGCTCGTTAAATAGTGCCCATGGCGCTGCGCGGGGTTGTGATTTTTAATTTTTGATGTAAATATATTAATTTTTCTATGACATCATCTAGTTTCTACGAATGAAATGACGATCTTTATCATGCATTTTGATGTACGATCATGTGAATACATAAATACGTAATACGTATACAAATTTGCAATCTAAATCAACCGAATATACTTATTTAATTAACTTCATTCCGCGCTGACGCGCAGGTGAAAGCGACGCAAAACATGCAAATGAGCTCTCATTTTGCTTGATTGAAATTTAGTCGGTCGAGTCAACACGCGAAATCTTCCATATATCCATGCAAGGGGGGATCTGGGGGGTGCCGCGCAGGTTCCACTCCCAGTGCCTGTAAAATGTCAAATGTCAAATGTTGTGCAAAATGTCAAAAGTCATGTAAAATGCCCGAAAAAAAGCAATCACTTTTCCCATTTTCCGGGCCAATTTACTTGACTTTTGACATTTTTCATGACCTTTGACATTTTCCAAGTCATTTTACATGACCTTTGACATTTTCCAAGTCATTTTACATGACATTTTACATAATCCAGGACACTTTCCATGCCCCGGAACCGCGCCCAGCTCGACCAGCATACATAATCTGCGGCTGATGTGATCCCTGGGCGCGCGCATGAGCTCACTGCGACATTAGCACCTAGAGCATGCGCTCGCGCCGCCGCCGCGGCTTAATTTAGCTAGCTGAATCGACGACGCTCAAAGCAGGTGGCCGGGACTCTTTGGATTGGGTCGCGTTTGGACGTTAACGCGACGATTTTTAAGAGGTTTTTAAGACACCGGTTTTAAAGACACCTACCGTATTGCCTCGAAATACCCCCCCCGGGGGGTGATTGTTTCAGGGTGAGAATTTTGAGGGGGAGTTAAACGAGGGGGGGGAGTATTTCAAGTGTAACGTGTGTTTTACATTGCCCGAATCACAAACCACAGTTTTGTCATGTAAACGTTCTCTGTACACTCAATTTCGGGGGGGGGGGGTATTTCGAGGGGGTGGGTAATTATTTCATAGTGTCCATTTTGAGGGGGGTATTTCGAGACGGGGGTATTTCTAGGAAATACGGTAGTTTTTAGGTAACGTGAATTGGGGTGTAAAACGAGGACAATAGGATTTCAAACGTCAAACGTTTCATTTTGATTTTGAAGTACCGTAATACGTAAAATGTCCGCAATGAAACATTCTAGTATTTGTAATAGGCACCCTCTAAACTCGCGAGTCACGCAAAGTCAATGCTAATCAGCAATTTTGCAGAGCGCACGCGTATGCATGCATATGCATGATGATCGTTTCGTGATGACGCGTGGTGCGTCTATCGTGAAACTTGTCAATTGACAAGTTGCGGTTAACTTTCAAATGTCATCTGTGAACTTTTTGTCGGCAATACTTGGAATTAAATGTTAGGTTGACGGTATTTAGGTATATCTTTGTCAAAAATTTGTGTGTTGAGATGGACAGAATGCCGGATTCCGGAAGTGACAAATTTCGGAGGGGGCTTTGAATTTAGAATTCGAATTTAGGTACCGAATATGAAACTTTATGAACATTCTTGACACTTGAAGTTTACCACCTGACAGTTACCTGAAGAATTTGTCACTTTACAGGACACTTAAAGTGGTCCTCAGTCGTTCCAGGAACTAATCAACGTTATGTTTCAAGAACGAAGATAAGTGCTCCGTGATAAATCAAGTACTAATTGACAAATACTTGAAGTGACAAGTAAGTTCATAAATGCCAAGTGATTTGCAATTGCAAAAATGTACTCGTCACCTGACAAATTGCTGAATAGCCCCCATACAGTACTTCCCTGTGGTACAGACAGAGTTGTTTGAACTACTGAACTTTTTAAAAAAGTATATGTAAATGTGAGTATTTTATTTTTACTCACCACAAAGTATAGAAAATGTAAAATACTTACTTTTTACTCGTACTCATGCGTAAATGTGAGTAAAATACTTTTTTCCCAGGAAAATGTAAAAGCGAGTACTTTTCTCCTGGAAAACGTAAAAGCTACTACTTTTACATGTGAGAATGTTAGTTTGACACTGGAGGGCATAGTAGATGTCGTTTTTAGTGATTATTTGGGTTTTTTTTAGAAAAATTATGTGATTTCCTCTAAATTTTCTTATTTTAGTAACAGAAAATTGTGCTTTAAGCAACAAAAATACATTTTCTCTGTACGCATGTACTTTTAAACTGTACGCGTAAAAGTGAGTACCGTATTTCCTCGAAATACCCCCCCCCCTTGAAATACCCCCCCCTCGTTTGACCCCCCCCCCCCTCTCGAGACCACTATGAAACAATCACCCCCCCCCCCTCGAAATACCCCCCCCAAATTGAGTGTAAAGAGAACGTACATGACAAATACTGCAGTTTGTGTTCTGCGTAGTGCAGAACACACGTTAAAACAATGTCGGAATCATGTTAGAACAGTGTTTATACCATCTACGTACTAATATTAGTCTACAGAACCTTATAAATGGCGGTTTTTGTTGCATTTTTCGACGTCTGCGTACGTTTCAGACGACAATTTCGTACTTGGTTTTCAAAAATTTTCTTGTGAAATAATAACCCCCCCCCCCTCGAAATACCCCCCCCCCTCGTTTAACCCCCCCCCCCCTCTCGGGACCACTATGAAACAATCACCCCCCGGGGGGTATTTCGAGGAAATACGGTAGGTACATTACTTTTTTCAAAAGTATATGTAAATGTATCTACCGCGTACTCGCGTACGCGTATTTTTCGAGTAAATGTACGTACATTTTAACACCTGTGCTGTGGTATAGTTAGGGGGGTTGTGGAGGGGGGGGGGTGCCATCGGCTCTAATGCATATGCAAGCGACTTTGCGACGCGAAGTTGCCCTCTGCCGCGAAACATTCGCATCATGCAGCCGAGCGATACCGTAGC
This sequence comes from Sphaerolaimus hirsutus, assembly GCA_964036195.1. Lineage (NCBI taxonomy): Eukaryota > Metazoa > Nematoda > Chromadorea > Monhysterida > Sphaerolaimidae > Sphaerolaimus > Sphaerolaimus hirsutus. Next base: position 27,172,182 of record OZ038450.1, on the reverse strand, counting down.
GCGTATTAACCCGAGTCTCCATCAGGCGGCTGCTTAGCGGGGCTTTCATCAAACATTCACTACAGTGTAGCCGCGTGCGATCAACGTGCACAAGAATGTAAGGCTATACCTAGTTGCGTAAGTAAATACGTGCTTACACCTTCTGTTCGGCATCTCATTGCACGGTGGATACCGTATTTGATGGGATAGCACCCCCCCCCACTCTAATGCCACCCCCCACCGTCGGGCGAGGAAAAAGTGACCCCCCCCCCCCCTTGAAAAGTTCCCCTTGGTAAATACTGGACAGCAAATCTTTTAAAACAGTTTAAAAAAACATTTTCTTGATTAAAACTTACACTTTCAATAACCTCTGTACAAAACGTGTAAAGCACAAAAAATCTGACTACCATATAATATACCCCCAGGGGGTTTATTCGAAGTAATACGGTAATACATATTCATACAGTCGCTTATTAGCCTAGGAAATGTGGACAGCCTTAGTGCAGCCTTCCTGTACTAATACAATGGGCAAGTATTTATATAAATAATATGGATAGTGTACTAATTAGGCAAAGGCAGCGCGCAATGTTTGACGTCAGATTGCCCACATCTACCGTAATCCTCTGAATAACGTCATATATGTACATGGAGTATGAGGGTGGGTACTTTTTTGCTACTTATTTGGCAGTGAAAACATATAAAAAGGCAGAGGCGCTCTTCAAAAGAAAGCCAGGCAGAAACTTAATGGCAGTGTGGCATAAATAAAGAAAATTAATAGAATACTAATTAATATAATAGCTAATAGTATACTTATTAAAAAATTGTCATCAAAAACATCAATAAAGTTTTCTTTTTTTAGAGATTTCTGAGATTTTTAAAAAATATTGAGAGCACCTTGAAAAACCACGAGAAAAAACCGGCATCAATGCAAATCTACAAACCCGTAATGTTGATGTTTCAAAAGACACAGATCAGCCGTAAAAACGTTACCCCCATCAGCTTTGCGCAGAGGCGATAACCCACACGATGAGGCTCAGCCGAGTGGGGTTTATTGCTGGTTGAAAACTTTTCCCAATTGCCCGCCATGACGACCTGAAACACGGTCGGCACTGGCAATTTTTGGGGCCCCGACAATGGGGCTAAATGTATCCATTCTCTAAAGATGTTAACTGCATATCCATTTACCTTGAATCAGACAATTTTAATACTTTGTGAGAAGTTGATGAAAAAAGGCACTTTCAAATCTACAGCCAGATTGATAAATTAAGTTCTCACGCACTTTCTGATAAAGTGCGTGAGCACTTAACGATGATAAAGTAGGACAAAGTCATTCTATTCCAAAAATTACGGTATCCATATTTATACTGTCGGAGGCGGGGAAGTATTGTATCTAGGTGAGGTTTAAGATCAACACTGTGCCTTAATTATGTAGCTTGACGATTCGATCTGATGTTGTTATTAGTATTAGAATGACTGAATAATTTGACACTGTCGGGGCCCAGTTCCAATCTGAGGGATGTAGATATAAAGACAAATTACAAACATGAAAATAATTACGTCACCGCAACTGACCCGATTTATTCGCGGACACTCGAAATTTGGTCTTAAAAAACTTCATGAATCATGAACTTGATCCTATTTATATTTTGTCTCAAGCAGCGAATCGACCCGCGCGGCACATGCTCAATCTTTGATGAAATATCCCCGAGCGCATGCGACACTCTGAAAGTGTCTCTGCATGACGCGGCGGCGGCGCGCGTTCCGCACCTCATCACGTTTTCATGAGATATTTGCGTCGCTTCGCCGCTCCGAAGTATATAACTGCATGCGCGCACATGCGTCGCGGCTGCGAAATGAGCGCATGCACGCATGCGAGCAATGCGATTAGCGGCGGGCGACTAGCCGCGCGGCCGCCTCTGAAACCTTATCACGCGCTGCACTGAGCCGCCGCAGCTGAAACTTCATTACGGCGGCGCCGCGGCGGCCCCGGCGTTTGCGCGTCCCCACCTTTCAGTTGATTATACAGTGGCCGCGCGGCGCGCGTCTTTGCTTATTAGCATGATTACAGTCGCGTCAAACATTGCATTTGCATGATGCTCGGCCGCGGTTGGACAATAGTGTGATGGAATGGTGTTTTGGATACGCGGAACTTGATGTGATCTTTTGGTTTTATGGATGGAAATTGAATGCTTGAATTTTTAAAATGATTGTTATTGATATTTTACAATTTTTGATCTTGTGATCTCAATTTTTTCCCCAGTAATTGCCTGATGGAGTGGTCAAAATGTACAATTACAAAAATGGTATTCAAATGATAAAATAGAGAGAAAAGCTTTGGAAAATTGAAGATATGGAATCATTTGTGAAGAAACCTTTTTACAATCTACATTCAGGTGAAACCCAATAAAACTAAGATGTCTTGGAAAAACACCAAACATTAGTCATGCTTCTTCCAAGTGAGTTATATTTACCTATGCAAATATGTAGAGACATCAAAACAGTTCCTGGCAGATCAATTATTTGACAGATTGTAGATACAAACTCAAAATGTCGTTATTTTAGACCTGCTAGTCAACCCTATGCTCCACTTTACTGTGAAGCATTTTGATCATTTTCTGACTACAGTTGTGAAATTACAGTGAAATCAAAATTTCACACTCACTTAAACCCACAAAATATTGCTTCACACCTAACATTTCCATCGCCACATCGCAATTAACAGCTATTCAAAAAGTCGCAAGAATGTCAAAACGCGTCCCACAGTGTCGTCTGCAAGGAAAGCGGCCTGTCAACCCCCGGCGGCAACTTATTATCATTGCAAACTGCGATTCCAATTACTACGCACTTTAGAAAGGCGGGGTAATCAGAATTCAGAATGGTAAATAAATACATGTTTATGTGTAGATCGGCTTGCGAAGTTGCAATGCGCTGATTACTTGGGGTCGTGATTTAAATGAGAATGTGTCACGAATGTCTTGGCGCCGCACACTGTACTTTAGTGAGATTTAGTAAACTACAAGTTTGGTAAACTCATAAATTCACTTTGAATGGCATTTGAGTTTACTGGAATGAGGTGGTCGTCAACTGGTGTTGACGGAGAGTAAAAATGACTCATTCCCGTTAACTCAAATGTGTTTAAGGTTGATTTATGAGTTCACAAAAAAAAAAAAATTTCATTGGTAAACTAGCGTGTGCAGCGACTTTATGAGAGCGAGGGCAAGTTCCGCTCACTGTAAAACAACGTAAAGAATGTAAAATGTGAAACGGATTTAAAAAAATAAAAAATCTTTGATTTAAAAAGAAACATGCCAGGTAAAATGCTAAAGAAAATTTCAAAGGACATTTCAGACTTCAAAAAATTAGCATGCTTTTGACAATGAAAACGCATTTTACTTGTCAAATCCGACTCTACAGGGTCAGAAATTCTACATTTTACAGGCCCCGGGGCCGATTTGGCGCGCCATTCTGGGAGATCCCATTTTTACATTTGTCAATAATAGACAGGGCAAACGATTATGATTCATTTGTGAAAAAGTAGTCAATTACGAAAGTGTGCCTTTAAGGCAAAGACATAAAATTTAATTAAAATCGACGGATTTTTTACTGTACAGTTTTAACTGTTATAAAAGAATACAGACAAAACACGTACGTTAACCTTAGAACAAGTCCATATTCAAACACTAAAAACATTGGTAAAATACTGAGCATAAGGAAGTCTCTATAGCCCGTTTTCACACAAAACAGGTCGGAATTGATAAAATAAACCGTGAAACGAATGGAAATCATCCGATCAAATTTGAATTTTTACGATAAGTTTAGTGGCCCTTGATAAATAAACCTTTACATAAAGCATTAAAACATTTAAAACCCCATAACAGTACAAGTGTGGTCGGCCATGTCAACTCACTCAGTTCAGCTCTGTGCTACATATTACGCATGTAAACCCATTATGCATGTAGACCCGGCACGCATTTAACTAAAATGCATGCTGAAAATATGCAATAAAACACATGACCTAGTGATGACAAAGGTAAAAATCTAAAAAAGTACGAAAATTAGCGACGTTGGGTGACAATTAGGGTAAAATTGCTCAAAAGGGCTCTAGATAGCTAGGTAGCTAGGCAATTTGCGGGGGGGGGGGGGGGTGGGGCTGTTCAGGGGAAAGTAACAAAAAAATTGCCTCTGGTATAGATAGATAGCTGGGCGGTTTGAGGTAGGGTTACCCACCCCCTTTATTACCCCTGCGTTTATAATGTGTTTATAATGGGTCTGCATGCGTGACGGGATCTACATACATGCGAATAGCCCTGACCCAACAGTTCTCTCAGATTTTGTATTTGCATGCTTAAATCGATTTGCACACTGAGCTTGCGCAATTGAAGTAGGTAGGTATCCTAATAATACTGCAAAATCGTTGTTTTTGTACTCTAAAATAGTTTGAATTAATCTGAATGCACATATTTAATCAACTGAAATCTACAGTAGCACTTTATCAGCGTGAGAGGCTGATGCAGTGCAAATATGGCGCCTAGTGTGATCATGTTTTACGCCAGCAGGGGCCAAATTCAATTAGCTCCATCTTTTTGGAGGGCAGACTGGTTTAGTTTGTCTGAAAGTATATGTCTATATTTATACTTAATTAGTAAGGCCTAGTTTAATACTCATCTGTTTATTTTTCAGATTGGGCTGGGGTGAACGATTTTCAGTCCGTATGGGATATTATCGTTTGTAAAAATTTTGTATGATAATGTTTGTAATTTTAATTGTAGATACCGTATTTCCTTGAATACCCCCAGGGGGGGTAATTTTTTCAGAGTGAGAAGTTTGAGGTGGGGGGGGGGTTTAAACGAGGGGGGAGGGGGTATTTCGAGGGGGGTATTTCAAGGAAATACGGTAGAATAGTAAATAAATGACAAAATAAAGAAATATAGGTAATAGTAAATGACCTTTGCCACTTTCATATAAAAATAGTTTTTACCAGCAGGCGATGAATTCACAAATCACCATTCTACCATATACTATTCCCCATCCTACCCAGAAGCCACTTGCAGACCCTGTAAAAGACCCGGTAAAGTGTCATGTATTGAAAGACCCTGTAAAATGCCATGTGTCATGTAAAAGACCCTGTAAAATGTCATGTTTATCCAAAACTTATTTTATCGTATCCAAATCTTATGTTTTTGTATCCAAATCTTACTTTTGACTTAAGATTTGGATGCAAAAACATAAGATTTGGATACACATGACACTTTACAGGGTCTTTCACAGGGTCTGGGCGGTGATCCCCTGTGCGGCCCAATAAAAAAAGTCTCGAAAAAATCGAATTCGGCCCCAGGTGCTGGTGCGCGGAAAGGCCGCGCGACCGCGTTCTCAAAATGAGACAAAATATAGCCGAGAATATGAACCGCCGCGGCGCCGCTCATCACTGAACTTACATTATTGCCGCATGCCAAACATATCAAATAACCCTCACGCTTACTCGGATACATAGTCGGCGAGGTAGTGATGGTAATTTGATGGTGGTGTTGGCGCCTGGCCAAAATGCCGCCGTTAAGGGTATGGCGGCCGAGTCTATTCCCCATGAAGCGACAACTGAAAAAGTAGCATCGTGAAGTGTGTCACAACAAAAAATTGGCGTAAATTTATGATGAGTTGGTAATTGGGCTGGATGCGCGTGAAGCGGCGCGCTCCCACACACTTCCAAAAGCATAACAGAATAAGAATTCCCAGTGAAGTTCATTCCACATAGCATAACTGTTGCTTCGTGCACTTCCAAAATTGTGGTAAACACTTCCTGACACTTCCTTCGTGGCACTTTTCAACAACATATACATTTGTTTGTCAGCCACAACAAAAACTGGGTTTGTGAAGCATGTGGTAGCGGGCTGGATGCGTGTGAAGCAGTGCATTCAAAATTGTGAAGACACTTCACGACGCTGGCGCTTCCACTTCACACGCTTCACTAATGTATACATTTAAATGCCAGCACATCAGTAAGAAGTGTGAAGTGTCTTCAGGTGAATATTTGTGATTTGTATAGAAGCGCTAGCACGCTTTGTGAAGCGTCGGGAAGCATCGATGTGAAGACACTTCACGACGCTTCACCACACATCCACACACTCATTTTTTGCTGTGAGTACCATGTAGTGCATTCACTAAATTTTTGTGATGCATGTGGAAGTGCTAGCGTGTTTGGTGAAGCATCAGAAAGTGTCAGCATGAAGACACTTCACGATCCTTCACCACGAATTCACACCCGATCATTTTCATTGTGTGGAGGCAGGTTGGATGATTGTGATGCAGCCTCTGTAAAATGTTCCAGTACCAGACCCTGTAAAAGCCCCTGTAAAGTGTAGAAGACCATGTAAAATGTCATGTGTCATGTAAAGTACCCTGCAAAGTGTCACGTGTATCCTAACCTTTTTGTATTGTATCCAAATCTTATGTTTTGTATCCAAATCTTAGCCAAAATCTGCACACATCACCATAGTTTGGCGCCAGCGCCATGGCTCTTTTTCCCATCCCCCTAAGCACCTGCTATATGTCCACATTGCGAGCAGGCGTCTCCCCGCGCGGCTACATTATGAAATGTGTGCGCCAATATTGCACCTCGCATGTACAATAGTGGAATGAATGAGCCCAGCTACCGTAATCAGCGAAACTTATGTACCTAGGTATATAAATGCGTGCGTATATAAATGAGTGGAGAAATATAGCTAGCCGGAGGCTAATGCCGCGTCTCATTAGTGAAGTGTGCGCGTGCGTTCGCTCAATTTCTCTGCACTTGCGCGGTATTCGTGTTGTAGTTTATCAAGCGTTTGCATTTAGATACCTGGTGCTAATGTAGTTTTAGCTTGAATATTGAGAGCCATGCGCTGAGGGCGCCATAGCGGCATTCATCGATATTGATATGGCGTTATCCGATTACGATTTGGGATAAAAAGCCGTGTCAAAATTCATGTAAAATGGCCCTGAAAATGGAAAATTATGTTTGAGCCATTTTACAGGCCATTTTATGTGGCTTTTGGCACTTTGCAGGATGTTTTACATTTTACGGGGCATTTCTGGGACTGGCACTTGCTAAATATTTGCTCACAGTATGTCTTCTAATAGAACGGCAGCCTCCAATAGAACGGCAGGTTTTGCCATTTTTTTGCACTCACGAAAACAATAGAACAGCAGCTTTCAATAGAACGGCAGCCTCCAATAGAACTGCAGGTACAAAAATTGACGAAAAAAATAGAACGGTGCTTTTCTAGAAGAAATAAATAATCGCAAATGGTCAATCAAAGTCAATCACTGTGTCCAGAATTTGAAGCCAAGCACTATGCAGATGCAAAGCTCAATTTCGCAACATGGACAAAAGAGAAGAAAAGTTTAAAGTGATGTTGAAGTAAAGCTGAATATGTGTTTTAATTAAAGTGACAATTAAGTGTGAAAGTGCAAATTAAAAATGCGACGACACGTCAGAAAGTTTAGTTTACATAAACACATGCAGCGTTGATTTGATTACATGACGCAAACATGGTGAAAAAATAATAAGAAAATGCTTAATTACAATAAACGAGCCTATTACATAATATTTGCATAAGCTTATTACATAATATTTACATAAGCTTATTACATAAGCTTATTACACGGCAGAATTTCCCCCTAAACGGTCGATTACAGCTCAGTGCTTTTCGTAAGACTGCAGAGTTGCAAAAACGTTTTTACGTTTACCCGAAATACCTGGTTATTCGGGTATTTATGTTTACGTTACGCTATCCAAAATTGCCGTTACGCTTTGTTATGTTTTCCTGACACAATTACCCGGGTACCAGCGAAAACTTAAAAAAATATGTTATAGAGCTGTATTATTCGGCAAATTTGTTAAAGTATGCGTCGCAATTTCAATTAGGTATATGCGGAATGCATTTTACGGCATACCGTATCTCCTCGAATTAACCCCCCTCGAAATACCCCCAGGTGTTTTCGAGCTGGGGGAAAAATAAACCCCCCTTCGAAATACCCCCGTCTGGAAAAAGGTACATCATGTATATAAGGTACATAATGTATTTTTTTATGTAAATTTGCATCGCAGCGACACATAGACTAGTGTATGTGTGCCTATCTACGTTGATATGTATGGAAATATCTTGTGAAGTCACCTTTAACACTGTTTTGAGTGCGTCAAAGCCCATTCTTTACTACCACCCTTTATGAAAATATCTGGCGAAATAATAAACACCCCTCGAATAAGCCCCCACCCCCCTCGAAATACCCCCTCAAAATTTCCACTCTAAAAAATAAATCCCCTGGCTGGGGGTATTTCGAGGAAATACGGTACTTAAAAAAATTCCGCTCAAATTCATACCGTATCTCCTCGAAATACCCCCCCCCCGTCAAAACACCCCGTCTCGAAATACCCCCCCCCCCGTCAAAATACCCCCGTCTCGAAATACCCCCCTCAAAATGGACACTATGAAATAAATACCCACCCCCGAAATACACCCCCCAAATTGAGTGTACAGAGAATGTACATGACAAAGGCTATTTACACAGGTCCCGGCCAGGGACCGGTCCCCGGCAAAAAATAATTTTTTTCAAAAGTGAAAAATTGGCGTGTATGGGTTGTTTGCATGTTAATTAGGAGAATTATCACAAAAATAGCATGCAAAGGTTTTTTGTGAGACGGTTACACGCGCTGATGCATTTTCTCTGTGGAAGGTGTAAATGTTTTGGATTTGTCTGAATTTTGGCATGTGAGTACTCCTTCGTTTAGTGAGTACGCATGTCAAATTTCAGCTCAGCGCAGATACCGGTTCTTATTTTATTTAATTCATATATTATCCTTAGAAAATTGTAGACCCGTAGCATGATCCACACTCGTTTAATTAATTTCACGAAAACATTTCACGTCATCATTTCACGTCGAATCGACGCTGAGCTCTAATTCCCGCTTGACCGGGGTCAAATGTCCCCGGTGAGAAAAATTTTTTTTCAGTAAACAAAGAATTTTGGTCCCTGACAGGTGACTAAAAATTTGTCCCCTGTCGGGGACAAACGTCCCCAGTAAGGGACAAAAATTCGTTGTTTACTGAAAAAAATTTTCTCACCGGGGACGTTTGACCCCGGTCGGGGCCATTTCGACATTGCTGGGGACTGGTCCCCGGCAGGATTTCGATCACTATATAAAAATACAGTGATCGAAAAAATTAAAGTATAAATAAAATAAAAACCGGTGACCACCCAGAGCTAAAATTTGGCATGCATACTCACTAAACAAAGGAGTACATGGATGCCAAATTTGAGACGAATCGGAATAATTTTATACACCTGCCCAAAAAAATATGCATCGGCGTGTGTAACTGTCTTGCAAAAACTTTGTGCATGCTAATTTGGGGATAATTCACCTAATTAACATGCAAACAACCTTTACACGCCACGTTAGAATAGTGTTACACCCATATATAAGTAAATACACTCTTATATAGAAGCAGTTATTGTTGCATTTTTCTACGTCTGCCTTCGTTACAGACGACAATTTAGTACTGGAATTTCAAAAAATTTCTGGCGAAATAATAAGCCTCCCCCCTCGAAATACCCCCCCTTGTTTAACCCCCCTCAAAATTTTCACTCTGAAATAATCACCCCCCCGGGGGTATTTCAAGGAAATACGGTAACTTCGAGTACAATTAAAATGAACTCCGGGCTCAATAAACATGTATTTATGTAAATATGCGCTTTCTTTGACAGAAATTACAACGCCGTATATTTCCCTTGTAAGTATATTTTTTTTACGTCATAATTTTAAGAAAAGCGCTTTGTGCTGTAATCGCACCTTAATAACTAAATTATGAAGATTTGAGCTTGAAGCTTGAGGTGAAATTACGTGCGAGGCGAATGCACTAATCTGAACTTGAACCAGAGTGAAAATGTTTTGTTATTACCAGGAAATAATATCTACTTAAGCTAACGGAAGTAATAGAAAACCGTATCACCTCGAAATACCCCCATGGAGGCTTATTATTTCGCCAGCAATCTTTGAGGCGTGGCTTATTCGAGGGGGTATTATTTCGTCAGAAATTTTCGTAGGTAAGGATCGTAGTAAATGGTGGGGATTGCGTATCCCAAAAAGGTAATAAATGTGTCCAAACAGGATATATTTGGACATAAATACGTAGATAGCTACACAAACTAGTCTATGTGTATACTCCAGTCACTTTACACCCTGCACGCGTGGTTCCCGCTGGAAATGTGCCAACAAATTTTTTACGCATGCGATTTTCATACAAAGTTGAAAAAAGTCATCCCTGTTATAACGTTATATTTTAACTTATTCACAACAACGATTTTTTCATCTTTATACAAAAAGGCATGCTTTATCATTATTGGCACGCTTCCAACGTGAGACATAAATGAGTGCGAGGGCAGAGTATCATGTACGCCGAGTATAGCTGCAATGCAAATTAGCAGTAATAAATACTTCATGTATTTACATTGCATACATGATGTACATCATTCCGGACGGGGGCATTTCGAGGGGGGGTTTATTATTTCGCCAGCCCATTTTGAGGGGGGTTAATTGAAGGGGGATAATTCGAGGTAATAGGGTAGAAAAGATGGGCCAGGCCTCCTACGCACAAATGACCGGCGCGCACAAACGCCTGGCACACACAAAATGAAAGTCCGGTACGCACAAACGCCCGGTAAGCACAAAACTGTAGCTTTGTGCGTACCGGACTTTCATTTTGTGCTTGCCAGGCGTTTGTGCGCGCCGGGCGTTTGTGCGTACAGGTGCGGGGCCGAAAAGATTACAGGTACAATGAATTCATGGCCATTGAAAGCTACCGAACGGCGCCGTTCTATTTTTTCGTCAAAGTTTTTACCTGCCCTTCTATTGAAATTTGGAGGCTGCCGTTCTATTCTTGTCGTGCGTGTAAAAAATGCCAAAACCTGCCGTTCTATTGGAGGTGCCGTTCTATTCAAAAAAATGAGGTAAATAACTTTGAAAGCTTTGTGTCATATACACCGAAAATGGCATCTATCTGTCTGATACGGAAGGAAGTTTTTGATTCTTCAGTCAGGTGAAAAATATTCATTGTGTCGAGTGCAAATAAGCAACTTAAATACATACTTGACGATTTCCTACACTAAAAAGTGTCATTTAGCTATCGCATACGCAACTTAACAAGTTAAATAAATGTACATATAATGCGGCCTGGATGAATATGCGCTCCAAAAGTAGCTAAATAGCAAACGAACATTTTATCGCCCGACCATTTGCTTACTGAACTGCATCCAGCGGCGGTCTATCTTGCAGCCTAATGAAATTCCGACGCACGGCTACAGTGTGGCCGTCGGGCGAAATTCTGGCGGGTATTTTTTATTTACCCGATTTGTCGGGTAGCCCGATTTTTTGGTTCAGAAACACTTGTTACTTAGAAATTTAAATGTCACTCGACTTTTCACTCACCATTTTCTCCTTGTTTTACGGGACAATCTACGGAACTTTACACCACGTTGACAGACCGACAGTGACGATTATATCGACTGGAGCGCATACTTTGCGCAGAATCCTACCGTAATTTAATGCATAAAATCTTATTCCATAGTAAAAACTAAATATTATGATGAAAATAACTTTATAATTTTTGGTTCATTTTTCAGATGGGTTACGGCAGGTTTCCTCATCGAATATGGCAGCGTAAAAGTTGTGATGAAAATATTACAGGGAGCATGCTGTCCGAGAAAAAACTCTTTGGAACAAGTACACCCACCCCCTAGATTGAAAAAATGTCTCAAAAACGGTGAGCCACACCGTAGTTTATGTAGCCCTACTCCCGCGCACGGGCCCGCATGCATAAATGTTAAGCACTTGATGCTGGTCTGGTGCCGCCGCGCCGCCGTTAAGTGTCGAAATGCAATGCTAAGTTTCCAATGGCATGCGCACCCCCGTAGAACCCCCCCCCCCACCGAAGTATCCCCCCCCCACAAATACCGCTTTGCAAAATCACTATTCCCAGCAGTTATTTATAATTATATGTTTTTTTTCCCGGTTAAATCGAGCCCGCTTTAAAGTGACGCAGATCGAATACCGATCAAAAATGTCATCCGGACGGAATCTAGATGATATTTAGGCATTATAAATTTCCCGTCAAAGCTACGAAAAGCTGCGAACTACATACAAGTGGGGATTCATAAAATATTCATTCGGGGACCGCGTGCAGGCGCCGCTACCACATTATGCGTGTGCGATTTTGATGCAACTTTTGGGATCATACAGAGTGACATCATTGGTGTTTGTCATGCAGTATTCAGCTTACATCACATTTTCTATGAAACTACTGCTGATAAAAACCATGCCCCATATGCTTAATCAGAAAAAATAAATAGTTTTCTGATGCACACCATTGTCAGCTAATTACCATACATGTAATTAATTTAGCATAGGCACCTCAGAAACAGGTGACATCGACATGCCACATGTTCAGAAAGAAAATTGACAGCAAAGATACAGTTCAAATTGAACATTTTTGCATCCATAATCCAGATATTTCAGATTTTTACCACATCTTCAAATTAACTGCACTCAAAACACCCCAATTTGAAATGAACATGTAAATAAATGCAACAAGCATAACAGTGCATATACATAAAGCAAAAAAGCAAAACTATGGCTGGACTATGTTGTTATAAGTCCCATATTGATTAAGTATGAATAATGTATGAAATTCATTGCATCTTTGTATGTTGATGCAATAAATTGGTCATGACTCATGGACTCCTTGTGAAAACCTGACTTGTAATGACATGAAATAATAATCCCCTTTCAATTAACCATACTCAAATATTGCCGGCAAAATTATAGGATCCCTGGGGTATTTCAAGGATATATGATAGCTCAGTGTCAGAAATTTACATAGGTATATATACTCGGCAGACATTACACCTAGTATGGAAACCTACCATAACCCATCTGAATAATGAATCAAAATTTATTTTTGTTTGTAATGCCAACACACACATATACTAGTTTACCAACATAAAATGCCTGACCATTTTGTTAAACTGTTTTGACAAAACAGTATGACACACTGTACAGAGTTGTATAGTGTGTCATACTGTTTTTTGTCAAAACAGTTTACCAAAATGGTCAAGCGTTTCATGTTGGTAAACTAGTGTGTGTGGGCCCATTACCATAAACCAGTTTTTCATAATAATAATTCATTTTTACTTTGGAATGATTAATGAAATTGATTAAATTTATCACAAGATTTTATTCATAAAATAATGGTAGGATTCTGCGCGTACTTTGCGTTCCATCGAGTATACCACATTAGATTTTTGGTTCAATGTCTCATTTCATTACAATTTTATCGAACATTCCATCAAAATGACAAACCCCACTGATGTCACTAAATCTAAGCGAGATAATTTAAACTGTGTGGAAATTCCGGCACTAGCTTCGAATGTATACTATTTCCATGGAATACCACCGCGTGGTTTATCATTTTGCCAACAAAATATGAGAGGGGTTATCATTTCATCAGAATTTTCACTAAAATTCATGATCAATCATTGCATTTAGAAGTGTAGTGATGCATCGGCTTTTAGATACCCAATTATGGTAATCAGAGTGACTAAAAAGTATGTCGAATATTTCAATTATTCGATGTGTCCTCGCGAAGCAAATTGGCAGTCAGCCAGGGGGGGGGGTATTTTCCCCAGGTCTCTCAAAGCTGGGGGCAATTTCGAAGGGGGGCTTATTCAAGGATGGTCACTTCGTGGAAACGGGGTATACCTAGATCATTTAGCGGCTCATTGGTTTTGGAATGTGCGGATTATATTTCGTGCTAATGGAATTGATTATGTGAAGCCATTACCCAGCGCCAATGATGCCACGGCAATTGTCAGACAAAGAAAAACAAAGTGCAGATTTTCAACAGCAAAATTGGGAAAAGTGCCAAAGGCGTCACAATGTCACATATTTATAGCGTTTTCTTGCGACACTGCTTTCGCTTGAAAAGCGTTGAAAACATCATGCAAAAATGACTGATTAATGGATTTAAATTACCTAGGTAACTTAATCTGAAAATTTATAAAAATGCGCAAAAATAACTGAGAGAAAAGTAAAAATGCCATCTAAAAATCATCAGTACTGTCCTTCCCACCAGAAAAATGCCAAACTACATTGATAAATAGAAGACACAAAGCAGCAAAGTCGTGTAAAAGCACAAATTCTATTCAATTTCAACTAATCAGACTAAGGAAGTCGCATTCTCTGTCCATAAATTGTACACATTTTATTCTGATGAACATAAAAATCGGGAAACCGAGACACGGCCCATAAAAACAGTGGAGCTTCTTTGCTCTATTCATTGTATTTATTTGGAATCCGGAAACACAGCGAGTTTACCATCCGCATTTCTGCATCGCTGAATTGAATGGACGCTGATAATTTTGGAACTCACAATGGGAAATTTTGGATACCGCAAATCCTCGAATAAGACCCCCCCTCGAATAACTCCCCCCCTTGAATAAGTCCCCCCTGCTGGTGGGGTGAGGAAAAAATAACTCCCCCCTTGAATAACTCCCCCCTCTTAAATAACTCCTACTTCTGATGAAAATTATACAATACAAAACTATAAAAGAATAGTAGCGACAGCACATACATAATGTGTATGCAGTGTATACACATTGTTTTGTTGTTGTTGGACAGTGAAATACCTGAATTACACGAGTTTACATACTGCGTACATACAATGAATGAAGTCCAAGTCTCCTGAGGAAATAATAACTCCCCCCCTCGAATAACTCCCCCCCTTGAATAACTCCCCCCTCCAAAACGTCTGACGAAAAAATAACTCCCCTGGGGTCTTATTCGAGGATTTAGGGTAAATGCGTGACTTTTGTCGTGGACATGCATTTTGGTGTGACGGAATCGGGATTAGGATTGGAGTTTTCGGGTTCGGGTTATCCCAATTTTATTATCGGACTTGGATCGGGACAGAATATTGTCGTTGTTAGTTTTCCCGGATCAGAAACCCGCATTTTTTAATTGGCGGAATAGAAAATTCCAATTTCTTGTCGGGAATTCGGATCGGGATCGCGATTCCGCTTGAACCAAGGCAATGATACATGTGCATGTAAAAATATGCCAACAAGTATAATATCAAAAATTTCAGATGCCTTGTTGGAATTTTACAGTCGAATATCAAAATTTCCCTTAAATTTGCCCACCCTCAAGGGGGGCCCAGGGTAAGTCATTCCCTTCGCATATGCAAACCCAACACGTGCAAAACAACGCGCGAGAAAAACTGAAGGATAAACTGAACCTACCTATTTTCCACGCCAAAATCCAACAATCTAAAAACCCACTCAACCCCAAAACAGCGCAACAAACAGAAAAGCACCTCCACCCTCACACTGTACCCAAGCAACACTTACATCATACGATATGCATGCGTCCACCCATAGCTCATCACATAATCAGCCGCGCGGCGGCGGCCACTCGACGCGACTGCAGTTAAGTTGCACTGCGCATGCATAAAATGCATGATGAGATGGCCGCCGCGCGGCAACTCAGCTGACTGACTGTTCACCGCTGGGCTGGATTCTAGCGCTGAGAAGCAGTGCACAGTGTGAGAGTGTACTGGGTAAGTGAGTGTGTGTACAGGGTGGGTCAGGAAAATTTTTTTCTGGAAATTGGGGATGGGATGTGTTTATATGGGTGTGATCTTGAATTGGCACAAACCGGTGTTCTCAAAATGTCAGGAAAAATAAAAATAAAATGGAAGATTGAAGAATAACATAAAAAATAACAATTTTACTACAATTTTAGTAAAGGAATTTTACTAAAACCAACCCTGGCACAAACTGAATTGTTATGTTATGAGTGGTCAATGGATAGAATACTGTTTTTCACTGACTCATTTGTCATTTGATCATATCCAATTATTTGCATTTTGTCACAGATCAATCCTGTAATGATGTAATGGCTCATGGCAATTTCTAATGCACAACAAACTTGTGTCATGCAGTTTTTTGCCTGACACAAGTTTGTTGCACAGGTAGTCATGGAATGGCTCCATGCTGCTGGCGCTAGTTAAAGGTGCCAAAGGGTGTTGTGCCATGGCACCACATGTGCATGACACACTTTTTGTCATGCATTTTTTTGCGCAACAAAAGTTTGTTGTGCGGGTGACAACACTGGTGATGGAATGCCGCAATAGCCTCAAATTTATTCCATCCTCAAATTTATTCCTCAAAACTGCGTGACACAAGTTTGTTGTGCATTGGAACGTGTTCCGACCGCACATAAACTGAACCACCCTGTACCCAGAGCACAGCGGCCGCAAAATACAGCCACAAAGCACTTGAATGGGTCTTGAGAGATCCATAGTATATAAATACGGAGTAACAAGCCAACTGAGGCTCTTCTAGATTGACGTGATGTGATTTAGCCGGTTGCAAATGAGCAGGGAGTAGTTCCGCTGCATGTGCATACTGCATGTGCACATGCACTGCATTGTTCATTACGGACACGCGATCGGGATTGTGTGCATGTGCATGTTGGATATTATAAGTGTGTAGATAAATAGTTGATGGTTGGTGATAGCCTTGTGTGATCTGGGGGTAATGCCAACCTTGTAAAGTGTTATGTCAGGTGACAAATAAATTAAAGGAAAAGTTCCAAATTTCAGGTGATAACTTCGCGGGCGTCTGGAACTATACTTATCATTCTGCACGTTATTCCAAACTTTCTACGCGAGAAAAAAACAAGAGATGTGTGTTTGTGTAGCTAGAGAAATGTAACTACCTATACACCAAACAACAAAAAAAAAAACACACGACTTTTTTCACTTTGGTGTATAGCTACATATTTTTGTAAATTTGCGAGGAAAAAATTCCAAAAAATCCACCACTTCACATATTCACATACACACACAAACCAATGTAGATGCATAAAAACGCACGCAACATAAAGAACATTCTTCGGTGTTTGAAGAAAACCGCGCGGCGCGCGTGTTCATTAGCCGGAGCAGTTTCAGCTAAGCATCCGGCATAAAAATGCAACGGCGCAAACCCGCACTGCTCATCATCGCCGCCAGGGGCGGGATTTAATTGACCCGATTCCCGATAAGTGCATTTTTGGGCAGCTATACGGGTGGGTGTGAAATGATACGTGATGATTGTGGTTCTGTTGTGATTGGGAGACGGGTAAATACCGTATTACCTCCAATATAAGGCTTTCCTCTAATATAAGGTACCCTCTAATATAAGGTATAACTTTTGGCCATTTTGAACGCGACGAAAAAAATATAACGTACCCTCTAATATAAGGCATACCTTTAATAAGGCACAGCTGGCTGCGTGCCAAAACGCGCAAAATAATACAAACTGTTGCTAAACATGGCGGAAAATGATGAAAATGGTGCCCAAGGGCACTGCGATAACTTTTCGTCGACTTCCGCCGCTGAAAAATGGGTCAGAATACGGCGGCACTGTTCACTCGAAGAGAAACTTTGAATTGTTGCCTGGACGAAAATCTGGTGAAAAAATTGAAGGTACCCTTTAATATAAGGTATAACTTTTGGCTCTAAAAATCTGACGAAAACAATATAAGGTATACCTCATATTAGAGGTAATACGGTACCAGTTATTTGTGGCAACAAAATACAAAAATAAAAAATGACCTTTTACAAATATCGTATTTCCTCAAATAGGACGGCAACCTCCAATAGAACAGCACCTCCAATAGGACGGCAGTTGAAAAAGTAGATGAAAAAATAGTATGGCGCTGTTCTATTAGCAGAAATTCGGTACAATATGCCTGTGGACAAAAAATTTTGTATAAAAAATACACTGACTGTTCCGCGCAGAATGTTACCCTACTATGATGAATTTGGTGTTTATTATCTCTTGTAGGTAGAAATATGGCTAACTAATCATGCGTAAAAACGTAACGACAACTTTGCGCAGACACTCTGACGACTCGAGAACGACCATGTGCGACCGAATGACGACCCGCGGTGCACAGGGAAGTCACAGTGAACGTGCGGTTCGCTGTGCACTGCAAATCCGCCAACGAAGCCGCAGCCCCAGGACGGTACGCCCGAATGGACACTACTGCGGCCATGAATTTATTAATTGGTTCTTTTCCGTTAATTATTTAATTATTTCCCGTGTGACGCTAATTTTTAATTTTTATTTTAGTGATTCATTAATTAAGCTAATTAGGTTACCCGCATTTTGAGTTAATTAAGTGAATACTTCCGTTTTTCTTTTGCATTTCCCAATATGTACTTTCGAGCGTTATAATTTTTAGGTTTTATTAAGTTCACATTTTTGGTCAAAAGGGTGCAGTGTCTGGGAATGGGTTAGAAAGGCTTTATGTTTCTAGTTAAGCTAACAGGTGTTGACTCTGTTAAATGCTCAGACGCCCCGATAGATAACATTCAGAAAATTCCCCGACCAAGTGCTTTTTACTTAGGACTAGGTAATGGGTGGAAAAGTGGCAAACGGCAATTATTGTCGGCATGCGACTGCAAGACACATGCAGAGCACAGTCTATAGTGAAGAGCACAGTAGTGCCAATTAATTATTCCCATCACCCAGGGTGATTGGTGAACTCACAAGTGCTAGTGTTTTGTGGCGTGTGTTTAGTCCCAAAGTTCCAACCCTTACCCGGCAATGCAACAACCTTGAACAAACCCCGCAAATGAGCGTTCTTTCTGTGGCCTTGGTCGGGCGCGCTATAAAAATATTTTTCACCTAAAGGGGCGCAGGTTGATAACACGTGTCACACCACCTGCTCTGATTTGTACCGTACCCTCTGAATAGAACCCAGTTTACGACACTCACCTTTGAGATGAATTGCATTTTAATTACGTCAGTGATAACCACAGTTACTTTACGCTTGATTTAAATTACGTTTGCACCCGTTCGTTTAATTAATTATTTTTCCCGCATTGAACTAATTTACTTGTGCCTCGTACGCTATGTTTACGGTTTTCCAGTGATCATTGAATTTGCCTTATTAATTCGCTTATTACGGTTAATTGTTGTGTCTCTGATTTAGTATTCATTTCGATTATGGTAGGTTTTTGGTGATTATAAAACGCGCTGATTTTACATCTTTTCACCCACTAGAGGCTATACGACTCACTTGAGCTATTGTGAAATTGACTCTGACTACATCGCTAAAATAAAGTTTCCCGTGAACCCAACTTGGTCCCCCTGAAGCATACTAACTGCTTGAATTTTAATTTGAATTTTATTAATTTCGGCTTTGCATTAATTACGGCTTTTAACAATTAATCGAAGTAAAACCGCTGGCAGCAGTTACGAAAGGGAGTGGTAAGTTGCCGTGTCCGTCCTCAGGAACTGTCAGGACCCCAAGGGGTACTGGCGCCGTTCCTGATTTGCGTGTGAACATCCCCGTACCATAAAAACCAATTATTTATTTAATTAAGCACGCAAGTGGAAGCGCAAAGGGACCGGAATTTGCAATTCTCCGCCGCGGCAAAACTCGACGAGTGGCGTATTTTTGTGGTAAAAACGGAAAGTAGTAAAATTAGTAAAAACGTAAAATATCTGACAACTGGTAGCGTAGCGAGTGGTTTCCTAAGCAAGCCATAAAGTTTTCTGTCTGGGGCGCCTGATCAACGCCTCTACAAAAAACGGCTTCACGGATAACGAGTCACCCCAAAGGGAATTGAGATCGAGGGGGCCAGCAAGCTTACAAGGGGACACCATAGAACAAGTTTGGCACGCTGCGTTGGAGAAGCAGAAACAAGCACGAAGGCGCGCGCGACAACAGAAGGCTGGGCAAGAAGTGGACGCACAACTTGCTGCAGCTGAGAGTCAAGCAGGAGACAGTGAGTCGAACGATTCGGTTAACCCTGAAACAGAGGCGCCGGAAGCGCTAGAGGAGAGTGAAAGTCAACGCTGGTCTGGACAGACAGCTGAGGACACCCCGGTAATCAGGTTATCAACGGTTGAAGGTGCAGGGCCTGCGCCAGACAGTTTCAGTCAGTGGAAGACGCCAGCTGTACCGGCAGCGGCGCGGCAGCTAACGTCCAGCGCAGAAGCGGAAGAAGCGCCTGGGACAAGCAGACAAGCTGCAGGAAAGGAAGCAGGAAAGACAGGTAAGTGGTCTAAGCTTCGGAGGACACTGGGTTGGAGCGCGGGCAGCTCATCCATATCGCCTGGAGTGCGATCGGGTTCTGAAGTCGGTTCAGACGGATACGTTGGTGACAGCGAGCCTCTAGGGCAGCCGTCGATTCAACGTGATTACCCTGTGATTGCAGCTGAGCTTGGAGCTACTGCAGATCAATTTCCCGTGATTGAAAATACCGTAGCGGAACTGTTGGAGACAGCGACGCAGAGTGGAGACACTTCCCCGGCGCTGCAGTTAAGCCCACCGAAGAGCACTTCGACGCCGAGAGACGTATCAGGTAACAGTAGCCGGAATTTATCGAGCGACCAGTCGAGATCGCAGAGCGCAACTGCAAAGGCTAGACGCCAGTTAATTAAGACTGAAATTTCAAATAATCCCCCCGTGATAATCATTAGCAGCCCCGCAAGCAGAATGACAAACAACGGCGCGAACCAGACGGCGGCCCCGGCACTGGAAGACAGGTACGCAAAGGTCACTAATACGGACTTAATTTACCAAGCTACCATAATGGACCTGGACCCGGTGCAAACAACGCCATCTTGTGCACAATGGACACCTAAAAAGGCATGTGCAGCGGCGAAGAAATGGGCAAACATGATGAGTCAAGCGAGACCGGTTGGTGCTTTCTCACAGAATGGTGAACCAGGGGACTTGCGTATGGTGGCATTAATTAAAATTGCTATGAATTTATGGGGAAGTGACCCAGTCGCCGAGGTACCTAGGGTGGAACATTTTTTGCAGGAATTCGAAGCGCACCACAGTGTACATAGCGACGATATAGCTGACCTGACGACTGCGTACCAACAGCACAATCAAGCCGTACAAAATCAGAATGCGACGCTGGGAGGAAATTCACCGGCTAGTGGCCAGCAGCCGATAGTGTTGACCAATGGTCAAGCAGCGCCCTTACAGTCATCAACGGCACCAGCGGCGCCCCCGTCGGCAGCTGGAACGAACCAGGTGAGAACTGTTACGCAGCGACGCGCTCGATCCCGTTCGCCAGCATCCTCCAGGAACTCGTCAGCTACATCGGAAGTGGCGTGGCCCACGGACCCAGGACAAAATTGGCAATTAGAGCAAAGTAATGCGGCAGTCATCACAGCCCTAGCACAGCAATGTGGATATTTTCGCGGCAAGCCAAATGAGGGTTTCAGGGACTGGAGAAGGAGCTGGGACACGGTATGTGATGCGCTGCGCATAAAGTTACAGGAGCGGAAGCCGCTGGTGAAATTGTTTCTGAAGGGCAGTGCCAGAGCCATTTTCAACACGCGGTACAGAGAATTGCGCGACCTGAACTACAAGGACATGATGCAGGCACTGGAAAAGTTCTATGAAAATCCGAATGACAAACATCATGCACAGAGAGAGATTTTTGAGACGCGACAGGGCGCAGATGAGTCGGTACTGGAATGGGCGGTACGTTTGGAAAAGTTGATAAAACGCGCCTATCCAGGCATGGGTCATGAAAAACGAGGTGACACGTGCATGATAAAATTTCATGGAGGACTGAGAAATGAAATTCGGCGCAATGTACCTGTCACGGCGTCTATCACTTGGAAAGAGATGGTTGACAACGCACGCGCACAAGAGAGCTTTCTGGAAGCAGAACAGAGCCAGAATAAGGGAGAGAAATCCAAACAGGATGTGGTTGCCAGCGCCACAGACAAGGTAATGGACAGGTTGATGGCGCTAAACATGCCCGCCATGGCTGGACTGCCGTCCCAGGCCGACAAGACGTTAGAAACAATGGAACAGAAAATGACTGAGAGTGTTGCCAAATTCGACTCTGTGCACCAAGAGATAGCGAAGAAATTAGCGCAGCTGGGCGCGTTGGAAGGTAAACTTTTGGGATTGAATAGGGACCCCCCTAAATTGCCCCCACGAAAATTTGACAAAGGATGCTGGGAATGTGGCTCTGAAGAGCATATCAGATATGAGTGCCCCAAACTAACCCCAGAACAGAGGGAACAGTATTTCAAAAGGAGCCGCGGCGGCGGAGCATCCAGAGGAAATGGACGTGGGCGCGGCGGAGGACAACGTGGTGGCTATCAGGGAAATAATCAAGCCCAAGCGATGCAGCCAGGTATGGTGCCCATGCAATACGCATATCCGCAGTGGCAACCAGCGCAGCCGATGCCTGTACAACCAGCGCAGACGGTACAAAGGGCTGGCGATATGAACATGCAACCGCAAATGATGGCTTATCAAACGCCGCCAGCTAACTGGATGGCTATGGGACCAGATGGGCGCATGCAACAATATAACATGCAACCGGTACAGGTAAGTAACCCACACGTAGAGTCGCTGAACCCCACGCGAGTGTCCAGTACGACTGGTATGACCATGCATGTGCGCGAAGATGATCGCTGCATGATGATACGTCCCGTTAATAAATTAATCCCTGTGATGCAAGGCCTGGAATTAGAGGATGAGGAACCTGACGAACTGGTCCCAGAGTCACCCGAAGAGCAGCAGCGCAATACTGGAATGCATGTGCTCGCGCAGGAGCGGGAATTCTGGATCAAACCATGGGCATACATGCGAACTGAAAAAGGTTACCTGTTTCGAACTACCTGGCTGGCCTTTCTACGCAGGATTGGAATGCATGATTTGAGAGAAACGGACTGTACGTTGTGGCCTAATTGCCCTGCAGACGACCACTCGGACACGTTGACTGAGGTGCCCTTGGATGTACTCATGAACATCAGCCTGGACCCGTTTTTGTACGCCACGCCGGCCGCCCTGCCGCCACGTACTGGCTCCAGCAACCAGGTAGACAGGTATATGGGTTTTCTGTCTACTGAGGAAGGGGTGCGCCCCGCGCCGCGCGCATATTCAGAACCCCCCTACATGCCTCAGGTCGCACAGTCGCTGTTTTTCGTATTGGCAGTTGGGTTAATTATAATGGGATTAGCCTTTTTGCCGGGCGCGGGCGCGACTACCATGCCCTCGTTTCCACTGCTCTGCAGCGATTTGACAGATCACTACGATTTATACACGTACCCCCCTCTACCCAATTGCACGGCTATTGTTGACACTACGGCGTCATTAGAACGGCCACGAAAATTGACACTGACAATCTACAAGCGAAATATGGTAGAATATCGTGCGGCAGCACACAGGTGTGTGGCCTCGATTCGAACGGCAAAGACGTATCAGAACTTCTGGGGCGACGTCACGCTGGAAAAGTTTGAGTCTAACCCCCGATCTGTGGGCGCCGCCGAGTGCGAAGGCATGATTAAATATCACAAGTGCAACAATGGGCCCATGACCCCTGTGAGCGATTTGGACAACGCATGGGACACCCAGTACCCCACCAATGTTAGCTACTCAGGACATGGATTATACTGTTGCAAATGGGTGAGTGAAACGACGCCACATTGTGGGCTGTTTCGAGGGGAAGTACGAATGAGATATGGAGCCAACACCATGCAAAGCACGCTGGGTGAGGTTAGCAAGTGCAATTATGAATTGGGTGCATGCACGCTAGAAGACGGCAGCCAATTAACTTGGAAGCCGAACCCGAAGGCGGAATGCCCTTATGAAAAATGGCGTGAAATGCATGGACGCATTAGACAGGACATCTGGCTAGCTGATGATCATACACTATCACTGTCCTTCAGAGCACATGAAGAGGTTGAATCATGCGGCATTAAATTATGGAAATCGGACCAGGATATTGTAGTAGCGCCATTTGCGAAGGCAGTGATTCGAAGCGGCAGACAAAAACGAGCGCAAGGTCGACCCACGCTGGGAATAGTGAGCGCAGGCCAATTAGCAGCCAGCATGCAGGCGGTATACGAAACAGCAGAACAAACCATGCGCGCGCAGGCCGTAGCCACCTGCAAGAATGTGCAACACTTCCAAGAATTTGTGCGCCTGGCTATGAGCGAACATGCAACTACGACAGCCCGATGGTACATGAATGATAACGAAATAATTGCCAAACCCGCGCCGGACGGATTTCTGGTTCACAAATGTTTTGCGGTAAAAACATACGAGATCATGAAAGAGGAGAAGTCTCCAGAATGCTACGAAACAGTACCTGTGCAAGTTAGCGTACACGGGCAGAATGTGACGTTGCACATGAATAGGTTGACAAACATTTTGCATTTTCAAGCGATCCCGGGCTCATGCACCAATGCGCACAATCGTGTGGTAATGTTAAATGGACAATGGTACAAATATCTACCGGAAGTCGGCGGCCTGGAACATTTGCCTATGTATAACACCCACAGTTTTCCGCAGAAATGGCAGCAGGAAAAAGTCAGGGATGTGCATCATCAGATTTTTGCCGCCACGACTATGTACAATTTGTCAGAATTATTGCCGACGACCACCCTGAATGACGTATGGCACGCGTATTCTATCGTGCGGCAAATCACGCAGGGGGCGGAGCCGAGAGTGGAATCACACATGCAAAGACATCGGACTTTGGCAAAATCAGTATTAGCGTTGGGATGGTGGGATTTTGACACCTGGCGCACCTGGCTACAAGTATGGATCTATCTGATATGTGCACTGGTCACCATGCAGTATTTACTAGCCGCGCTCATGGCTGCAGCGCCGGAAACGGCCGTGACTTTGGTGAACAGGGCAAAGGAAAAAATCAAAAGGCGACCAAAGACAGAAGAAAAGTCCAATATCATTGTCGAATTGGCTGAGGACCGCCCTAGCGAACAGGTAAAGGTAAGAACGGTAATTAACCCGTGCGTGGGAATGCCAAGTGGCATGCCCGCACTCACGGGCGCGCGTCGTTTTCCCGCTATACAATACAGTATCAACAGAAAATGCGATCTGGAAGAAGAATCGGTG
Organism: Sphaerolaimus hirsutus; assembly: GCA_964036195.1. Taxonomy (NCBI): domain Eukaryota; kingdom Metazoa; phylum Nematoda; class Chromadorea; order Monhysterida; family Sphaerolaimidae; genus Sphaerolaimus; species Sphaerolaimus hirsutus. The sequence goes on along the minus strand of OZ038450.1, from coordinate 27,147,221 downwards.
TGCATGATCACTTTCTCGACGGAAGAAAGAGACAACATCCATCAAGTAGCCAATCGACGTGAAGAGATTGTGCATGTGTACTACAGCCCATCCATTACCATAACCATTGATGGGAGAGAATATCGAAGATGTCTACTGGACACAGGCGCCATGCGTTCATTATGCAACAGAGACGTGCTGATGCGACACAAGGAGAAGGCTACTAAGCATGATGAAGTTTCACCTATTGGAGCCCTTAGGTGTGCAGCAGACTCGAAACTTTTGGTATTGGGACAAATGGAAGTACCGGTAACCATGGGAAACCACACCTTCGGGATTGTGTTTCAGGCAGTGAACGGATTAGCTGGTGAAATTCTAATTGGTGCAGATGTTTTACGGCACATGGTAGTGGACCTACCTGCAAGGGAATTACGAATCCCTACGGCTAATGCGATCATTCCCTTTGATAACCCAGACCCGGAAGTGCAGCAGCGCAGAATTTACGCTATTGTGAATGAAAAAATAGAAATTCTGGCTAGACATGAAGCGCTAGTGACCGCAAAATTATCTGCCCCCATGGATGAAAGGTTATTTACGGTCATGGGATTGGATACGGTAGGTGAACGCTGTGGCGTTATGGCTGCTTCAGCGGCCTATGAAACTAGTGCCCCTGTGTTTCAGGTGAGATGTGCAAATGTACGAAACCAGCCCGTAGTGCTACAGGTAGGACAGCGCATTGCAGTGGTCGAACCAGTGGACTGCGTGCTGAAGGTGAAACCTGGAGACCCTCCCGCTGAATGGGTGAAGCAGTGCTATGACAGAGATGTGTGTCGACAGGTTCAAGCGACTGAACCTCCCCCCAAAGTAGCCGAAGACAAATTAGGACCTCCACTGCAAGTTGCATGTCCAGATGGACACGTGATGGAATTTACTGTGCCAGAAACATTGACGGACGAACGCAGAGAGGAACTGAAAAAGGTGATTTTGCAGTACAAAGAAGCTTTTGCCCGACACAAGTATGACATCGGCTACAGCGAATTAGTGGACTACCGGTTGCAATTGGTGGACAAAAAGCCGATTGCTTGCAGAATGTACCGGTTGAGTCTGGATGATCAGCAATACTTAGAAAATCATTTGAGATGCCTCATCGAGCACGACATCGTGGAACCCAGTACGAGCCCGTATTGTGCCCCCACGCTGGTGGTATCCAAACCGGATGGGTCAAAGCGGATGGTAATTGATTACAGACGCCTGAACGCTGTTTTGCACGCTCCCCAATTCCCATTACCCCGCTTAGATGAAACAGTCGAATCTTTATGTAGCTGCAAGTATTTTTAGCAGTGCTGACATAAACCAAGCCTTCTATAACATTGCTTTGCATCCAGATGATCGACACATCACGTCATTCAGAAATGTTTTTGGACAATTTCAACTGAAACGTTTACCCATGGGATTAAAATGCTCACCTAGTTTAGCGCAGCGCTGTTTTGAATTAGCTATGGCTGGTTTAATACATCGAAATGTATTATTATACATCGATGATTTACTGATTTACAGTGCAACCTGGGAAACACATTTATATGACATAGGACAGGTGTTAGAAAGACTAATTAGGAATAATTTCAAAATTAGTCCGAAAAAATGTTTTTTTGCACGCGTCACAGCTGTACGCTTTCTAGGATTTATGATTGGCCGTGATGGTGTGTGCGTACCCGATGATAAACGGCACATAATTCAGGACTGGCCGGTACCCACTACCGTAAAAGAGGTAAAAGGATTCCTGGGAGCTATCGGGTTTTTCAGACGCATGATTCACAGATGCGCAGAGCTAGCAGTACCCTTGTCAAATCTCACGCGTACGGGACCAAGAGAGAATTACAATAGCGACACCCCGGTGGATTTGACATCGAAACCCAAGGCACTGGAAGCTTTCCATAAGCTCAAGGAAGCATTGTTAGGAAGCCCATGTCTGCAATTTCCCGATCCTAAACGTATGTTTATAATTATCACGGACGCCTCTAAAATTGCTGTTGCAGGCGTGCTGGCACAACGAGCAGAGGACGAGAAAATACTACATGCATGTGCCTTTTACAGCCGGAAGTTAGGTGCAACCCAAAGCAAATGGCCAGCGATTTCCCTGGAAGCGTGTGCAATCTACGAAAGCATACGAAACTGGCATTGTTATCTGGCAGGACGGCCCTTTGAAGTCTGGACTGACGCCAAGAGTATTTCGTGGGTAAAGAATCCTAATTTAGAGACTACCCCGCACGCCATGCTGCACAAGTTCGCTTTAGCAATTACGCCGTACCAAATCACGTTCAAGCATTTGCGGGGAAAAAGCAACGAATTAGCAGATGCATTATCTAGAAGACAAGACGCACCAGTGGTATTCGACGAGAAAAAGGACCTGGACGAGGCTTTTGAGCAGTTCGCACAAGTTACGTGCCGTGAAATCGCTATCCCGCACGATAGGCAGGTTACGGTAGCTGCGGCAAGCAGGACAGCGTACCGACCAATCAGCGTAAACGAGGAGGCGGAGTTACTGCGACCAATCAGCGACCGGACGCGCGGGCGAAAGGAGGCGGAGTCACCCGGGCTGCGAGAGCGGCAGCGGAATGCGGAAGCGCCTGGAACCGGAACAATGGCTGGTGGTTCAGGAGCCGGAAATGAAGTTGTTCCGGGTTTGACGAGTGCAACTAAGCGCAGTACAATCATGGCACTACCTCCAATGACTTCGGTTGACAAATTGAAGCGACTACAAGCAGAAGAACCATACATAGCCACAACTATAGAAGTGTGTCGCGCAGATAATTTTTACAGTGCCGCGCCGTATTTTATTGACCAATACGGTTTGCTACGTCGCCAGGCGGGAACGTCCCAAATACCAGGTATACAATTATACGACCCCGTATGTATTCCGTCGGAACTAGTTCCATTCGTGTTGGAATTAGCTCACAATCACCCTACGGCGGGCCATTTAGGAATAATAAAAACATTTGAAAGATTACAGGAATTCGCGTGGTTTCCAGGAATGCGGCCAGAAAGTGCGCGCTGGGTTGCCACCTGCCCTTCGTGCAACGCCAAGAAAGGTCTCAGAGCGGCAATGCGAACTCAAATGGTGTGCCGCCAGGTAGCCAAAAGGCCAGGTGATGTGATAGCGGTAGACGCAATAGGACCTTTACTAACCACGAAACGCAGAAACCGACATGTGTTAGTATTTGTTGATCAGTGCACACGTTTTGGAATTGCTGTGCCCGTTCCCGACATAAAACAAGACACAGTATCATTTGCATTTCTGTTGCACATTTTGCCTATATTTAGTGTGCCGGCCATTATACTCAGTGATAACGCCCCTAGCTTTACCGAGGGCACTTTTGCCAAGCTTCTACAATATTTGAACGCGACCCAACATACATCATTTGCGTACACCCCCAAGAGCAACGGAATGGTGGAACGTAGGAATGGTGTTCTGATGGAAATAGTATCACACTATGTAAATCGTACACATGACGATTGGGACATACATTTAGGCGCCGCTGTACACGCGTACAATACATCGAAACACCCTTCCTTGCAAACCACCCCCTATGCGTTGCTATTTGGCAAGCCTGCTGCGTCCATGTGGGAGCGAATGATCGAGCCTCCCCCTGACAACGAGGCATTGCCCTCATTGCCGCATAAGCGCGCTCTTATAAATGAATTAGGCGCGCGTCTGACCACAGCACGCGAAGCAGCGCATACCGCTTTAGCAAAGGCGCAGCAAAAAGAGCAATTTTACGCCAATCGCCGTGCGCGCCGATTGAATGTGCAACGCGGACAAGCGGTACGCGTATACACGCCGCGTATTACTCAGTTGACGGGCCCCAGTAAGAAATTCGCGCCTCGCTTTATCGGCCCGTATGAGTGCATTGATTATGCCCACCCATTAGTGACTTTATTCAACAATATTAATAAGAAAATTTATGTAGTTCATGCGGACCGTTGCAAGGCAACCAGTGAATATTTAATTCCCCCTTCTTACAGTGAATTATACGGCGACGACTAAAAATTGATTAATTAGCTGATTAATTAGCCGTTACGATCATCGCCGTCGCGTCAAACAACACGAAACCAGGTACAACAGGTATGAAGTGTGTGTGAAAGTGTGTGTGTTTTGTTAGGAAGCTCGTGCACCCCTTTTGCCCACGGGCGACTGGACCGCACGAGTTCTTGTTACTTTCCCCGTTCATAAAAACTTCGCAATTAATTATTTTATCACATTGTTATAATTATAATGGCTTCGGCCTCTCGCAAACGCCCATTTGAAGGTACAGACGCCCCGCCCATTAAATCCAAGGAGACAAATACACATGGTGCCTGCGGCGGCGGAACCGTTCCCCCGCGACAACTTTACCGCGCGCAGCAGATGCAAAATGGACCGGAAATCTACCCCAGCAGAGGGAAATTCGAAGGTTGGGTAGATAGGGTGTATATTGACTCGGGCGCGGACGGGCATGTTGAGTATCAGTGCCATGTGAGAATTTCTGAGCAGACGATGGCGATACTCAGCGAAAACGAGCAGTGGGTGAATGCGGATGAAGCTTATCCGTATTTTTATTATTCGAATAAGCGGGCCAAGGCGACTAGGGACAAGCGGACCACCCAGTTGGTGGATTTGTGCGCGAAAATTCAGAAACAACACCCCTCGATGTTCCTGCCCCTAGTGCGCCACGGGATGCGTTTCTCGGCGACCGCAATCGCACAAAAAATAGAAAATCCCCGGTACTGGGAGTTTACCGGTGTCGCGATATGGGGTAATCAGACAAAATGCCCCTTAAACGTTGCCGCCCCCGTGGTCGTGAGTACGCAGGGCACGCGGCGCGTCACTCAAGCGGCACGTACATTGACGCGCGGCGACACTTCCGGCTACCAGCCCTACACGAGCGACTGGAAAACAGCGCGGCTGCGAGCGGCCTTCACGCCGTCGAATTACAAAAATCTGGAACCGCTGGGCGCGGCGGAGCGAGGTGATGCCGGGCCGGAAAAGCTTGTCATTTTGCACAGAGAATATGTGAGTGACAGCAGAGTGGAAAATTTGAGTGCGGGACAATTGGGGCTGGCCCACGTCGAGTATCACGACCTAAACGATTTGGGCGTGTTCGGCGACGAATTCTACGGCCATGCGTACGGGCTGCAGGTCGCCACGGCCGAGGATATCAGCACATCGGGCATCCAGCCAGACACAGAGAACAGAGACAACATGGATTCGTTTCTCAGGTATAAATTGGGCATTTTAGCAGCGGCTCACTGCTATAACGAGTCATTTTTGCGATTTCGGGCGAAACGCGCAACGGACGTGTGCGCGCATGTGTCCTGGGAGCACACGCCGCAGGGCACTGCATGCGATATTATGGTGCGCCGCCCGGACCCAGAAGAGTTGCAAGCTGACACTTTCGAAGGACCAGAAGAACAGCGCATGCGTTTGCTGGAGCAGGTGAACACGCAGACACAGCTGTTGAACCAGGCGACGCCCATGTCGGTGTTGAGCTTGGTGTTGGCCAGACCGGACGAAGACAAACCAGCGGCGGGCAGCCCCAACCTATCAGTTAGAATTACCAGCGTGGAATCAGAGCCTACCACTACAAGGCTGCGTGCGAAGTTGGACATGGCGGCGTCGCAATCAGCGCTGCCCCGAACCCTGGAGAATGGAAGATACATGGTGCGCGGCTCGAACGACTCGCCCAATTACGACCGAACCATGCGATCACTGCAAGCCGCCCTGAACAAAGCGCCGGTCGGCTGGGTGCCAAAAGTGGTCCAGGGGTCAAAAGTACTCACCCTGGAGGCGCAAATCCAATTAGCTGTGATATTGAATTTGCGTCTGCTGGATGACGAAACTGACTGGGCGCTCATTAGCCGCGAGGCTACTGAGTTGTACGAATCATTGTTCAGAGGAAAAAACGAACACATGATTCAGGCCAAATTAGGTGAGTTTTTGCCGCAGCAGGGGCAGGTAGAAGTTTTAGGAGCTGTGATCACAGCCGTGCGAATGCGCAAACCCCTTTTGATTATGTGTGACTCGCCTTTCGGGTCCGGGAAGACGACCACACAAAATCAACTGGCGTATGTGTGTTCACGCGGCTATAATTATTATAACTCGAGACCCAGGGTGCGCGCGGGCTCCGACTTGCCATCGGACAAGCAGCCGAACGCCAAATACCACTCGACGCTCATCACGTGCACGGTCAACTCGGCGGCCGACGAAGGCGCTCGCAGGGCCCTGACCAACCTGAATAAATTAGGGCAGCGGGATATTTTTGGGGCTTTAGAAGTTTTATTACGGGAACGCGCGAAATGGACCGCCATGGCTGATACGCCATTTTCTGAAATGCAAAAACTGGAGGGTTTTGAAGAATTTTTGAAATTAAGAGCGGCATTTCCGGTGCGCGTTTTGAGTCCCATGTGGGAAACTGACCCCACTTATAACACCACCCCCGCGACCCAATTGCCAACCCTGCACACCCTAGCACAGCGAACCGGCCACAACATCGTCCGCCTCAGCCCCGAATGGACGGCAGCGCTGGAAAAGTACGACGGCGCCAAGAAGGACTACGAACTGGTGGACGAAATCATCAACAACTGCACGGACGACGCCGTCATACGCGCGCAGCTGACCGAACAAGTGCCATTTCTCACCGCCGACGATGGAGACGAGCAGCCATTCGATGACTTCGAGGCAGGCGTGGCGGGCGCCCGGGCTGGTGAGGCTAGTTTAGCTGATCAGGGATTTTGGGGTAAGGTGCGGCGTAGGGCGCTGTCTAAATATGTCAGGGCTACGGTCAGGCTGCACCGGGTGTTCTTGGAGGTGGTGCAGCCCGGTCAAATCCATGTCACTTTGGACTCCGCCCACGACGCCCGTATAAAAAGTGTGACTGCGTGCGCGGTAATTATTGACGAAGCGTCTTTGGCGTCTGACGCTGCAGTAATTAGCGTGGCTCAGGCGGCTCAGCTCCCAGTGAACGGCATGTTGCTTCTATTTGGAGACAGTAAACAATTGACGCGTATGATTCGCGTGCAAGACTGGGTGGAGCCTGTCCTGAAACCCGACCCCACCCTCATTGATAGGCTCACACAGTACCAACTATGTCCCGTGGTTCACTTGGAAACAGTGTTCCGCGGGCATCGCCAGCTCATTCAGGCCAACTCCGTGGCGGCGTACAATGGACTGCTACGCGCCTACAACGACACTGCAGCGCACGGCGCCACCATGTTGCCCGCGCCTGGCGACTTCGAGGATGGCGTCATGCTGTCATCGACGCTGGTGCACCAGGGCTGCGAATCGAAAGAAGGCATGTCCATAATCAACAAAAAGGAGCTGCGCATCATCCTGCACCTGTACGACTACCTCGTGGCCACAGTGAAAGAAGATCCCACCCTGCCCTGGGCAGATCTTACAGATCCCGCTAGTTTGCTAATTGTCTGTTTTTATGCGGCGCAGGCGCGCGCCCTAATCAGTCGACTAGTAGCCCATACAGAACACGACGCGGCTTACTGGGCCACCCGCGTGATCACTGCCGACAAGGCACAGGCCCGTGAAGCGGAAGTGGTCATCGTTTCCTGCGTGCGCGGCAGCCCGCCTACCGACTCCGCCCAGCTGGATGCCGATCCCAAGAAGGCGTACGGTAGAGTTGGATTTGTAGCGGAGTTGCCCCGGGGAAACGTAGCCACCTCCCGCGCCAAATGTGTGCGCATCGTGGTGGCCAACGCCGAGACCATGTTGTGGTCAACCTTTTTCCACCGGTTTCTGACGGTCGAGCACAAAGCCGACCGGATTTACTCTTACGAGTCAGGCCAAATTTGGGGAAACGTGTTGGGATTTTGGCCTCCGGAATGGCGCCCGCGGGCCGACTTGAAAGAACTAGTCGGACCGGACAGATACCCGGCCCTCGAAGAAGAACTGCAGGCAGAATGTTTGTCTGACATTGAAACCGCCACAGCGGGCTCTGACTCCTCCGCAGACGCGCGGGAGGAGGGTGTGCCGGTGTTGGAGGAAGTGGTGCCCGTTGTCGAACCAGTTTACCGCCCTAATGAAGAATATTCCCCCATTAGCAACGACATGGCGGCCATGGCACTGCAGAACGTAGCCGAGCCCCCCTCGCCGCCGCCCGAGCACCACGACGCGGTCGAGGCCATCCCACTGCCACCGGAGGAAGCTCCAGCGCAACAGGTAGAACACCACATGGAAAATGGTAATTGTGAAAATTGATACGAAACAATTTTTGTCAAAAAACCAGTTATCAAAGTTTCAATGTAATAATTCATGCACAACTTTTTGTCATCAGGAGAAACAGACAACTCTGTAACAAAAAATAGTCAGCAAACAAAAAACATACTTGTTAATATTCCATGAAAACAACTAGAAAATCTTGTCGACGATCAATTTTCACACGCACGGACTGCGACATGTCGGTCGAGCAGGTAATTTGAATGTTGATCCCAAACTGCCCATCCAACAGTGGCACGATGCTGTGAAATAATACAGATTAGTAGTCTGATTAATTAGTATCCAAAATCAAAAAAGAAAAAACTTTTTCTCACATCGAGCCCTGAGCGGGAACCAAAATTTCGAAGTTTCGAGCACAAAAAGCCGGCACGGCAGAAAGCTGATGCCATAATTCAAATGAAGACGAGCCATATTTGCACCCCCAGGGCATGTGACTGCCACAGCCGTCCACCGAAAAATGCAGAGAAGGCATGATTTTTGAATAATCAAAAAACGGCGCAAAACACTTTTTTGAACATGTCGTTTTTAGCCCGGAGGTAAAAAATTAATGGCTGGTGGGATTGTAGGTAGAAATATGGCTAACTAATCATGCGTAAAAACGTAACGACAACTTTGCGCAGACACTCTGACGACTCGAGAACGACCATGTGCGACCGAATGACGACCCGCGGTGCACAGGGAAGTCACAGTGAACGTGCGGTTCGCTGTGCACTGCAAATCCGCCAACGAAGCCGCAGCCCCAGGACGGTACGCCCGAATGGACACTACTGCGGCCATGAATTTATTAATTGGTTCTTTTCCGTTAATTATTTAATTATTTCCCGTGTGACGCTAATTTTTAATTTTTATTTTAGTGATTCATTAATTAAGCTAATTAGGTTACCCGCATTTTGAGTTAATTAAGTGAATACTTCCGTTTTTCTTTTGCATTTCCCAATATGTACTTTCGAGCGTTATAATTTTTAGGTTTTATTAAGTTCACATTTTTGGTCAAAAGGGTGCAGTGTCTGGGAATGGGTTAGAAAGGCTTTATGTTTCTAGTTAAGCTAACAGGTGTTGACTCTGTTAAATGCTCAGACGCCCCGATAGATAACATTCAGAAAATTCCCCGACCAAGTGCTTTTTACTTAGGACTAGGTAATGGGTGGAAAAGTGGCAAACGGCAATTATTGTCGGCATGCGACTGCAAGACACATGCAGAGCACAGTCTATAGTGAAGAGCACAGTAGTGCCAATTAATTATTCCCATCACCCAGGGTGATTGGTGAACTCACAAGTGCTAGTGTTTTGTGGCGTGTGTTTAGTCCCAAAGTTCCAACCCTTACCCGGCAATGCAACAACCTTGAACAAACCCCGCAAATGAGCGTTCTTTCTGTGGCCTTGGTCGGGCGCGCTATAAAAATATTTTTCACCTAAAGGGGCGCAGGTTGATAACACGTGTCACACCACCTGCTCTGATTTGTACCGTACCCTCTGAATAGAACCCAGTTTACGACACTCACCTTTGAGATGAATTGCATTTTAATTACGTCAGTGATAACCACAGTTACTTTACGCTTGATTTAAATTACGTTTGCACCCGTTCGTTTAATTAATTATTTTTCCCGCATTGAACTAATTTACTTGTGCCTCGTACGCTATGTTTACGGTTTTCCAGTGATCATTGAATTTGCCTTATTAATTCGCTTATTACGGTTAATTGTTGTGTCTCTGATTTAGTATTCATTTCGATTATGGTAGGTTTTTGGTGATTATAAAACGCGCTGATTTTACATCTTTTCACCCACTAGAGGCTATACGACTCACTTGAGCTATTGTGAAATTGACTCTGACTACATCGCTAAAATAAAGTTTCCCGTGAACCCAACTTGGTCCCCCTGAAGCATACTAACTGCTTGAATTTTAATTTGAATTTTATTAATTTCGGCTTTGCATTAATTACGGCTTTTAACAATTAATCGAAGTAAAACCGCTGGCAGCAGTTACGAAAGGGAGTGGTAAGTTGCCGTGTCCGTCCTCAGGAACTGTCAGGACCCCAAGGGGTACTGGCGCCGTTCCTGATTTGCGTGTGAACATCCCCGTACCATAAAAACCAATTATTTATTTAATTAAGCACGCAAGTGGAAGCGCAAAGGGACCGGAATTTGCAATTCTCCGCCGCGGCAAAACTCGACGAGTGGCGTATTTTTGTGGTAAAAACGGAAAGTAGTAAAATTAGTAAAAACGTAAAATATCTGACACTCTGACTGAAGGCAATATAAATGCAAGGAAAACCATGATGATTTATGTTCATTTCAGAAATGGGATATGGTATATTCGTTGCAAAGTGAGCGGTCAGCGAACTGTAATCACCGGTATGTATTAAAAATGTATCCCTTTTCAGAAATTCATTTATTTGTATTTAGTATTTATTTGAATTTGTTTCAAACTGTATGTAGAATAATTCCCATGATGTAAAAGACCCACATAACCTATTTGTCTCCTATTATACCTCAAAAAGAACGGCGTGTTTTAGCTCTAATCATGCTCACAACAAAAAAACCAGAACAACAGCATCCAAAATAATGACAGGTAGAAATTATGTTGGAAGAGTGCCAAAACACAAAATCACTCCAGAAATGGACATTGAAGAGGTTCAAAGTGTTGAAAAGGATGATTAAGAAGTTCTATTCTAATTAAAATTGTGTTTAGCTTGAATTGATGTGCTGATAAAAATTTTTTGCCAAGGTGTCACACAAAAACTACCATACCTATGTTTAAATGAAAAAAAACGTGTGACAAAATTATTGGAAAACTAGAACGGCAGCCTTCAATGATCTACTCGGTAAAAAGTCAATTAAAAAATAGTAGGGCGCTCAAACGAAAACAGGTAAAAATATCCGCACAAAAAATCGGGTCGCCCGACACCCCCTGTCGGGCAAATCAACCCCCAGCCCACACTGATATCACCAACACAAAACATCGCGGGCAGCGCACTCAACAACACACAGCGCCCGACAATGCTCAGAAAAACCCGGCAGCATGATGATCGGCGGCGCGGCGGCATAACTGCGCCGCGGCGGCGGCGCACATTAAAATAATGCGACCGTTGAAAAGCGGCCGCCGCGCGGCCCACTACTGAGCCATGCGGCCGCTAGCAGATGAGCAACACGCGGCCCGAGTGCATGTCTAGCTGCGTTGGCCTTTTCCCACCAGACGGGGCGGTATTCGTCTGGCTGGGGTACCCTCGAGGGTAGCTTCTCTTCACAGTGAAAAATAGGGGTGTGTAGTGTAGGCACGGTGAAGCGTGAAGCGTCGTGAAGTGTCTTCACGATGACACTTTCCAAAGCTTAGCCAAGCGCTTCCACGTGCATCACGAAATTTGTGAAAACACGACACACTTTCATTGTGCTGGCAAGGAAATGTACATGTTGGTGATGGCTGTGGAAGTGCAAGCATCAGGAAGTATATTCCACGATATTGTAAGTGTGTTATGTGTTAAGTGTGTGTGAGGCTAGGTAAAGGATGTGGAAGACACTTCACTGAAAATGTCATGATGTTGGTGCTGAAGCGTGTGGAAGTGCATTGCTTTATGTGCTTTATATCCAGCCTGTCATCACACATCCACTTTGCTGTTTGTGATGGGGGTGTGAAGGATGGTAAATTTTTTCATGCTCATTTTTCATGGTCAGTCAACATGTTTAACAGCAAAATGTCATTGGATATACATCATCCAAAACTTCTACATAAAGGAATGGAAACATATTTGCAAAAACAAATTTAAAAAAAACGAACTGTGAAATACTGGGATGGTGATCGTAGTCGACACAATATCATGATTCATGAATTATGCAATCTTAGCACATGACCACAAATTCCATTCACCCTACACAATACACAATGCATTTGGGCAGTGTCTGGCCATGTCAGCTGTTGCAGTGCAGAGCAAACCACTGCGATGAAGCAGTGCCTTTCCACATCACAGCAAAAAATGGGTGTGTGTTGCACGGTGAAGTGTCCTGAAGTGTCTTCATGCAGACGTGCAGTGTCAGCGTGAAGACAGTTCACTGCATCCCAGATGCCTCACGGCGCTTCACGAACCATGCAAAGTATGCTGCAAAGGTTTGTGAAACACACTTCATGAACTTCAGTCTTCATGAAGCCAGGTGAAATGAGTGGAAGAAACTTCACCAAAAACTTCGTGAAGTGTGTGGAAGTGAGTGGAAGTGTCTTCACAAAGCTCACTTTCACACACTTTATGAACCCATTTTTTGTTGTGCATGATTCCACCAAAATCATGCAGCACTTCAGGTGCTTCCAAAATTGTGGAACAAACTTCACAATGCTGGTTCTTCCACATGCTTCCCTTATGTATAAATTTGTATATGAGTGCCATATTATAAGAAGTGTGAAGTGACTTCATGCTGATTTTTATGATGTGCGTGAATGTGCCGGCTTGTCTGTGTGGAGACACTTCACGGCACTTTCTATACACTTCTTTCAATACAATTTCTCACCTCACCTGGGTAAGTTCATCTGGAAACCCAGTGAGGGGGTAGCCAGCCCTACCACAATCCACCATGCAGCGGAATTCTGCCGCATTGCAGTTCATCATTTCTGCAGCAATGAGGAGAGGGAAAGCCGGCGCGCGGGAATGCGCGCCGCCGCGGCGAAATGAGGTGCGCGCGAGAACCGGCGCGCACATTACATTACCGCCGGGTGCTTACGGATGCCCGCCAGCGGCCTGGTGCCGCGCCCAGAGCCTGTAAAGTGCCCTGTAAAATGGCATGCAAAGTGTCAAGTGTAAAACGAGTTTGCAATTTTACAGGGTATTTTACATGTCTTTTGATCCTTTGGATGACGTTTGACATTTTACAGGGCATTTTACTCGATATTGGCACTTTTCATGACCCTTGAAATTTTACGGGACATTTTACATGACTTTTGACATTTTGTAGGACATTTTACTTGGCATTTTACAGGGTCTGGGAGTACCCCCGGATATCGACTGCAAGTGGCGCTGGTGTCCTTCCCACAAAAGTGTGATGCCGGGCGGCCGGATGGGCAACTTGGTGTGCATCCGCGACAATATTTCGTGACGCAATTTTATCGGCCCGACACATTTTCGGGTACCTAGTTCGAGACTTCGAGTTATTGAGTGGGGGATTGTGTGCCATGTTAACAATGACAGGTAGTACTGGGACATGTCACTTTACCCGGCACTTACCAATTCACCTACACACCACTTTTCTCCTCCCTTCACCACAGTCTAACTCGTCACCACAACCCCATTCAAATTGGGTCGCCCGACAAATCGGGCACTGTCGGGCAACTCAAACCAGGCTCCAGCGGCCGGGGCAATTGCACCGGGCGCACATAATGCAGTTCGCGTGCGAGTGTCATCGCATCCAAATGCACTGCGATGGCACATAAACTCGGATGGAGGGTTTCGGTTCTCTGTTGCTGATGGGACAAGTTTGCAATGGGGAGGTTTTGGGGTTGGGTGTGGTTTTAAATGAGCTGGGCAGGGGGAATGTGACAAATTTCGGATGATGTTTGGAATTTCCGGTAAAAATGCCTGTTAGAAATATGATTGCGGTTGTCGGTTAACTTGGCACTCTAAACTGTTCAACGGCAATTTTAGATAATTAATCTAAGATATTTCGGCCTTGTCATTCAACGTATTATATCACTTGAAACTTCTCCATAAACTTAAATACAATGATTTTGAAACTTTATTCAAAATTTGTCACATGGCACGTCCGGGAAAGATAGGCAGCCGCACTTGGCTTTGGCTGTGTATATAAACAGTGTGAGGTCAATTTTGGTCGCTCGAACGGCATATTCGTCGCAATGCAATGCATAGGCGGTGCCGCCGCGCCGCACCAGTAGCAGTGTGCGGTTGTCGCCAAGGGTGTATAGGGTAGTGATGGGCAGGGTGGATTTTGTGGCATTTTTTATTAAGAAATAAATAAAAGTTTTTAAAAATTGTATTTTTAAGAATTTTTTCATGTTTTTACCCTTTATAATTGTCATGATGGACTTGATTGGTCATCTATTTATCTGCTAGAACTGGTGCCCGTCACAAATGTACAATAGCTACACTGAGATCGTGCCCAGCTACTGATGTACTGCTCTAAACAGTTCCACATTACATGTCTTTCTGAATTTACGAAAGTTAAAAAGTTAAAAAATACAAATTGCATGGACAACTCTGCTGAGATGCATGAGATGCTTGCAAATTTTTACTCGCAAAAACATACTATAAAACTCACAAAGAACACACTCAGTTAACTTAAGTGTAAACTCACTGGGAAAAGTGTAAATAAGTTCTCTCAAATGTAAATTGTGAAAACAAAATTTTCATTTACCATTTCTAATAATAATACTTCAATTAATTACCTCTGCATCAGTAAAAGTGAAGACAACTAAAAGTCACAATAAAAAATCAATATTCAAAAGACTTTTTTAAATCCAAATCTAACATTTCCACCCATTTCCACCACTAGGTAGCCAGTGGGTTAACCGCGAAAGTTTTTCATCAGCCCGCGTCGACCATTTTGCCGGCTGAATCGGATCCCAAGCGGATCCCATGCGATTTGGGGCCGATTGCGCCAAGCGACACGCTGGTGAACAGTGCGACTGCGCGCGAATGCAATTGAACTACTTTGGGGGCCTACTTTGCGCCGTGTGAAGTGACAAGTAAAGTTGCGGATTTTAGATAAAGTTTCAAATTTTTAGTAAAGTCACCTGTTAAGTGAAAGCTTCAAATAAAGCTTGAAAGTAAAATTTCTCATCACCTGTAACAGTTCATTGGGCGTTCATTTTGAAACACTGCCTGAAATTTGTTACAACCCGAAATCCTACTCGTCATTACAGGACATACAGAAAACACTTTACCGGACACTTAATCCGAAACTTGTCACTTGACAGGGCAATTCACTTGACACACTATCAACCCGAAGTCCGGCACCACTGACAGGTCATTCTCCAGTCGCTTTAGCCAAAACTTTCGCAACAGCGCAAAGCATTTTCGACTTTCGTGTCGCCGCGGCCGCGCGCGAAATTAAGTGCCGCGCTGAAGTAAAGAAGCGCGCGTGTCAAGTTCGAAAAGAATCGCTTTGGGAATTCGGCGGCGCCAGAAATCGCGACCAGCCAATCACCGCGCGCCGTGAATAAATATATCGCGCAGCGGTTGGGCAGCAGAGTTTTTAAAACTACTGAACTTTTTCAAAGTATTTTTTTTTACTCACCCTCTGAGTACAGAAAACGTAAAGTAAACTTTGTTACTTTTACTCGTAAGTAAACGTGAGTAAACGAACTCATTCATCCAGAAAATGTAAACGTGAGTATTTTTTAGATATTACGCCCAAATTGTTGCTCAAAATCGTTAATTTTTAGAACATTTTGCCTACCTTCAGCAATTTTTGGCTATGTATGTGCTCATCAAATAAACCCATTTTTGACTTTTTACCTAGTTTACCTTATTTACCCTAGTTTACCTTATTCCTTCCATTTTTTTATCAAAAGACTGTCTGAAATACGTTTTCTGTACTAGAGTACTTTCAAAAAGTATGCGTAAAAGCGAGTACTGGTACTTCTTACTGAAAAAAAGTAAACGTTTTTACTCAGTACTCGAGTATACGTATTTTTCGGGTAAAAGTAAATGCGTTTTAACAACTACCTATGTTGGACAGTTCCAATCCAATGGCAACTTTGCCGTCGCGGAATGGACTGTCGATGTCATTATAAAGCCCGCGGGCAACAGGCAACAAAGTCCCGCCTATCTCCAATATCTGCGCGGCAACTTTATGGGGGGGGGGGGGGCAAGTGAAATATGTCCGTTAAATTTGCCGCGCCCACTGCTGCCGCCGTTCCGGTGGGCCATTTGTTCACTGGCCGCGTTCGGACATTATGTGTCCGAAAATGAAAATAATGCGTGGATGACAAAAGCGCCAGGAATGTTGGACAGAACAGTGAAATGGTAAATAAATGGAAATTTAGATCAATAAGACATAAAGCACAACAAAAATAAAGCCGCCTGGTTGAAAACTTTTACCCCAAATTTGTTAAATTTTATTAAATCATTATTATATTTTTTTCAAAGTGCATTTATGCATCTGGTCTTCATGCAGTTGATGGCAATTCTGGTCTGATGCTTTCCTTGAATGCTCACAATGTGTCAGTTTTACTTTATGCTTTATAAAAAATATGTTACTATAGAAGTACACTGTAATCAAATACATCCAATCATTCACCAAGCCTGCAATTAGCAGAAAGTAAGAATGATGCATTGAAAGGAAATGTGAAAATATTGTTCCAAAAATAACAATAACTCTGTGCATTACATTTAAAAACTTTTGCATTAGAGCTTCCTGTCAAATCTAGATAATGTAAAAACGAAAATCTGAACAATTAGAATGACAATACTCAAGTAGATGCCTTTGATGAATATTTCTGTGTCAAAAATTTTTTTTTCATAAAACTGAAAACAGAAGATTAAAAATTTTCATCTGGCAGAAAATGGAAAATGAGAAGGTAAAATTTTTTTGGCTGGCAGAAAACAGAAAGAAGGAAGGTAAAAATTTTCCAGCTGCTGGAAAATAAAAATGTAAAAAAATTTGGCTGCTGGAAAACGGAAAAATTAAAATATTTCAGCTGCTGGACAATGGAAAACAAAAAGGTAAAAAATTTCCTGCGGAAAGATGGAAATGTAATAACGAAAACAAAAAGTTGACACCCTAGTAAATACCTATCTATGTAATTGTCACATCAATCAAAATAATTGATAATCTCAAATCAACACACATCTGCTACAAGTCAGAATAAAATACAGTCACCCCATTAGATCCATAATCCAAAACATTCAAGCAAATGCAAAATCTTCCCAACAATGTCCACCCGCGGACAGCCGTGTCAGTGGTCGCTATCCGGCATAAATCCCCGTCGCAAAGTACTACCACAAAATAGTCCCAAACCCAGCGGTGATATCCGCGCTGACCAAACTTCGCGGAATTTTCTCCAGGGAATGCGCGCGGAAAACTGTTCCGCAAAATAGCTTTTCGACTTTGGTTATATCGAAAAGTCACCAGTTGCCGCCGAGATAATGGGGGGGGGGATTTTTCGGCGGGGATTCGTGGCGTCAGTTCAGTTTGAAATCTGTTTTGTGTACTGACGCTGAGATAAGAATTGTCGCTAAAGGTTCACTGGAGCCTGGAGGGTAGCATTTTATAGAAGAGATTGGCCGGCGAGCGCGCAGTTAAATATATCTCGGAAACCGCTTGTTCAAAATTGCTCAAACTTGAATATACCGTATTACCTCGAATTATTCCCCCTTGACTCAACCCCCCCTCGAATTACCCCCCCCCTCCCTCAAAATGGGCCGGGGAAATAATAAACCCCCCTCGAATAAACCCACCTCGAATTAACCCCCTCAAATTTTGCTGGCGAAATAATAAACTCCCATGGGGGTATTTCTAGGTAATACGATACCTAATTTGGTTTCATGTCTGTTAACATTAAAACCGAAGAATCTGAGAGCATTTCGAGACCCAGACCTGGGGCATTTCGAGGGGAAGGTTAATTCGAGGGTTGGGGTAATTCGAGGAGACTAGGTAGGCTGTCCCGATAAGACGGAGTAAAAAATTTATCGGTCAATTTGAGTAAAAATACTTTGCAAAAATACAACTCATGCCGAAATGGCAACTTAATCAGGTTAATAGAAAACAAAGAAACAGCCGAAAGTAGGTACGTTTTTCCGTTTTTTTTTACCTGTCGTTCTATCGACACGGCAACAAATCTACATATTCAATGCAAAAATCACGTATTTTGATGGTGAAACATTGCATGCATGTATCTACCGATTTTAGCTCACGAGAACGCGAACCCTGTAAAGTGCACTGACAAGTGGCAAATTTCAGAAATTTTATTCTGAAAAAGCGCCATAAATACAAAAGTGTCAGGTTCCTTGTGCCTGTCAAGTGGCAAGCGAAGTTTCAGATAAATTGTGGACAACGCAGGAACGCACACTTCATGACCGAAATTTCCAAAACAGATTACGTAATCTGTTTTGAACACGTTTAAGCTTAAAAAACCCATATAATTAGTCATTTTTACGCAGAGCAAAGGTTTGATCAAGACGCAGTAGTTGACTGACGGACTCCTCATTCTGTTCAAACATTCACATGCTTTTAAAACAGATGTATTTATCAGATCTGGCAATTTCGTTTGTCAACTAGAAGGCCAAAAGAACGGGAATTTATTTTTTTAATGAAATTTGTCATTTTACAAATGCTAGATGCCCATGCTAAATTAGACTCGGTATTGCACACATCCACAAAAAACACTGGGGACAGCTACGAAAGTGACAAGAAAGGCGTTAAGTGACAAGTAATGTAAAGTGAAAAGTGAAGTGTGAAATGTTTTACAAATTTCTTAATTGTCATACCAAATGTCAAAAGTACAGAATTAAAAAAGTCAAAGTATAAAAATCTTTGTTTTTACTTCAACAAACATTTTACATGACATTTGACACTTTACTTCAAACGTTACAGGGTGCGAGGTTGCCCCCTGATCAACCCTCAAAATCTCAAGGAGAAAACCAAATTTGAGAACACTCAAAATCTACCAAAACAAAATATGGTACAAAATATGGCGGGTGGCACTTATCCGAGTCAAGCCATAAATTCGCATCACTGTCTAATGCCTCTGGAGCGCGGGGCGAAGTAAAGTACACAGTTGTTAGAAGTACCGAACTTTTTTCAAAGTATACGTAAACGTAAAATATTTATTTTTACTCACCCCCTGAGTACAGAAAACGTAAAGTAAATTTTTTTACTTTTACTCATGAGTAAATGCGGGTAAACGTACTTTCCCCCCTGGAAAACGTAAAAGTGAGTATTTTTGTGAAATTTCACCCCAATGTTTGCTCAAAATCATTTACTTCCATAACTTTTTGCCGATCGTCAACATTTTTGGTGCATATTTGTTTACATACACCTTTTTAACGATTTTCCCCTATTTGTAACTAATTCGCCCCGTTTTTTTATTTCTATGCCTTTAAAACGTCTATATCTGAAATACGTTTTCTGTACTCGAGTACTTTCAAAAAGTATACGTAAAAGCGAGTACCGGTACTTTTGTCAGAGGAAACGTAAACGTACATGTTCTGTACTCAAGTATACGAATTTTGGGAGTAAACGTAAATACGCTTTAACAAGAACGGTTAAGTAAAGGCGAAGTAATGCTTTACTTATGCATCACGCTCGCAATAAGCGTCATGCGCCGAGGGCGGCCATGCAAAGGTCTATTTCCGGTCAAATGATAATGATACTCTTGCGGCCATATTATGATGCTCTAACTGTACATACGTATGTATGCACTAAATGCCCGGCCGGTCGGGCTTGATAAATGCACTGGGCCCCCGGCGAAATCGCCCCCCCCCCCTACATTGCACCTGCGCCCGCAAAGTGCTGCTAGGCTACTGCGCGCTAGACATTGGGCATTGAACTGGTGCCAGTCCCAGACCCTGTAAAATGTCAAATGTCATGCAAAGTGTCAAAAGTCATGGAAAATGTACGTATATTTGCCATTATACCAGACATTTTACATGACTTTTGATACTTTGCATGACATTTGACATTTTACATGGCATTTTACAGGGTCTGGGACTGCCCCCTGGTGGTTATTCACACTTTTTTTGCATTCAACGCATTTTTTATCATTATTTAAAGTTAGATTTTTTACAGGTTTTACAGATTGTTTGATGGCACCTGACATAATACACTGCCAATACATTTTGTATTTGCTACAATAGCGTATATTGACCAGTTATTCACCAGACACGTTTTTGTGGGTAACCGTAAACTATGGATCCAGATACCATAAATGCTCCAATAAGGTGACTGTTGGTTTATTGTTTTCAGCACATTTTTTGGGGGTTGCATTATTGGAGAGGGTCGCATTGTATTTTTTGACACCTCAACAACTCAACTGTTCATGTAACTCTAGTATGAGCATGGCATTGTAAAGCAATATTGCCCTTGCAATGTTGCAATATGTATACCCTTGTGAATTGCCCACTGTTTTTGGCGAACTGGCCGCCACCTTGTCCACTGAATTAGCATTGTCCAAAGATTGCGACATCATTTTGTTACATCCATTTTTTGTTTTTTGTTTTCCTTTGGGGGTCGCATTATTGGAGAGGGTCGCTTTATACTTACACAACGTGCCAAAGGGGGTCGTACTATTGGAGAGGTCACTTTATTGGAAGGGGGTCGTCCTAATAGAGCATTTATGGTATACTCCGATTACTTTACACCCTGCACGCATGGTTCCCGCTGGAAGTGTGCCAACAATGGTTAAAGCATCCAAGTTTCATAAAAAGATTACAAAATTGATTGTTGTTATAATTTTATCCATTAACGTATTCACATTGATTAACTTTTTTCATATTTTTACGGAAATCGCATGAATGAAAATTCATTGGCACGCTTCCAACAGGAGACATGAATCAGTGCGAGGGCAGAGTATCACGTACGCCGAGTATATGTGATATTTACACCAACCAAATTGTGGCAAAACTTGAATATTATACAGCTCATCTATATATTATAATTATTTTTATATTAATTCGGTCTTGAAAAAACAACAATGATGTCTAGCGGACATTTTGTCTAAAACTACAGCGCCGCGACAAGACCGCATGCCCACTGGATTACACATAATAGCTGGATAATAAATGTAAGGAACATTTGAAATGTAAATGCAAGTTAGGTCGGCTCCACAAAGTATAGTAATTTAGCCGAGATGAATATATATATTTAAATATCCAGTGATACTTTTACCTGGAGAAGTGAACTGAAACTAAGATGTAAAATATCTCAAAAGCACCAATTATAATGAGAATATGGTACACCTGAACAGATCACTATTTAAAAAGCTAGTCACGAATCGGTAATTTCAAGGATTAAAGGAAGCTATTTATGATGTCACGGGTTTAAGAAGTAAATAATAATCTCTGACAGTGGTGTATCCAAGAAGAAAAGAAGAATGTCATTCATGTTTAAATATACCGTATACACTTGAATAATCCCTCTAGGGAATTATTTTTTCGTCAGACGTTTTGAGCGGGGAACTATTCGAGGGGGGGATTATTCAAGGGGGAATTATTATACCGTCAAAAAAATTTAAGCATGTTTCTAGGAACTGATCTCATGAAATATTTCGTTTTTAACAAAATCATGTAATTTTTGTTCAAATTGGATGCAAAAACTTCATCATATGCTAAAAGGGGGATTATTCGAGTGGGGGAATCATTTATTCCTCACTTGTCTAAGAGGGGGGAATGTTTCAAGGCGGGGGAATTATTCGAGTATACACGGTATTCTTCATCATGATGGCGCTGGGATTATTCCCGGTGAATTACAACAATGGTCAGTACAGTAAGGACATACCGTATTACCTCGAAATACCCCCATGGGGGTTTATTATTTTGCCAGCAAAATTTGAGGGGGGTTAATTTGAGGGGGGGGGGTTAGTCGAGGGGGGTTTTATTATTTCGCCAGAAATTTTCGTAAGTTTCGTAGTAAATAGTAGGCATTGGCATACCCAAAACAGGTAATATTTGTGTCCAAACAGGAGACATTTGTACAATAAAACGTTGATAGCTACACAAACTAGTCTATGTGTAGTTGCAATGCAAATTAACAGTAATATACATCATGTACATTGCATACATGACGTATTTATTGGCCCCGCGCACACTAGTTTACTGGCGTTTTCAGTTTACTGGCGGTAAACTCCATTTTTTAGTTTACCAGCTAAATTCACGCATAGTAAAAGTGGGCGGAGTTTAGGCCGCCATCTTTATTTTTTTCAAGTTTGCCTGTGATGTGAATTTACGCTGTAAACATTAATTTCTAATTTCTTTAATTGTGGAAGAACGGAGCATTGTTTATGCAATTTTTTTGCGTCATCGTGTACAGTACGTTGTGTAGATGTTGTCAAAATTTTTAAAATATTTTTAAGTGCAACATTGGATTTTTTATTGAATTTATCATTTTTTTGTGGAAATAAATTTTTATAAAATCACCTGTTACGTTTTTTCGTTTATTGAAACGTTCTAAATTATCAGTTTTCTTTGCGCTATCGATTGGTGTACACAGCGGACATGAAATATAAACTTTCGATTTTTTATGATTTTATTTCAATTAAACGCAAATAAATCACTAGCACGTGAACGGAAAGCCCGAATCCGGAAAAAAAAATCACACATGAAAGAGGAACATTAGCTGCACACATCACACAATTTTTCGCGGCGTGAAACGAAAGACTTTGCGAATTATGATTTAATCACAATTAAAAAAGAAAAAATCTGCCAAAAATTGAATAGTGAATGAAAATTGTCCATTCAACGACAGTGTACTACATAACAACCATTATAACCGGTTGCAATCGAAAAATGAAGTGTAGCTGTAGCAGATAGCATGAAAATGAATTTTTTGTATTTGTTACATCAGTTTACCATTCCAGTGCCACTTTAATGCTAACTGCCACTGCAACGGAAATATTTCAGTTTGATTTTTATGTTCAACGTAGTTGCAAATTCAGCAGTCAGCGGGATTCACCCACGGAACACGACCGGCGTCCGTCATCATCCACTCCTTGATTGCATCCCTGATGGGGCGCGCATCTCTTTCGTCAACGTCCCTTCGGATTGGCACGTTATTGATTGTATCCATGTTGTCGTACACTGGTCGCCACTGCAGCTGTGTATGGGAATGAATTTATGTGATGTTGAATTGTAACAGTGAATATGCAAGGTAAACTTACATTTCGCTCAACAGTGTCGTTCGGGTCATCTTGTGGTTTTTCATCGCCATTTTCATCAAATTGGTTGGCAGCACTTTCCCCGCGGATATCACGCAGCCAATTGTGCAGGTGGCAACAGGCCATAACCAGTCTTTGTACGCGTGGCGGTTCCATCGCGATACAGGTCATCAGTATGCGCCATCTGCCAGCCAAAATACCAAAGACGCATTCGACAGTGCGCCTAGCTTGGGATAAGCTGCAGTAGTTGCAGTCAAATTTAGATTTCAGTTTTACCAAACAACGCTTCTTTCACAATATTCAAACACACCGATAGTTGAAGTGTCGCTGGCTGTCATCTGCATGCAGCGCATATGGCACCATACACCACTTGCGCAACACGAACGCTTGATCACCCACAAAATAACTCGGAATGGTATTTGCAGGTTCGTTGGCATCTGCACCGGGCAGCAAGCACGGTGGCGCCATAAGCATTCTGCCATGTCTGTGTAAATGTATCACTTTTATCATGTGTAAATGTATAGCACCTCATTGGAACATGTCAAAAAGGATGTAAACTCACATCAAATCCTGCCCGAAATCAGACGTGATCAGCACAGCACCATCTGCTTGTGACCCCGGCATACCGATGTCCACGTACTGAATTTTCAAATCTGCGCTGGCGCTGATGAACAGTATAATCGACGAGAAGCCCTTGTAGCACCAGTATCTCGTTCCACCCTCTGCAAGGCGTTTTTCATTTACTTTTGTAACTGTAAACATTTCCACCTCACTGCACAGTTTCCCATCACTGTGAATTTAGTCATTTTTCTACAGTCGCCAGACCGTCGCCAGACCGTCGCCATTTCGTCGCGCAATTTGGCCCTTTTTTAAAAAAAATCATAACTTTTTTTTGGATCACTTTTATGAGAAGCCAGGTACGTCAGAAGAAGCGCAATTTTTTTCTCTACAAGTACATCCAAAAATCATTTGCACAACATTCCCATGACCCAAATGAAGTTACTTTCAAATCGGTGGGGGTTGCTGTTAAACTCAAGCAAAAGCGACGATTTTGCGACGTTTGCGACGCAAAATGCGACGAAAAGCGACGTTTTCACAAAAAAATTTGCAACCTTGGTAAACTGGCGACTATTTATGATTGAAGGCGACGCACGCGTCGCAAGCGTCGCAAGCGTCGCAAATGCGACGCTTAGTTTACCGTGACGTTGCATACGACTCACCATGTTTATGTTTACTGGAAACAACACACATGAGGGCAAAAGTAGAATGCGTAAAATGATATGTACTTACCAGCGGGTTTGCGAATACGGATGTGTTTGCCATCCAGACTCCCCACACAGTTCGGCATCTGCCACAGTTTCCAGTATTGCTGCGCGAAATCTTTCATTTGCCCTAAATCACTCCCCATAGGTTTCAAGTGGTCCTTCAAAACTTTCACTATTCCGGTGGACACTTCGTCAATAATCGTTCTAATCGTAGCGCCGGAAATCTGTAAATGTTTTTCCAAAATACAATGAACTATAAAGCAATCTAAAAGCTTGAAAAATGGTATCACCTGTGACTGGCCGGCACAATCTTCAACTTCCCGGCCATTTGCGCATGTATACAGAAAGTAAAACAGTCGCATTTCTGTTGTCACTACAGCGATGTGTCTTCTTTCATCTCGTGTTCTCAGGTACTGTTCACCAGTTTCAGGGTCGACAGCTGTAAGCATCGCGTGCAGCTGTTCGAATTCAGTTGGCCACAGCTGTAATTAATTTGTAATCATTGTGAACGTTATCGGTAAACTGAGTTCATTCATACATATCAGTTTACTGTTCGATTGCAATGTTGTTGTAAACAATAACATGAAAATGTCACAACACAGTAAGTGATGTTATATACGTCTGTATATTTTACGTAAATAACAGAAATTGTGAAACAACGAACCCTGCACAGTTTGTAAAACCATGCTGGATCGGTGTTCTTGCAGGCAATAACAGCTCGCCAGTAATTGCCCCTGGAGCGCGCCCTTTCTAGTAAATACGGTGTCATGTACTTTTTCCTGCCCTGATCACCCTGTTCTTGTGCGGCATTCTGCTGTTCCTGCTCTTGTTCTTCGTCGTCGTTGTCCACATCATACGAAAACAACGTGTTCCCGACTGCCAAAAAAGCGGCTAAAATTTGTCTCTTCTGATTGTGCATTAGTGGCGCAGTTCCATCCAAATTCCGCTCTAGCGCTTCGTTCATTCTTTGCATTTGTCCCAAAATGGATTCATCTTGCGCCATTTTGAAACGTTTTTTTGGGGACAGTTTTTGTCAATCGATATTTCAGATTTCTGGCCATATGCCAGACATTTCTGGCATGTAGCCAGAAATGAAACATGTCATTAAAAAAAGTAACCATGAATAACATAAAATTGTATCACGACGTGTCACTTTTTTTTGTCACAAATCCATATCTTTCACAGATAAGAAATAAAAAGCGAAAATTTTGTGGAAAAGTGAAAAATAGACCGTTTGATTGATTTCGCGTCGAAAATGGTCCAAACTTTGGGCGGTATGGCGCGCGGCCGATCGCAAAACGTTTCCGCGACCGCGGAAACGACTTCGGATGGCGGCAAAGGCAAAAATGGAAACAAACGTGGACGGCCGCCAAAGCAGAAAACTGAGAGCCAGCCCCCAGAACAGGTTACTCATCCGATTTCTTTGGTTATCTGACCATTTCTTTTCATGCATTTTCTAGTTATCATTTTTGTTTGAGTACAAGTGTGTTTTGGACATCTGCCAATTTATCTACAATTTGCGAATGTTTACAAGCCAACGCGATATTTACAATCCAAGATAAGCCAACCAATGTTTACAAATCGTTTGCCCCACTTCAGACCGTTCCGACTGGACCGCCCGTGCGTGGCCGAGGCACAAACATGTGCACCAGAGGGCAGGCTGCGCAGAGTTCTCAGCGCGACATTTCCGAGCCGCAGCGCGTGCTTGTCCCCGACGATCACCTCGCACATTCGTTTGGCAGGGTTTTGTCGCAGGTTTGCTACTTATATTTGTATGGGTTTCTGAACTTTTTCTACACACACAGTTTATTCTTTATTTGAAATTTGTCTAAATTCAGCTCTAATTTAGCAAACTTCTGTGCTTTTTCGTAAACTCACATTTCATTTGTTTCAACTATGCGGAATTATCTTTCCACCGTGTCAAAAGTGTACACAATGTTCCTTTTCAGGATTTGTTCGCGAGTCAGGACTCTCCGGCTGAGCCGGAAGTCCCGGCTGACGGTGACCGTTTGGAGGAGCAGGAAAAAGCGCGTGAGGAGGAAAGAGCGCGCCAGCAGAAATTGTCGATGGAGGAGCAAAGAAGGCTGAGAAAGTTGGAAAATGACAGAATCGGGGCGAAGCGGCGCAGAGACAAGAAGAGGCTGCAATTGAAAGAGAAAAAAATGGTTTGTCATTTTTTCTTTATTTGAATACGTTCTCTTTCAGGCATTACCTCACTGTACACTTTCATGAAAGTTTGCGCAACGTGAACTACTGTTGCTGTTTTCACCACTTATGTAAAAAGTAGATGTAAACTGATGTTGCCATGACAGTGTAACTTAGCACACTGTGACAGACATACTGTAGCACCTTTTACCCATTATGTAACATGTAGATGTAAACTGATAGTTTGATCACACACACACTGTCACTTTGCAGCAGGAGCTGCAACGGCAGGCACGTGAGGCAGCCACGAACGTGTACGGTGGTCCCCTTGTGCCGTCCGCAGTGGTTGCACCCGCTGCAAGCACTACAGCTTCCGTGTCCATGCCCGCGCCCGCGCCCGCGCCCGCGCCCGCGCCCGCGCCCGTCGTACCGCCCGCCAAGGAATTGCCCGTGAAAACTGTCGTTGTTGGGGGTTCGCGGTCCCCGACGCCGACAGTTTGCCAAGACACTGCCACAGCCGAGAACGCCAAGCCTTCGACGCCGACAGTTGGCCAAGACGCTGCCGCAGCCAAGAAGCCAAAGCGAAAGTGGGCGCTCTTTGTTTGTGACAAGCCGCGGTGTCACGGTATTTATGTTAGTTTACTTTCAGTAAGAATTCTTTCAGTGTTCTTGAGACATGTTTTAGACGTTTCTGAATGTGTTGCAGGATGAGGAAGAGCGCGCGGCGATGGAGGCCGGCCTACCAATTCCGCCGGAAAGCCCCGGGAAGATTGCGGAAAAGAAGCGCTTGAGGGAGGAGCACAACAGGACGTGCGAGTACAGAACTGCCCCTGTGAATGAAGTAAGTTTACTTCCTTACTTTCATCGTTTTTGCACTTTGTTTTCGTTAAATGTAAATTTTAAGTATGCGGAAGTTTCAATATAAGAATGTTCAGTTTGGTAAATTCTTCAATAGATGTACTCTTACGTATTTCAGTATGGCGATCCGATCGTGCCAGATAAGCGCACTGACCGGCAACCGAAAAGCAGTGGCGTGCAGAAGGTGAAGGGCACAATCACCGCCGAAGTTAGTTCAGTAAGATTGTTTTTTGGTGAAATATGGAGACGTATACTAATCAAAAAAGTAGGGAAATGGGCTCATATTTATATTTTTGTTATACCAAAAATCGGTCATGTAAAATGACTTTTTCCCATAATTCCGTTTCTAAGTTTTGGCAAACTCTGCGTATATGTATGAAATCAAAAAGTGTCTGACAGGGTTCCATATATAGTTTTGTTCAACCAAAATGTTTCATGTGAGATCCATTTTTCACATGTTTCTCTTTTGAAAATTTTTCACCTTCTGCATATTCCGTTGGAATCGAAAGTGTCTAAGTGGCTTCCATATTTATATTTGTGTATAACCAAAATCTTTCATGTGAAATAAAATTTCACCATGTTTCTGTTTTGAAAATTTTGCACATTCTGCAGGTATGTTTGGAATCAAAAAATGTCTAAGTGGGTTCCATATTTAAATTTTTGTTATACCAAAATCCTTCTGTAAAATCACTTTTTCCCATATTTCTCTTTTTAAAATTGTTCACCTCATGCATCAGAAGTTGGAATCAAAAATGTCTCAGTGTGTGCCATATATATATTTTTCAGCCATCAAAATTCTCACTGTTTCACTGGCTCACAATTTTAATTGGTTCTTAGAAAGGTGTAGATTGATGGAATCAAAAATGTCTCTGTCTGTTCCATATATATATTTTTCAGCCATCAAATTTCTCACTGTTTCACTGGCTGACAATTTTAATTGGTTCTTAGAAAGGTGTATATTCTTGGAATCAAAAATGTCTCAGTGTGTGCCATATATATATTTTTCAGCGATCAAAATGCCCACTTTTTCACTGTCTTAAAATTTTAATTGTTTCTTACAAAGTGAGAATTACATTGGCTGAATCGAAACTGGCTTCAACTGCTCTGATTTTATAATTTTGTATTTACAAAATTATACATGGCTAATTTCCTTTTGCAAAACATTTTCTCAAAATGTTTCTCCTATTTCGCAGACCCTGCAAGAAATCCGGAACGAGTTGGCCATGCCCACGTGCACTACCCCGTTGCCGGCCATGTACAAAGACGGTACTCTTTTCTAACTGTCAGTTTAACATGGAAACGAAACATTCATTGTAACATGCTCTTTGTGCAGATGTTTTGGACGAGGGCCAGGGCTGGGTTCACTCGGGTCCCGGTGACGACGGTTGGATTCGGCACACGACGAGGACACCGGGCCCGTTTTGCCCCGTTCCAATTTACCACCGCACAGATTCGCTTCCGCGTCGCCTGATGGATATCGTTAGCCCGACACTGTTTACCATTTTACTGTTAACTTTTTTCGAATAACTTTCTGAATGGCAGGTAGGCCGTTCGACAGTGTAAGTTTAACTGTAAGTGGCACTTACCATTTAAAGTTTTTTGTAGCTTCTAGGACTATTAACTGTGCACTTTCCCGGTGTTGGTGAAAGGAAGGTGGATTCTGATTTCAACTAATTATTAAGCATGTACATCGCTTAAGTACATGCACCATCTATACCTTTTTTCCCTCATTTTCGGTGTCATTCTTTGGTGTTAGTTAGCTTCCCTGTAATCCAGCTTCTGTTGTACTAATGGTCATGCACACACTACTTTACCGCAACATTTTTGTAAACTGATACCTCAACTTATAACGCATTTGCGTTTCATACAGTGATGTCTCTGGCAACTGCAGTCAATGAATAAACCATTTCAGTGAACTGAAATGCGTTCAAAGCTGCTTTATCAGTTTACCTACATGTGGCAGTAAACTAGCGTGTGCATGCGCTACTGCCTACTTTACAGCTTTTTCTAATGCAAAATTCTTTCAACATTTCTCATTTTTTCAGGGTGCAAACGAGCGTGTTCCGTGGTGGGCGGATAAGCAGAACCCACCCGAGAATGCCGAGCCCGACATGCCCGCCGAGCCCGCCAAGCCCGCCGAGCCTGTCCGGACCGCACCGCCGGGCAAACCCGCTGACACAGCCACGCCCACAGCGTCCGACGTGAAGCGAAATTTGAATTTTGACAATAGTAAAGTGAGTTTGCAGTTCTGTTGCGCTTTCCGAGACATTTATTACAAGAACGGTTCACTTTTAAGCAGTACTTTCTGAACATCACAGTTCTCTGTATAAAAGGGGGGAATCAGTTGGTTCAGTGTTTCACATGTAGCGATTGACAGGATGGGTACGCTGCAGGTCACGCGGAACGAGCTCTGTCACCATGCGCTCATAAGCCTTCTCTTTCTTTTCGAGCAACTTAGTGTGTTCCAACAGAACCTCCGTAGCTTTACTGGCCATATGCATCTTGCCCGTAAACTGGTTCACTGTGTTCACCAGTTTCTGCACTTGCGTGTTCACGTGTACGATGTTGTTCTTGGTGGTTTTCGTGAAGTTGATGAGCTCATCCATCTGCATTTTGAAAGAAATGGGAAAAAACCGTATTTCTTGAAGAATAACACGTGATCAACTTTGACAAATTTTTGTCAACATGGTCAGTTTTTACTGCACTGTAAACTAACAGCTTGAAATGGTGTCATTCTGGGGCCTGCATCCTCCTCACTCCTGTCAATACTCATGCCTTCCGCTGTGGACACTGAAGTTCCGCTTTGCACTTGTGTTGTTTGATTGGGTGTAGACGCACCGGGTACCGGAAAACGAAAACTGTGCTTGTGTACACACTGTTACATTTTCTCATACACAAACCTTATCACATAAGAACTGTTTGCTGCACCTGCAATCACAAAAAGCATTTAGCAGTGTGAAAAGTGAAACCCGCTAATGTCATGTTTCAGGGAAAATGATCATGGCATGCATTTTTAGTGTTTGGTGGCAGTCTCAAGCAGAATGTTGTTGCGTAAATCCTTGTCCAAAACGATCATACGTCACTATTTGGAGCACATTCTTTATTAGAATGTGCTGTTTAAATTTTAATTGGTTCTTGATAGGCAGGTAGCTTTAGAGAAACGATACTGAAATGTGTACACAAGCACCTGTTTGGGGGCGGTGGTAGAAAGGGGTAGGCTGAGGTGTTCGTTGTGGCGGGAAACTGGAACATGCCATGTGAGAAAGTGCGACTGAAATCGGACTGCGACTGTTGCGCAGCGTAAGGCCCGCTGGATTGCTGCCCTTGCTGCGACATGACGCTCTTGTTCCCAACTGCCAGTGAATTAAGTTGTTCAGTTAGGCTAGGCATACTGCTTTTATTCTGTTGTATGACACGTTAGACGTGTGCGCACTTCCGACTTAAATTTTTTTCAGACTGCCCGCCCGCCATCGGAGTATGATCTGACGCTGACTGAGAAGGTGACGTTTGACTTTTGGACATTTAAATTTTGGACATTTACATTTTGGACATTTTTTGCTTGAACCCACATCATTCATGTTTCAAGCACGCACTGTACACATGAATGTCATGCTAAAAATACCTGTGTGCAGTTGACAGGGTTGTGTTACCTTCATTATTTGAAACACGCGGTTTTTAACAACCGTGTGTCATTC
Organism: Sphaerolaimus hirsutus; assembly: GCA_964036195.1. Classification (NCBI taxonomy): domain Eukaryota; kingdom Metazoa; phylum Nematoda; class Chromadorea; order Monhysterida; family Sphaerolaimidae; genus Sphaerolaimus; species Sphaerolaimus hirsutus. The sequence goes on along the minus strand of OZ038450.1, from coordinate 27,116,208 downwards.
TCACGTTTAAATGTTTCGGACATATTTTGCTTGAACCCAAATCTTTCATGTTTCAAGCACACACTGTAGAAACCTTGCACGATTTCTTCCATACAGCAAAACACTATAAATCTGGAAATATTCGTGTATTTACATGAAAATATTACAGCGAAAATTTATTTGAAACGCACTGTAGTTAAACAGTGTGTCATTGTCAGTAGGATTCAAAGGGGATTGAGTTTTCGGGATCGGGATTGGGATCGGGATCGGGATGGGCATGGGAATCGGCATACGGATGGGGATTGGGATCGGGATCGGGATGGGGATTGGGATCGGGATGGGGATCGGGATGGGGATTGGGATAGGGACTTGAACCCAAATCTTTCATGTTTCAAGCACACACTGTAGACACCTTGCACGATTTTTTCCATACAGCAAAACAAATTGTGCAAATATTCGTGTATTTACATGAAAATATTACAGCGAAAATTTATTTGAAACGCACTGTACTTAAACAGTGTGTCATTGTCAGTAGAATTCAAGGGGGATTGAGTTTTCGGGATCGGGATCGGGATTGGGATCGGGATGGGCATGGGAATCGGGATGGGAATCACGTTCCTCACAGTAAACGTGATTTGCTTGAACCCGCTTCTTTCATGTTTCAAGCACACATTATAGACACACATTCCACTATTTCGACAATACAAATGGAGATTCAAGCGATTCGTGTGTAGGCCCACACTGCAAGCTTGCCGTTATTTGGAACACACTGTTAAAAACAGTGTGTTATTTTCAAAACGGTTCAAAGGGAATTTACTTATCGTGATGGGGATCGGGATGGGGATCGGGATCGGCATACGAATGGGGATCGGGATGGGGATCGGGATTGGGATGGGGATCGGGATCGGCATACGAATGGGGATCGGGATAGGGACTTGAACCCACATCTATCATGTTTCAAGCAGTAACTATATACACACGTTGCACTATTTCTATATTCAAAACTCTCTAGCGAACCAAGCGTTGCTATGGGTTGCCAGAACATAAATGCATCCTCTATTTGGAACACACTGTGTTTAAAAACAGTGTGTTATTTTCAGTACGGTTAAAACGGAATTTACTTAGAAGGGATCGGGATGGGGATGGGGATCGGGAATGCCAAACCCCAGACTTTCACGGGATATGGGTTCTCACAGTAAACATGATTTGCTTGAACCCACACATTTCATCTTTCAAGCAGTAACTATATAGACACATTCCACGATTTGTACCGTTCTAAAATCCACCAGCGAGTCTTGCTGTATACATGAATTTGAAACACACTGTGTTTTAAAACACTGTGTAATTGTCACTGCAAAACACTACTTTGAAATATCTCTCAGGCAAAGCTCGAGTACGAGCGACACGTGGCGCTGAAGAGCAAGGCGTCCAAAAGCAAAAGGAGCCTGCACGAAGAACGCGTGAAAAAAGAAAATGGGCGCGCCAAGGTGAAGTGGGACGACTGGGAGGTTAATTTAACTTGGGTACACACGCTGAACTGCAAACTGTGTGCTGGAAACGTCATAAATCAGCTTTGAATGCATGTCAGTTCACCAAAATAATGTATATGTCAAACGCAATTACTGGGGCATAACTCATTCAAGTAAACTGCAATCCGTTCCAAACACATTTATGAATGCCTACAAGCACAAAGTTTGCAGTTTACCATGTGCATGCGCAGATGTAGTAAACTTCTTTTTAAGTTCTCTTTACATGAAACAGTAAACTTAGCGTTGTAAACTGCAGGACGATGATGACGACTTCATCACGCCGCGGTACAGTCAGACCGCCAAGTCGCCACCGAGCGCAGTGGACGTGGAAATGGAAAGGCGGAGGAAGGAAAATGCCAAGAGACTGGAGGAGCAAACAAGGGCGCTGGCTGCACAGGTCGCTAAAGTGGTACGTTTAAATGACCGTTTTTGACATTTTCAAAAGAAGAGTTTGCATTTACAGTAGCACTTTCTTGTATACAGCAAGTGCCAGTCATCGGCCGCAACAACAGCAGCGTGCGCCGCTCTCGCGTGAATGCCACAAAGCAACTGAAACAGCTTCAGGATGGCCAAGTGGACGAGGACGATCCACAGAAGGACAAGGACTGGGTGGAGGACTTCACCCAGCAGGATGATGACCAAGAGGTAGCTTACGATTCGGACCCCTTCGGTTTGGATAGTTCCGGATCGTGCATAATTGTGACTTTCCCATACATTTTCAGTTACGTGACAATCTCACATACCTCCCGTAACTCAGGAAATGAATCCGTTGGGGCCGCGCGGCCGCGGGCCCAACGACGGGTCGCAAACGCCATCCGATGACGATGAGCGGTCGCTGGCGGTGGCCCAGTCAAAGACTGAAAAGCGCCCGAGCAAGCTGAAAGTGGCCGGGAAAAAACCGAAAAAACCGGTGACAGTCACACACCGTCTGCAAGTAAATGTAAACTGTTGCTTGCCTTGCAATTCGTACAATATCATGATAAAACGGTTAGCCGGAAGGCTACCTGTATTTAACAGGATATTTACAAACGTGCATGGCTGGAAACAGTATACTGGACAGTTAAGACGGTGTGTGAGTGACCTCAGATTACCGGCGATGTGAGCCGCGTCGGCGTCGGAGGCCGGCCGAGCGTGCTGATTCCGGCCGAGAAATCGGAAGAATTCTGGGAGAAGTTCCACGAGCTGTTCCAGAAATACCCGCTGTTTGTTTCTGTTTGTATTTTTTTATCACACAAGTAAATGGACGTTGTGAACACGTACATTACTCACAGGTGCTGGAGCATGAAGGAGTGCACAAAGTACGACCTGCATCACCCGGAAAGGCAAACGAACGTTAGTTGCAGTTTACCGCTTACTTTCATTTGAGAGTTAAAGATTCCTTTCTGTAACCATTCTTTCATTTCTTTTTTCAGCGGTCCGATCACCCGGCGGTGAACAGGTCGTGGAACAACTTCACGAGGGAGAGCTACTTCGAGCCCCCGTACAACAACTACCCCGACAACAAGATGTGGTTGACCCGCGAGGTGGCGAACGAGTCCGCCAAAACAAACCAGAACGCTCTGGTGGCCCGCCGCGGCATGTTGCAGTCGATGTGGGACACGAAAAAGCGGCAGTTCAAGGTTAACCATGTTTTAGACTTCTCAGTTTACAGTTGACGAGTACTGCTGTGTCAAATTTCTGTATGCCGTTTTACGGCAAGTGCGGGAAATGTATCTGTTTCCCTTTTCTGGCAAGTGCAAAACATTTCGCAGTATTTGTTTTTGTGCAAGTGCAAACAGCTTTCAGTTTCCGTTTTACAGCAAGTGAAAACAATCTTTTACTTTCAGTTTCAAGTAAGCAACTTTGTTTTACACCGTACACGTAACACTGTTTCACTGTCCTTTCAGAGAGCGTTGACCCAAGCGCGCATACTTTACGGCGGCCGTCTGAGCGGCGTGTCAAACGAGGACCTCGGGGCGCACTACTACAAGAGGATCATGGAGCTCAATTTCGCGACTCTGAAGCACATGGACTACTATGCAGACGAGTCCGGTGAGTTTACCCTTTCCGGGCCATGTAGATGTAAACTTCGCATTTGCATTACGCAAAAATGGTACAACTACTCAGTGTTTCCCGACATCGTGGAACGCATGCGCAGTCAGGGCCGCACCGCTGAACAAAAAGCCGCCATTCCGAAAGTGGCGCCAGGAGAACTGCCCCAGGTTGATTCAGATAAGCCTTGCGTCAGTGAATTATCACAGTTTGGGGAACAGTACTAACCTTTTCAACACGTTTATTCAGATCAGCCGGCGCGAGCTGGGGCACTACGCGTGGAAAATCGAGTTGGACAAGGTGCGAACCGACTTGAAGGCGGACATCGTGTTTACCCTGGTGCACCAAATGCGGCAATCGGAGGCCCAGGCTATGCAACTGGCGGAAGAAATGATCCAGTTCTCCACCATGCCCATGATTGTGTTCAAAGACGGAAAGGCCAGTAGATGTTGGTTTACTGAAATGTATCATTTAATGTTGTTTTTATGTTTGTACGTTTGTAGCAGTGGTTGTGCACTTTACAGCGACCGATTGGCGCCGGGCAATGCAAGTTTACTGGCACAACGTGTGCCAGGGAAACTTCTACATCATGCTGGGCAAATTGGTAAAAACCACGTTCACGCCGGAGAAAATTGAGCCGCAAAGTATGGCGGTGCAACTCGTGGATTACCGAGTGAAACAGGCTGCGAGTGCCGTTCCCCCCGCGCCAGGGACGGTGCAAACGGTCGATAGCCCACCGCCGGAGGACTTTCACGAGGCGCCCGACATGGCGCAGGACAACGCGCCCATCATGGCGCAGGACAACGCGCCCATCATGGCGCAGGACAACAACCAGGTGCGAGTTGCATGAATGTAACAGGAAAATTGTAAGGAGTGAATAAAAATGTACTTTGTGTTAACGTTAAAGTGTAATAGTAAATTGTTTTTGTTAACTGTTACGTTTTGACCATTTTAGTTTTATTTCCCGTTTTTAATATACACTTTTTTAAATTGCCGTAACCACCGCCAGACATGCCGCGAGCACGAGCCGTTGAGGAACCCCCAGTTTCACAGCGTGCTGAAACAGTTCGCGCCCATTATCGACAAGATGGACGTTGCAGCGATCCGTGCAATGCGCCAAAATATGGAAAGGATGCTGTCGCAGTGCACCCAATCGGTAAACTATTCTTTATTGTCATGTATTCAGTCAATTCTACCATATCTTTCAAATGTGCTAATTTGCAGAGCACAAGCGTGAATGCGGACAGCGTGAAGCGCAGCAAACTGCCCTGCATTTGCTCCTTCATCAAGAACATACGGTTCATCGGCGTGGTGCAGCAGGAAATCGGCGTGATCAACACGCTGCTGAAGGCCGATATGAACAAGTTCTGTGACATGATCGAGGACTTCATCATGAACCAGGTTATTTGATTGATAAACATTTTGAGAATGGAGTGTGTGTGTTTTCGGGACTGTTGCCTTGAACGTATCTCAACGTCACCACTTAAAAGTAGGAAAAAGTAATTTACTTGAAACGTTTCGTAAATGATGTTAACTTTTCGTAGGAATCCGCCAATACTGGAACGACCAGTTTGCCGATCATTGCGGCTCCGCCTGCCAATCCGTCTGGCAGTGCGCTGCTCGAACGCCGCCGCCGCAGGACCAGCGGGCTCGTTGTGTCGCCCCTCGCCGCGCCGCAAAAGAACGCGGAAATGGACTACAACGTCACGCCGGTGCAGGTGAGTATAACGGTGGTGTTTCATGATGTACGTAAACAGCATGTAACTAACAACCCTGTACTAACTACTAATGTTACTTACATCAGAAAACAAACCCGGGCAACTTTGCGTTTCCGCAGCAAGAGGCGAAAGTTGCCGAACCGGACCAAGATGACAGTCTGGTACAATACCTGGCTCAAATTGTGAGGATTGCACTCTTTCTTTTGTGTCAACAAACTACTTAAGATGCATCTTTTTGTAAATTGAAAATGTGTAATTTAAAAGATTTACTTCTTGTTACTTTTGATGAAATCCAATTTACACATTCTTATACATATTTCGGTAAATCAGTGTGCACAGTGGTACTTATTTGTAGTAGTGCATTTCTTTATGATTATGATAAAGTGACATATCGTACTTACAGCCGACGCAAAAACTGGACCAACTTGCCGGGTCTATGAAAAAAGCCAAGAAATCCGTGCCGACGGAAAAGGGCAAATTGCCCACCGTGCAGAAATTGCCGACTCCGCAACAGAACGTGCAAGCACCGAGTTTGCCGTACACGTCACCGGTGAATGTGAACACAGCGACGACCATCGCCGCACACTTGATGCAAAGGCAGGCTTCCGAGGTTGCCCTGGCTGCCAAGCTTCAGGCGACCCGCTTTGAAGTGCAGCACTTGCAGCAAGCCCTGCAAAACGTTAACGTTAGTAAGACATTTCATTACTTCTTCATGTGCAATACCATATGCAAATTGAAATTTCTCATGTATATTCGCAGTCGTGCCACCAGGTCGATGCCACTGAAGACGGCATCACGTACTCGTTTGTGGCATCGCAGGCGCCGCAGCGGCAGCATCAACAGCTGCAGTATGCCGAGGTGACTGACAGTTTCTGTTTTTTTTCCTACTTATAATTCAGTGTTAAGAAGCAAGTAAATTCTATCCGCTTTTTTACAGCCCGCTGAAATGGACTGCGAGAACGACGATGGCGTCGTGCTGTTGCAAAGTGCCCAGAAACGCACTGGCCAGCCTGTACCGGACACAGAATGTGCTGCGAAGCGGTACCGCCTGACAGTAAGTTTCTGTCTGCAGTGCTTCTGTTGTACAACTTTGTTGCCATTATAAAATGATAATATAAACTCAGAATCAGACTGCTGCCAGTTCCCTGGCCAGCGCGCGCAAAAGTGCAAAGAAGAGCGAGCAAGCGGCTGCCGGGACCAAAACGGTTAGGATAGAAAATTGCTTCGATATTTTGCTTCGTACTGTAATCTATGTTTACAGTATGAAAATGTGCAGACAAGCGAACCGCCGCCGACCAGTGAACAGCGCCGTACCGTGCCACAGCCGATCCGCCAATCGCGCACCGGTACGACGCCGCGCAATTGCCCTTTGGATGAGGAGGGCTACGCAAAACGACTGGCGGTACGTCTTGGGTTCAATTGTGGTTTTCGGTGTTGTACATGTTTCTATGTGCAGTGTCTACTAGACTTTAGTATTTCTACAGTAATTGATATGTACAGTCCCCAGTGTGCATATATATATATCTGGGCAACAGTTGGAAACTTTGCTATAAGTTTACCATTACAGATGTTCATAGATGTAAACTGTTTACTTCTTTTTAACAAATAGAACGGTATACTGAAATTGCACACATTCTCAGGCGATCAATGAAGACTACTATGAGGAACTGGAGGATTTTGATGATTGAAATGTGTTTTTTTTGGTAATGTGAAAGGGGCGTGTGCCTCTGTGCATGTTTACCCCATGTGCATGTCAGCGGTATTCTACATGTTGACTTTCCACGACGCTCCAGGGGATTCGGTAGACTCCTCTGGAGCAATTGATATTTCTTACAAATAAAACACATGGACTAGTCGTTTCAAAGGTGAAAATATATAAAAAGTTATGGAAATTGTCGAATTTGAGTTAAAATTATGGTCCACATGCACACTGGGTTTACATGCACAGAAGGCTTCAGTCATGTGAAAGTGCTGAAAGTAGTGAATACGTTTTAATGCAGTTTCTTATCATTTTACTTTTTCATACAGTTCCTTTTTTGTAACATTTCCATCATTCGCAAATTATCACATTTCAAAGTGAAAACGTTATGTACTTTTTAAGTTTCTTCCGTATACAATTGTCAAATTTCGCATTGTGAGATAGGTAAACAAGTTTTAAATTTTGCTCAAAAGTGTAACTCTTGTCAACAGCAATATAGTCTTGTTTTTGTTTTTTCTTAGTTTTTGTTACAGCGAGAAGGAGAATGATTTCTTTTTACAGTTTTAGATTGACATTGAAAATTGGCGAGTACAAAGTTTGGATTTTTTTTTGTCGCACTTCCTTTCTTTTTGTCGAAGCAAGAAGGAGAATGATTTCTTTTTTTACAGTTTTAGATATACATTGAAAATTCGCGAGTACAAAGTTTGGATTTTATTTTGTCGCACTTGCATTTCTTTTTGTCGAACTTACATACAAATCACGTGTCCATGTAATTTTTAATTTTTCTATCCATAACAACATGATGAAATCACGCAATAAATCTGTTAGGTAGATTTCAATTTGTAAATTGAAGTAAAAAGTAACAAAAACGAATTATTAACAGTCACGATAAAAAACAAAATATCAACAGTCACGATAAAGAACAAATGTTAGCAGACACACACAAACGTAATTGTCTTGTCTAAATTGTCTACGTTTCGCAACAAAGATATGTTAGGGAATTTGAAAAGTGAAAAAATTAGTTTACTGCTCACCTGATAAGTCTCGGGGAATAAATCCTTCCTTATTTTTGGCTGTACGACGCGTCGCGAGTCGCATACGACGCGTCGCGCGACGAATGCGACGCGTCGCATAATCGTCACTTCCAGTTTACCCAGCTGTGTCACATTCGTGTGTAATCGTGCGACGCGTCGCACTTTTGTGACTTGCCGAAACCACTAACCCCAGAAAGTGAAACACCAACGTAAACTAAAGTACACACGTCGATCAAAAATGTAAACCGACGCGCGACGCGTTGCGTTTCAGTTTACATTTTTGATCGACGTGCCGTGTTGGTAAACTAGCGTGTACAGCCACATTATGTACATGACGTACATCATTCCGAGGGGGGCGTATTATGAGGGGGGGTTATTATTTCCCCAGCCCATTTTGAGGGGGGGTTTATTCGAGGGGGGGGGGGTTAATTCGAGGTAATACGGTATATTTGGATATATTTTTTCATAACCAATATGAAGTTTTGATTAAAATTGACAGAGTGCGAAATTGAATTGATACTATTTTCAAATTGTGATTCATTCGAGCGTAGAAATTCGATGATTACCGGTTGAATTAACTTCATTCCCTGTAAATCTCGTAAGTGGCCACTGTGACGTCATGTAAACGGCGGTCAGATAGTAATCATACTTGTTGAGAATCGCGAGCATAGAACAGGTGAACAGGAACTCGAATTACCCCCCCCCTCAAAATGGGCTGGGGAAATAATAACTCCCCTCGAAATACCCCCCTCCGGAATGATGTACATCATGTATGAAATGTACGTAAAGTATGTATTTATTACTGCTAATTTGTATCGCAGCTACACATAGACTAGTTTGTGTAGATTACCTGTTTGTGTCTTGATGTGTCTTGTTTGTGTCTTGTCTTGATTCCTTTTGTGAATATATCCTGTTTGGACACATTTATTACCTGTTTTGGGTACGCAAATGCCTACTATTTACTACGACCTTTAAAAAATTTCTGATGCAACAATGAACCCCCCTTCAATAAGCCCCCCCCTCGAATAAGCCCCCCCTCGAATTGGCCCACCCCTCGAATAAACCCCCCCCCTCAAATTTTGCTGGCGAAATAAAAAAACCCATCGGGGTATTTCGAGGTAATACGGTTAGCATGTATTAAGTACTTCGACTCAGACATCATTTCACCATGCATCAAACATCATTTCACCATGCATCAAACATCATTTCACCATGCATCAATACTTCTTATGTTCTTAATACTTCATCAGGAGTAACGATGGCAAACCCTCCAGAAAAAAGTATTTAAATTTTTAAGTATTTTTTCTGAAATGACTTTTCGAATTTTCGAATTTAGTTATCGAATTTTCGAATTGTTTTGATAGTTTTCGAATTTTTTGGTAGTTTTCGAATTTTTTTTGCGTAGTTTTTGAATTTTTAAAAATAGTTTTCACATTTTTTGAATTTTTTTTATTCAAAACTTAATTGAACTCGAAACTCAACGTTTTACATCTTTATTGCAGCTCAGACACACCGCAAGTCAATTGTCAATTGATTTAGGATGTTGAACTTAAGAATACATATCAATGCCTCAATGCATCGATTTTTATGTATTTTTTTCACCGCGTGCTCAAAAATTTGAAAAGTCCAAAAAAATTCGAAAATTTGAATTTTCGAATAATTTTTTGCCATCGTTAATCAGGAGAGACTGCAAAAATTGTTATAGAATGAATCATGTATGCAAAAACTGGTTGATGGAACATTCGGTTGCATATTGGGTGAGCAAATGGATTTGCACATGCAAAAGCAAGATCTAGGCCTTTCTCAAGTTACTTAATAAATTTTGAATAGTGGCCATTTTGAGGGGGTATTTCGAGGGAATAAAGGTATTTGGCAAATTATTAAAGTACATTCATCTTTATCCACATCATAAATTTTGTGTAAATAATTTATGTTCCACCAGTCAGATAACGGGACGGACATCTGCACATGAAATCGATTGACTTTTCCCTGTGGAAAACGTTGGATTCACTTGAGCATCAAATTTGCCAGAAACACAGCACCAGTGGCGAGCAGAATAGCCGTCCAGTGTGTCATTGTTAGCTGTGTGATATTGTTAAAATGGCCCTACACACATTAGTTTTCACCGTGACATGTGTGAAAACTGAAATGGCCACATGGCGACATTCAGCCTACTCTTATTGTATACTATATGTGTTTTAGTTTACAAATTTTCAATTTGTAACTTTTATTAAATTAAATTCAAATTTAATTTTAATTAAATCATTCAACCGGGTTCATTTATTCGCATTTTAAAAAAATTCAGTTTTCACACGAAGTCGCGGTGAAAACTAGTGTGTGTAGGCACAATAGGTTATTGTTTTTCTGTGTGTAAGGTCATCCAGTGAACTCATACTTTATGGAAACATACTTTACTCTCATTCCTGTCAACTCAAATGCGTTCAAGGACCATTTATGAGTTTACTTCATTTGAACATTTCTTTAGTAAATTAGTGTGTGCAGCAACATAAAGCAGTAGGTCATGTGTAGGGTGTCAAATTTCCGTTTTCCGTTTTCCATTTCCGTTTTCCGCAGGCAAATTTTTTCCGTTTTCCGTTCCGTTTTTCGGCTGCTGAAATTTTTTTTCCATTTTCCGTTCCGTTTTCCGGCAACTTTTTTTTTCCGTTTCCGTTTTTCCGGCTAATTTTCCGTTTTCCGGCTAAATTTTCAGTTTTTCCATCTTTTTTTCCGTTTTCAGCCTCAAATTCCAGTTTTTCCGCCTTTTTTCCATTTTCCGCCTCAATTTTCCATTTTTCAACCTCATTTTACCTTTTTGTGGCTTAACTTTCTGTTTTCTGATCAGCCAAACTGGTAAAAATTCATGCAGATTGTCAATGATGTAAAAATTTTTCCTGTATCCAGCAAAATTACTGCAAATTTTTTCCACTTCCATCAAAATTTCAGCAAATTTTATCCATTTTCCGGCAAAATTTCAGCACGTTTTTCCATTTCCATGCAAATTAGATTTTTCCGTTTCCGGTTTTCCGGCCTCTTTTTCCGTTTTCCGGCCGCTGAATTTTTTTTTCCGTTTCCGTTTCCGTTTTCTGCCAAGTGCAAATTTTTTCCGTTTTCCGTTCCGTTTTCCGGCCGCTGAAATTTTTTTCTGTTTCCGTTTCCGTTTTCCGTAAAAAAAATTTTTGACACCCTAGTCATGTGGTCACTTATAAGTAATGATGGCATACCCTCCGGAAAAAGTATTTAAATTTTTAAGTATTTTTTCTAAGTGACTTTTTGGATTTCGAATGTTTCGAATTTCAAATTTAGTTTTCAAATTTTCGAATTTTCTGGGTAGTTCTAGAACTTTTTGTAGTTTTCTAATTTTTGAGGGAACTTTTGAATTTTTTTAAACAGTTTTTGAATTTTTTGGAAAAAATTGATTTTAAGCTTTAAATGCAGTATTTGGGTAGTCATCACGTTCATATATAGGTATAACTTTTTCGACCTTTTTTCACAGTTGTTTAACATTTAAACCAATCAAAGCACGAACCGTGAATTGGACCTGAAACTTAAAATGCGAGTTGCTCAAAATCGCATTTTGTGGACTTGTCGACTTTTAGAATTAGATGCCACAATTGTCATAAAATGAAAGCATCTTCGAATGAACAAACCGATGCACCATTGCAGTTGTCCCCCTTGCAGCAGCACAATTTTATTCCAAACTGCAAATAATATTTACTGTCTCTGGGGGTGTTATTCAAGGGGGCCATCTTTTTCAAGGATATACGGCGTAATATATTTTTTGGGAAAAGTTTGATTACTATTAAGAATCGTCAAACTGCTATTCTTGAATTTGCACATGATGACTCACAATTGGGCATTCCGTGCAGCTGTCCCCAAGTTCCTTGCATGGGCTTTTCTGTTGATTGAAATATTTAAATTATGTCGAGATACCAATGTTATTGATGAATACTGAAACTGCATATTATACATTTAACCCTGTAAAATGTCATGTGTCATGTAAAATGTCATGTATCATGTAATACCCTGTAAAGTGTCAAATGTCATAAATATAAAAGAACAGGTAATGCGTTTTATGCGTATCCAAATTTTATTTTCTCGTTTCCAAATATTATGTTTTTGTATCCAATTATGACTTTCCAAATATTACTTATTAATATAGTTAAAGTAGATGTGGGACGGCGCGGGGGCCCACACCCCAAGACACAGTTGGGAGAGTATCTTTATTGCACAGTGCTGAACTGAACATGCATCACAAGTAGGCATAGGTACACATGAAACATAACTATCGCGGGTTTGACAACCCCAGCTACACTATTACTCAACTCCTCGGGGGGTAACAAGATTATACGACCTCGGATAATTATAAAAGCTAAGAGAGATACAACCAAGTTTACAAAGTTTCAAGTATCTGAAGTTACATCACATCAATCAAACAATGTCTGCTTGGGAAAACAGAAGAGCTTACACAAAAGAGATACACCTCAATCAAATCAACAAATATCACTGCTTGCATTGGCAGCAGGTCTTTTATCCGACATCCATGACTTGGACTTGGGTCGCGCCTTCTTGACTGTGTTTGGTGAGTGCTTGACCACTTGGTGGTTACTGCCAGTGACATTTGCAGAATCAGCCATCTTCCCAAATCGGTAGGCGGGTGGTCGCAAGTTGATATTGTTGGTTGACAAATCGGCCAAATCAGTTTGCGTTGCGATGTTGCGCAGCTTTGTTGGCAGATTGGCCTTGTCGCATTTGATGTTGCGCTTGTCAGGGTTTCCAAATAGGATGGAGCCATTAGCAGCAACTATTTTGACTCCAAGTTTAACCAGCACATCTTTGCCAAGGATGATCGAGTAGGCAATTTGGTCAGAGACGAGGCAGGTGTGCATGGTTGTTGAACCGGCAAAATTGATGCACAGGTTGATTTTGCTGAAGACGTTGATCGGCAACTTGTTGGCAGCAACCAACTTTGTCACGGTCGGTTTGACACATTGTCCATTGACATCGAATGAGTTCAGCAACAATGGGTGAATGATGGTCACATCAGCACCCGGGTCCACGCGCCATGTGTCAGCACGCTTTCCATTCACAGCCGGTACCTCGCAGATGGCACTCTGCATCGAGCAGTTGTTCAGTGGATCCATTTTGATCAAATCCACTTGTTCAGCATCAGGATCATCATCATAGATCAGACAGACATTTTGGAAGTCACATTTGGTGCGCTTCTCCTCAGGAATGGCGTTCAGGTACACGCAGTCCTCAGTGTTGTGTGTGGGCAGTTCATGCCAGGTGCACCATTTCTTGGGTTTCTTGCTGGATTGTTGCTGCGTTTGTGGATGGTAGTGCGCCTTTCCTCCCCCATCGAATTTGTTCGATGCCATCGGTTTGGCAGCGGACAGCTTCTGTCGGTGCTGAGCACACAGTTCCAGCACAAATTCACAGTCATTCATCGAATTGTCATCACTGTCACAGGCGCTGCAATGTTTCTTGACCAGGGTATTGTGAAACTGCACTCGTTTGGCGGCAAACTTGAGTCGTTCTGCATTGTTGAGTAGCTTGGCGAATGTCATCATCTCATACGTTGGAAGTGAGTACAGCGAGCTCTGCATTTATGGGTGATGTAGGCCAGACATGAAGTAGTGTTTTAGTTGGATCGTCAGGCCAATGGTGTCCATGTTTGGCATGGCTTGGTGGATGAGACTTTCAATCAGCAAGCCGTAGTCTTGTACATATTCATCTGGCGCTTGGCTTGAAGTGATCAACTTGTTCATCGCATTCTGAGCAGCAAAGTGATCACTGTACTGTGATTCCAGGAACTTGCACACTTGTGCAAATGTTGTGCACTGGTCATCGGGCAAATGTTTGAATTGTCGTAGCGCTCGGCCAGCAAGGCAGTTGTGCACATAGATGACAGCATATTTGTCTGGCACTTCAGTGAGCTCGACACGCGCCTTCAGGTCCACAGCTTCAGGTTCAGGTCCGCATCCACAGCTTGAATTTGAGTGGGTCAGCACCATTGAAAGTTGGGAATTTTTCATTCAACAGTGCAAAGAGTGCAAAATTGCACTTGCCTCAGGCGGGAATGGAACCTGCACCTCTCGTATAGAACACGAGTGCCCTAACCACTAGACTACAGAGGCAGCTGGGCTCCTCACTATTAGGGGCTGACATGCTGCATCGGCAATGCCCTTAACACCTCGTGGCGTTGCGGAGATGTCATCCCTGACATCGTGTTGATGTAGGGGTAAGCAGCGGATGGATATCCGTGCTGTTTAAAGACCTGTGTTCGGACCACACTCGGCCAGCCATATGTGATGGTCAGGCATCGTCGTATGATCCACGGTCGCGGCACCAGTTAAAGTAGATGTGGGACGACGCGGGGGCCCACACCCCAAGACACAGTTGGGAGAGTATCAGTTATTCAGGACAGTTATTGCACAATGCTGAACTGAACATGCATCACAAGTAGGCATAGGTGGTGTACACATGAAACATAACTATCGCGGGTTTGACAACAACCCCAGCTACACTATTACTCAACTATATCCCCCACAAACAGGTCCATATGGGGAGGTGAACTCGTCGCAGCCGCGCTCGTCCTGTGAACCTTGAGAGGACACTTTGTAGCAATATCCATCGTCGGAAGACTTGCAATGGCCATCGGTTTTAGAACTAATAGTTGTCTTAGTTGTCTACGATTAAAATGTTGCATAATGTGACAAAAAATCAAAGGTCAAGTGTGCAATGGAAAGTAACCTACTGAAAAATCTGTTGTGCGAGAACAGTGACAGACAGATGTGACTTCCTAATATGATTGAGAATAGGGTAGGCAGGACATTTTTTAAAGCACTTTCTTTGATCGGATTTAAAAAAAATCGCAGCCAGATTTTCAGATTATAATTACACATGTAAATTGGCCATAATGTTATGTTGTCAATACTTCTATTGTGAAGTTCATAAAAAGATCGCTATATATAATATACCGTATTACCTCGAAAAAGCCCCCTTGGGGTTTATTATTTCGGCATCAAAATTTGAGGGGGGGATAATTCTATTGGGGGCTTATTCGAGGGGGGTCTATTATTTCACCAGCAATTTTTAGAAAATCCCCATACTCAGACGTAGAAAAATCAAATAATTACATGGATGTAAACTGCCGGGGCCGATCAAATTTTTTGCTCGCTTTACACGCGGCGTGTAAAGCGAGCATAATGTTCAATATTGGATACATTGTGTAGAAAAATCCGCGCTCTTTCTTTATAGCATGGAATCAAACCCTGGATCCAAAAAAATCTCGACTTTTTAAAGTTATCACGGATTTAAAAAAATCAGCCTATCGTTACTGAATCGAGCCCCACTGAATCTGCCGGGTGGGAGTAAAAATTTTACTGTGGGGGGGGGGGGTGAAAATTTGACATGATACACAGAAAAGCATGGCACACATTTTAAATACCTACATCACCACCACACATCTGTACACACAGAAAAAACTTTTGTAAAATAAAATTTGAACTTTAAACTAACATTTCCTCGTCCTCCTCCGCCCTGGAAAGTTTCACCCCCCATCGTTAAGTTTTCACCCCCCACGATTAAATTTTAACCCCCACCCTGCAGATTCAGTCAGATAGACTGATTATTTTTTAATCCACGATAACTTTAAAAAGTAGCGATTTTTTGGATACAGGGTTTGATTCCACACTATAAACAAAGAGCGCGGGTTTTTCTACACAATGTATCCAATATTGAACATCATGCTCGCTTTACATTCCGCGTGTAAAGCCGGAATTAGAGCTCAGCGTCGATTCGACGTGAAATGACGACGTGAAATGACGTCGTGAAATTAATTACACGAGTGTGGATCATGCTACGGGTCTACAATTTTCTAAGGATAATATATGAATCAATACCTTAATCGTGTCCAATACTGAGTGTTATCAGCCACAACTAGAGCGAATTGAAAAATTCAATTTTTATCATTTCACGTCATCATCATTTCACGTCACAGTGTCAGGGAACAACTTGACATTTCACGTCAGACTAATTTGAATCGAATTTGATCGGCCCCATCCAGATTATTTTGTCCAACGAAAAAATTTAAAAAAATTTACAGGAGGTGCCCCTGTGGCCGCGGGGGTGCAGCCACGGGGGTCGCCCTTGGAGTGCAGATACATACCGTATTTCCTCGAAATACCCCCCCCCCCTCGAAATACCCCCCCCCCCTCAAAATGGGCATCATGGATTTGTGGTCCGGGAAATGCATAACAGACGTTCAAAACACTCACTTTGTTACGTTAGAACATCGTTTATACCATCTACATCCTTATATAAGGCTGTAAAAACTTTAAAATGGTGGTTATTGTTGCATTTTTCACGTTTTTCTCTCAAAATTCTCACTCTGAAACAATAAACCCCTGGGGGGTATTTCGAGGAAATACGGTAGATGAATGTTGGGGCTACCCGACAATACAATTGAGGCGTCTAATTCTAAAAGTCGACAAGTCCACAAAATGCGATTTTGAGTAAATCGCATTTTAGACAGCGTTTACACTGCATTTTTGTGACGACTCCGACAACACTTGAAAAAGTTCCATAAGCCGAGTGAAAAGTTCCACATTCATGAGTGAATGTGGTAAAGTATACATACCACCTAGGTGTATATGCATGTCAAATTTCAGATGAATCGTGTGCGTTGCTCAAGAGTTACACATGTTTATTAAAAAAATTGCCTTTGTTGGAGCCCGACAGGTGCGCCGACAATAAAGAAAGAAGTGGTCGTCACATTGCACGAGTGTGACGACAAGTAGAATATTTGATCTAGTCATCACAATGAGCATGGTTAAAAAATGGTCGCTACTTATTGCCAATAACGAGGCCGACCAGTCGTCACACTCATGAAAATTGCTAAAAAATAGATTTGTCGTCAAAAAAAGGTCTGTGACGATTAAGATCTGTTGTCGTCACAAAATACAGTGTAAAACGGGCCTTAAGTTTCATTTTTGATTCCAGGTCCGTGGTGCGTGTCCAATGCAGCTCTCTCATGCTCAACATTAAGTTCCAAATGTTAACAATAAAGTGTCAGATTTTCAGCCCCTGCTCTCAATGTAAATGTGAAAAATTGGGTGTCTATAAAATTCTACTCGGCCAGAACAAAACTGTTTTGGGGAGGGAAATGGACTTGTCGACTTCTTGCACTCGGGAACATTTTTGTTCCCGTGGAGGAAGCAGCCGCCTTATGGGAAATTTATGGACTTGTCGACTTTTAGAAATCGGTGTCCATGATGGACTTATCACATTTCTTGCGTTTTTTTTCCCATAAAAAAAGACTGCGGAAGCTGGACTTGTTGACTTTTAGCCCAAAACTAAGTGGACTTGTTGACTTCCTGCCCAAATTTCCGAAAAATGTCAAATTTGGCACTTTGCCATATGGGCGTGTGAGGTCAAAAAAAATATGGAAAATTATGAAAAATGTGCGGGAGTAGCCCCAGATGATGTTTCCGGGCCTAACTCAAAAGTTTCATATTTTGGACTTGTCGACTTTTAGAATTGGACGCCTCAATTGGATTGGCTCCAATCTTTACTGGAGCAGAGATATAACTTTTATATAACTGTATACCGTATTACCTCGAATTATCCCCCCCCTTGAATTAACCCCCCCTCGAATTAACCCCCCCTCAAAATGGGCTGGGGAAATAATAAACCCCCCCTCGAAATACCCCCCCCCTTCGGAATGATGTACGTCATGTACATAATAAATACGTCATGTACGCAATGTACATGATGTATATTACTGTTAATTTGCATTGCAGCTACACATAGAGTAGTTTGTGTAGCTATCTACGTTTTTATGTCCAAATATATCCTGTTTGGACACATTTATGACCTATTTTGGGTACGCAAATGCCTACTATTTACTACGATCCTTACGAAAATTTCTGACGAAATAATAAACCCCCCCCTCGAATAAACCCCCCCCCCCTCGAATTAACCCCCCCTCAAATTTTGCTGGCGAAATAATAAACCCCCATGGGGGTATTTCGAGGTAATACGGTATAAAAAATGCATAAACCCTTCCCTAATGTCACTCAATCATCAGTTTTAATGTGTGTTCTGCATTGTACAGATCACAAACTGCGGTATTTGTCATACAAGTTCTCTTTACATTCAATTTTAGGGGGTATTTTGAGGGGTGGTTTATTATTTCGTCAGCCAAATTTGACGGGGGTATTTCGGGGGGCGGGGGTTTATTCAAGGTGGGGGGGGGTTAATTCGAGGTAATACAATAAACATATATGCTAATATACGGTGCCCAAAAATGTGCGCTAACATCGATGCATGTAAAATCTGCCAGTATGCAGGGCAACAGCAATGCCACCAGAGTGCAATATGTCCAAACTCTGCTGCACATCATATTCATGTCGACCAAAAAGTTCCTTTCGTATTGTTCTTTGTGGAGTTGTTTTGTTTCCCTAAAAAGTCATGCAAGCGAAAAATGCGTCAGCGAAGCGAGTGGAAGTGGGGTGCTTCCACACACTTGAACATGCTTCCACACTTTGTCAACTGATTTTATGTCAACAGTAGTTGACATACTCCTCATTCCAGTAAACTCAAATAAGTTCAAAGCTGATTTATCAGTTTCCAAAATTTTGGTTAGAGTCATTCAACTCAAGTCATTTCAGTTTTAAAAGTGCTCGCTGCTGTGCAGTGTGCCGAGGGCATACCGTATTTCTTCCAATAGAACGGCATAGGTACCTCAAATAGAACGGCATACCTCAAATTGAATGGCACCTCCAACGAAAACAATAGAACGACAGCCTGCAAATAAACAGCAGTTTCCAATAGAACGGCAACTTCCAATAGAACGACAGGTAAAAATTACATTGGAAGTATGCCAAAACACAAAAATACACAAGTTTGATGATGAATGCAGCTAGCACACTGCATTTCTACTGGGTGCTCACCTCCAACAGAAGATTCAGGTTTATTTATTTTTTCCTGGAGCGCGGCAGAGTGATTTTTGTGGTGACAACGCTTGTGAATGTGGCAAAAATAGGTGATTTTGGGGATGTAATGACTAGCAATGTTGGTGCGTTTTTGGTATGCTCAGAACATTTGGAAACAAGATTTGAACTTCCCAAGTCAAAGGATTTGAACTTCGGAATCAACCATGTGTTTTATAAACACCTTCCCGAACAAGTTCACCACCCATTTTTTTATTTCACTTCAGATGCAATATCTCTGGTTATGGGAGTGGTATAAAGCTAATATTTGGTGGGTGAAAAGTTCTAACTCCTAACACCCCGCTACTCCGTCTCAATGGGGGAAATTGCGGCGGCGACTCCCTACAGGGTGGGTCGCCCTATATGCAAACATTTTTTGTGGCTTTTTCAGTGTGCCAAACATGTTCACCACCCACTCGATTAGCTACACTACGAGGGCCATATCTCCAGCTGTGAGGCAGTAGAAAGCTGAAATTTGGTGGATGTTTTGCAAACAAACTGCTCTCACAATAGGCTATTTACAGAGGCCCCGGCCGGGGACGATTACCGGGATTTATCCCCCAATGGACTTCTTACCCCGGGGGATGATATAGTCCTCGAGGACTATATCGGCTGACAGCCCTTTTTCTATGAGGACATAATCAACCCATTATATATATATATATATATATATATATATGTATTACCTACTGTGTGTGTTATATTGACCCGCGGCACGCGGCCTTGCCTTACATTGACCCGCGGCACGCGGCACGCGGCCTTGCTTTACATTGACCTTACATTGACCCGTTGCCCGCGACCCGCTTGCATCAGATCAAAAATGTTTATTGACGCGTGGCACGCCACAATTATGCATGCGTCTGTTAGGCCTATTGGCATCGATTATCGATTGCGTGGGTAAACAAAGAACATTGCATGCAACTTCAAAACTCATTTTCTTGGCCATTTCTCAGCCGATTTTCACCAATGAACACTTAAAATGATCAGAATCACATGGAGATTGCATTTTTATGTTCAGATTATTAAGAATTTGGTAAACTCATGGTAATCATGACAGACAAATCACCAATATACTACAGACAAAACGCCAATGCAACACAGACAAAACCCCAATGGATCACAGACAAAACATCAATGCAACACAGACAAAACGCGAATGCAACACAGACAAAACACCAATGCAACACAGCAAAATGCCAAAGCATTTTGTCTGTGATCCATTGGTGTTTTGTCTGTGTTGCATTTGCGTTTTGTCTGTGTTGCATTCGCGTTTTGTCTGTAGTATATTGGTGATTTGTCTGTCATGATTACCATGAGTTTACCAAATTCTTAATAATCTGAACATAAAAATGCAATCTCCATGTGATTCTGATCATTTTAAGTGTTCATTAGTGAAAATCGGCTGAGAAATGGCCGAGAAATTGAGTTTTGAAGTTGCATGCATTCACCCATGCAATCGATAATCGAGTGGCGGACGTATTTTTCCGCACACGCTGTTGACCCCGCAAAAATCCAATGTGGCGAAAGTCCCATAACTGGACACACCGATAATCGATGTCAATAGGCCTAACAGACACGTGCATAATTGTGGCGTGCCACGCGTCAATAAATATTTTTGATCTGATGCAAGCAGTGTTCTTGCATCACAATAAATAAAAGGAAATATCAAATACATTCCTATGGCCCAACAGATGCCCCAATAGTGTAATTAGATATTTTGTATGGAGGACTACATCATCCCACATTATAAAAGTCGGGCCGAAGTAGTCCTCCAGGTGAAGTAGTCCTCGAGGGCTATATCAACCCAGGGGGTAAGAAGTCCATGGGGGGATAGGGTACCTAAGCCGCCTCCAAGATAGATAGCTGGAATAAATGGGGGGGGGGTTGCGGGGGTTCGATATATGAGCTTTTTCGAGGTGTATGAGGAAGAAAAGGGATACAAATCGCTAAAGTAGGTGAAAAATTGTTAAAATGGGTATAAAAGCACATATAGAACTAAAAATAGCTGAAAATAGGCAGTTAGACACATGAACTAGTGATTTTGGAGGTGCAAATCTATAAAAAAATATGAAAAATAGCGATTTTGAGCGAAAATTGTGGTATAGTTCCTAAAAAATCGCTATAGATGGGTAGATAGCTGGCCGAATGGGGGGGGGGGGGGTTAGGGGATAGTAGCCCAAAATTTTGCCTCCGAGATAGATATATATCTGAGGGGCCTCCGGGCTAGATAGATAGCTGGGCGGTTCGGGGGGGGGGCAACCCCCCCCCCAATCCCCCAGTTTCTTACCCCTGATATACACTAAAATTCTGAACTTAGACCTTATAAATAGTTAAATGCTGTCACTATAGATACTATTTATAAAAAATTTAATGGTTATAATACTTTACTTTTTATGAAACAGTTTGCCTGGGCTCTGGAGAACATCTGTTCGATACACATCAAATTAAAGTTATTTCTTTCATTTCATTGATCCATGAAAATTCTAGTCACGTGTGATGCACTTTAATGTGCCTACACACACTAGTTTTCACCGTGACTTCGTGTGAAAACTGAATTTTTTTCAAATGCAGATTAATGAACACGGTTGAATGATTTGATTCGTCTTTAATTGGAATGTAAATTTATGAAAGTTAAAATTTAAAAAATTTAAAACTAAAGCACATATAGCGTACGAAAAGAATAGGCTGGATGTCGCCATGTGGCCATTTCAGTTTTCACATAGGTCACGGTGAAAACTAGTGTGTGTAGGGCCATTATGTCTTCGGATTTATGTATTTTTTTAATTCAACTATTTTGTCAGATTTTAAAGATTATTGTGTGTTGTGATTGCACTGTTTTTTACAGCTTCCCAGTTTCCACCTACTACTGTGTTTCCAATAAAACTTTTTAGATTTCACGATTCTTCTATTTTTTCACCTATTTACCAATGGTTTGTATGCAAAAATTATGATAAATATGTAGAGTTCATAGGGCGGTCAATTTTCGGCCGGAATGTTGTCCAAGATGTGTGTAAAATGTTTTATTTCATGTTTTCATCTTTCAAGTGTGTTAAACAGCAGCATATTTAAAAACATCTGGGAACTTGAGCCGTCAACGCTTTACTCCGAAAATTCACAATGAAAAATAATCTTCCACTGAAAGCGTTGCTTTACATCGTTATAAAAATATAATCAGGTGTACTCGCCTGACATCGCACATAGTATTGAAACCTACCATAACTCATCTGAATAATTAACCTGAAATTATACATTTTTTATCATAATAGTTCGTTTTTACTATGGAATAATTAATTACGAAATTTATCACAAGGTTTTATTCAGTAAATTATGGTAGGATTCTACGCATACTTTTTGGTCCGCCGAGTATACCTATACGAACTTGTTGAGGAATTTCGAATAGGACTTGAAAATGACGACTAACGATGGCAAAAAAAGATTCGAAAATTCGAAAATATTTTCGAATTTTCGAATTTTTTCATAATTTTCGAATTTTTATTTCACCCCTGGAAAAAACACTTAAAAATCGATTTATTTTTAAAAAAATTCGAAAATTCGAAAATTCAAAAATTCGAAAATAGTTTTCGAATTTTTCAGGGAATTCAAGGTGACAAAACGCAGTTTTAAGTTCTAGTTCTAGTTCGAGTGCTAAATAAAGTGACAATTGCTATGCGGTGGGTCTGAAAATGTCTCATGTAATGAAATAACAAACATTAGAAAAACATTGAAATGGCATCCGCGGCAGCAGCAGCGGACTCAATCACATCCATTTAGGAATGCACCGAGCCGCCCAAACAATTAGAACCGCGGCCCTCTACTTCCGCGGATACAGACTCCGGTCCATCATAAAAATCTCTTGCGGGTTTTCCGAGGGGCAGTCACAATACGTTTTTGAAAGGCATTCAGCCCCAGCGAAAATAGTGAAAACTGATCCACATAAGTGTTTCTACCATTTGTCATGTTAAAGTGAAGTGAAATTGTCATGTCATGCTTCACTTTCAGTGAAATTAAGGTTAAAAGGTGCTCCAAACATGAAGACAGTCCAAATACTGTGTTTGAAGCTACAAATTCAATATTTTTCTAAAAAAATTCGAAAATTCCCAAAAAAAGATTCGAAAATTCGAAAATTCGAAAATTAAATTCGAAATTCAAAAATTAAATTGGGAAAAAATTCGAAAATTCGAAAATTCACTTTAGAAAAAACACTTAAAAATTTAAATACTTTTTTCTGGAAGGTTTGCCATCGTTAATGACGACAAACGAAAAACCACAGCTGAGAATTATTTAATAAACTAAAACTGAATCACTTGCATTCCAAATTGTAATTTTTATAGTACGCCACTAGTTAGGCAATCGTATTTGTGCATTTCATCTAGTGATGGAAATGTGCCCGGAAAACTTTCTGGCGCCGTCGAAAACAATGGCGCCAGGCGCAAAATTTTCGCCAAAAAAATGGCATGATGGCGCTATTCAAAATAACTGTGCCTGGCGCCAGGTGGCGTAATTAAAGGGCGCCAGCGCCATGGCGTCATTCCATCACTAGTCTCATCTCATGCGGAAAAGAAGTGAAAAGAAATACCTTTCCTCAAATGCTAGGTGCCAATTCCGCTAGACCAAATCCCTGCTAGGCTACAGGTATATCACATAACCACCGCATTACCTCCAATGGGTGCTATACTCCAATACCCTCTGACATTCGCATTTGTTTCAGATCTTTTACACAGCGATGTGAAAATATTGATGGTCGTTTTGCAGGACTCCACCGCCTGGCTACGAGCACCACGTTCCCGTTATCTGTCTTGATGTGCATCGTGAGTTTTGATTGTAACACTTAATCTTTAAACGTGTTCCCATTTTAAGAAAGCAAGAGCGATCGGGATGGACATGCAGCTGGCAGTGCACTGCACTGTATTTTGTCTGCAAACAGTCATTCGCCTGTAGTGCAACTAGGGTTCGGTCTATATGACCTTTGGCGGCCCACACACTAGTTGTCATCTGTGTCAACTCAGATTTCGGCTTCACGTGTCGCACAGCGATCTTCCAATGCACTTGCCGTGAGATTTTTACTTTTCAATCATGTCGCATGTGCATTTGGTTATCGGTCTGCGACAAGTGAAGCCGAAATCTGAGTTGACACAAACCAGTTGACACACATGCGTCAACTAGTGTGCAGGCCGCCATTGATACACATATGTCAACACTATCTACGGTCCAAAGCCAAAAACGAACTGTCCCGCAGCGGACGACATGTCCACCCCCGCGGACCCCCTGTCCCCCTCGCTGGCGACCCCCTCGGTACCCATCGCGGGCATGCACTCGATCGTGCCCAAAGAGCACACCGGGAGAATGTTCTCGCTGCCGGTGGTGAAATTAATGGACGGGAACGAGTACACAGCCATTGCGAGCTGGGACAGCAGCTTGCACGAGCACCCGGCTCTGTTGAGACCTACGCCTAACGATGGCAATAAAAGATTCGAAAATTCGAAAACATTTTCGAATTTTCGAATTTTTCCGGAATTTTCGAATTTTTATTTCACCCCTAGAAAAAACACTTAAAAATCGATTTATTTTTCAAAAAATTCGAAAATTCGAAAATTCGAAAATTCGAAAATTCGAAAATACTTTTCGAATTTTTCAGGCAATTCAAGGCACTCTTAAGTTCAACGTACTAAACTGGACAGACAAATCGCCATACAATGAATGATACTATATTTTGATGAATAAAATCACATAAAAACTGCACCAAATTCACCCAAAGTAGATGCAATGTGATAAATGTGATGAGAAAAATTCATGTTTGTTATTTTATTCAGATGGGATATGGTATATGTCATTGTAAGGTGTAATGTCGCTGGAATATAAATACAACAACAATTGATACGCGGTGCTTATGAAAAAGCTAAACAAAACAGAAAAAACGTCCAAAAACGTTGAAATGTAAACTGCCCTGTAAAATGTGAAATGTCATGCAAAGTGTCAAAAGTTATGAAAATGCCCTGGAAAAATGGCAAACATATTTGCCATTTTCCACAGCATTTCCATGACTTTAGACACTTTGCATAACATTTGACATTTCACAGAGCATTTTACAGGTGTCTGGGACTGCACATAGGAACTGCACATATTTATAAGTAAAAGAGATGTGATCAAAGATATACTCCAGTGACATGACACCTTACAATGAAACCTACCATATCCCATCTGAATAAAAGAACAAACATAAAGAATTTTCATCATAAAAAAAATATAAAAATTGCTTTGATAAAAATGATGTAAAATTTTTTGTTTGTTCTTTTATTCAGATGGGTTATGGTAGATTTCATTGCAGGTGTAATGTTGCTGGAGTATAAGAGTGGTTTTGAGTATTGGCTTGAGAAGTACCCATATTTCGTGCAGTTAGCACTGTATGCACTGAGTACGCTCAGTGTGCTATACTCGGGCGACATTACACCCTACATTTTTCTGGTGCTAACACTCCATCATGACGTCATAACCGCAGTCCGCAGTGAACTTACGGCTGACTGAACTGGTTCGGAGTCAGGATGAAATGGAGTGCAGTGGTGAATCAGTTCACAAGTTTTCAGTTGGCTGTCTGCCAGCCAGAGATATAAATCATATCTATTTGTAGATTAGCACGTCTGCCGAGTATAGCCACTTCCAAAACAGTCCAAATTCTCTGTTTAAAGCTTCAGATTCAATATTTTTCCAAAAAAAATTTGAAAATTATTTGAAAAAATTCGAAAAATAGCCAAAAAAATTCGAAAATTGCCAAAAAAGATTCGAAAATTCGAAAATTCGAAAATTAAATTCGAAATTCGAAAATTAATTTCAGGAAAAATTCGAAAATTCGAAAATTCATTTTGGAAAAAACACTTAAAAATTTAAATACTTTTTTTTGGAGGGTTTGCCATCGTTACCTACGCCTGGTTGGTTGGGTGGTTGGGTTGAAGGTTGTGGGAAAATGTGAGAGGGTGTTTGTTGGGTGTCGGGTGTTTATAGTGTGAATTGCCAGGTTTAATGCAACATAATTTTGGTGACATTTTACAGGGTGCGGGACTGGTTTTTATTGATAGACTGAAGACATAGTTTATAATGTATAATTTTTGGAGTATGATTGTGTGTTCACATATAGGTAATTGATTTAGTACGCATATAAACAAAAAGGGTAGATCATTCCGAATGAGTATACCGTATTTCCTCGAAATACCCTCCCCCCCCCCCGCGAAATACCCCCTTTAGTTTGACCCCCCCCCTCTCGAGACCACTATGAAACAATCACCCCCCCTCGAAATACCCCCCGCCCAGATTGAGTGTAAAGAGAACGTACATGACAGATACTGCAGTTTGTGTTCTGCGTAGTGCAGAACACACGTTAAAACAATGTCGTAAACACGTTATAACAGTGTTTATACCATCTACGTACTACTATTAGTCTACAGGAGTCTATACATGTCAGTTATTGATGCATTTTTCTACCCCAGTGTACATCACAAATAGGGTTCAAACGGGACCAGTTTTTCGGACCGGGACCAGAAATTTTCTAATGTCGGGACCGGGACCGGGACTGGGTGGTCCGGACCGGGACCGGGACCGGGACTGGCTTTATTCATTTGTCGGGACCGGGACCGGGACCGGGACTGGGGGGTCTTTACCGTGACTGGGATTTGCCGAACCATGTACCGGGACCGGGGTCTCGTTTGAACCCTATTGGTACGTAATATCCAGCCAATGTTGTTCCACACACCTCCATTGTGTGAAGGAACACTCTCAATGTATTAGCCTTTTCTTATAACATTATTCAAGCACTATTCCAATCCCATCTTCACTTGAAGTCGTGAATATTTTATGAAAAACAAGTTACACAAGACACTTGTAATAACACCTAAAATAGATTTTTTGGCAAAAATCACCACTTATAATACTACAACATGGCTCCAAGTCCAAAACCATTGTATTGCCATATATGTAGTGATGGAAAAGCGCCAGAAAAAAGGGCGCCAGGCGCCAATGGCGTCATGGCGCCATTCGGAAAGTGGGCGCCAGGCGCCAAGGGCGCCACAGAAAAAGGGCGCCAAGCGCCAAGGGCGCCATGGCGCCATTCGGAAAGTGGGCGCCAGGCGCCAAGGGCGCCACGGAAAGAGGGCGCCAAGCGCCAAGGGCGCCATGGCGCCAATTGATAAGAAGGGCGCCAGGCGCCAATGGCGCCAGAATAAAAAAGCGAGTAGAATACCCTGCGTGTGCTAAAAATGCTTCTCCAGCACTGTAGTGCACACATTCACTTCTTTATTCATGTTCTCCAGGATGTAATCAGCAAAAATGAGACTAGCAACAAACTTTTGTGCAAAAACCGTACTCACACGTGGTATTCAATTCAAACACTTTGAAAATTCTCATTCGACAAAACAATGAATGCATATCAAATAGATTTTCCAATATATGTTTGCTTGAAGCGGATTCCGATAATTTCAATCCGTTGATTTACGAGTTTGCAAGTTCACCGGCCTATCATGCTCAGCTTCTTATCCGTTACACGCATCTGATAAAAATAGGATGAAACATATACATCCACTCAAACC
Source organism: Sphaerolaimus hirsutus (assembly GCA_964036195.1). NCBI lineage: Eukaryota > Metazoa > Nematoda > Chromadorea > Monhysterida > Sphaerolaimidae > Sphaerolaimus > Sphaerolaimus hirsutus. The sequence goes on along the minus strand of OZ038450.1, from coordinate 27,088,651 downwards.
ACTTTGTCTATTTTCCAGTGAATTTTGATCATTCACAGACCCTTTTTTTTCTTTTTTATTCATTCACGCAGCACTCACCTTGAAACCATGCTGGCGCCATTTTGGCGCCCATTAAGGGCAGGGCGCCAGGCGCCAAGGGCGCCACGGAGAAAGGGCGCCAAGCGCCAAGGGCGCCATGGCGCCTTTCAGAAAGTGGGCGCCAGGCGCCAAGGGCGCCACAGAAAAAGGGCGCCAAGCGCCAATGGCGCCATGGCGCGGCGCCCTTTGGCGCCCTCAAATGGCGCCAGCGCCATGGCGCCATTCCATCACTACATATATGACATCATAAGATACTGCTATTTGTCAGACATATTTACATGTACATGTTGACCACATAGTAACTATATTTGGGAGCCGTTGAGAAAAACATTTTATGAAAAAAACATATTTCTTTAAACCCAGGTCATTGAAAAATACGTTTCTTTCCATCCCTTGTCGGGACCGCTATAAAATTCCGGGACCGGGACTGGGTGGTCGGGACCGGGACCGGGACCGGGACTGGCTTTTTGTAAATGTCGGACCGGGACCGGGACCGGGACTGGGGTGTCGGGACCGGGACCGCCCCAGTCCCGACTTTTTGCCGAACCATGTACCGGGACCGCGGTCCCGTTTGAACCCTAATCACAAATGACGATTTTGTTCGAGGATTTGAAAAAATTTCTGGCGAAATACTACCCCCCCCCCCCTCGAAATACCCCCCCTCGTTTAACACCCCCCCCCCTCTCGGGACCACTATGAAACAATCACCCCTCGGGGGGTATTTCGAGGAAATACGGTATGTTATCGCAAATATCACATTCACGTAAACCCGCAAATCACACTTGTTTCACAATGTATCCACCCTGTTTATCGATTCTAGCGCGCTTGAAAGATTTGCTGCACCATAGGATTATTTGAAAAAGGGTGAGCACCGACGCCCCCAGCCACAAACCGACTGTGCCTCCAATAGCGCTCATTAAATCAACCACCGATTTTGTCATGTGCAAAGTTTTGACCTGCGTAAAACGTAGTAATTTTGACCAGTTGACAGCGTCGTGTCTACCATAGTTGTTAAAACGTATTTACTTTTACTCGATGAATACGTATATTCGAGTACAGAGTGAATACGTTACATTTCCTCCGGAAAAAGTTCTGGTACTCGCTTTTACGTATACTTTTCGAAAGTACTCGAGTACAGAAAACGTATTTTAGATCGTCTTTTATATAGGTTTTTAAAGGCATAGAAGGAAAAAGGGAGAAAATGAGCTAAAAATATCGTAAACTAGTCGAAAATGAGTATAGAACCAAAAATATAGTCAAAAATTTCATAAAATAGGTAAAAAGTTATGAAAATGATTGTTTTTGAGCGACATTTCTCAAAAATTTTGGCGACATTTCTCAAAAGTACTCACATTTACGTTTTCTGTGTGGAAAAGTACGTTTACTCACGTTTACTCATGAGTAAAAGTAAAAAAATTTTACTTTACGTTTTCTGTACTCAAGGGGTGAGTAAAAAATCAATACTTTATGTTTACATATACTTTGAAATTGTTTCGGTACTTTTAACAACTCTGGTGTCTACTTGAATTTACCCCCATTAAAATATGTGTCTGATTACCTGTTCAAGACATTTAATGTGCCGCCGCAATTGTATGCGTTGACATAGGTAGTTTTCAGCTGACAAAATTTTGTCTTTGAAATTCAGCAATAACTGAATTGTCGAGGTAAAACCAAGGTGGAAAATTTTTTTTAACATCACCAAACCTGGTGATGTTAAAATGTTACGTGATGGCGTGATAAAAAAAACACATTTACTTCTAAGCACAATAGCCAATTATTACACCTAAATACCTCAATTGCTGTGTTGCCGAAGAAAGCTTGCAGCACTGACACACGCCGTCGAATTGTTTCTGGGTCTGTCACGTTCAAACCCCAAAAATGCGCCGCCGCCAGTGCCTGTGAAATAAATTTCATTATCAAAAAACCGAATATCTACGGCTGTTGTGCGTGGAGCTGTGCTGTCAGTTTACCCTTCAGTAAACGTACAAAATCACTAAAATCACAATAAACGTATAAAATACTGGATTTTTTTCGTCATATTTTCCAGTTTAAATTTTTTTTCATTTGAGCTTAGAAACGCCCAAATTGATTTATCATTTATTTAGTTGTTAAATCAGCCAGTTCTGTATAGGGTATCAAAAAATCATTATCCTGAAATCGGAAAATCAGGAGTGGAAATTTTCAGCTGTCGGAAAATTTCTACTTCTTATAGATCGTGAATCGGGAAAATAAAATTACCGGAACCTTACCCCGAAATAAAAAATTGCTGAAATTTTACTGAAAAATGAAGAACTTCTCATAATTAAACATGCTCGGCTCATGATAACTCCCGTTTGAACTATCCATGTGAAATTGAAAACATCTTTCTGAACATTGAAACCACAAACTTGATTTGTAAGCGCAAGCGCTCATTTCCCCACGCATTTCCGCACAATACAGGGGTGGGCATCTTCAGTTACCGCTGGAAAAACGCGATAGCTTGAGCTACAGTTGAGCTATCACAATGAAATTTTAACACAATAGAGTAGACTCCATAGGATACCTATGCTGAAGTTTGCAACCCAAACGGCCACAGTTTGGAGGAGTTGTGGTACACACAGTTTTTAGTGTAATTTTGTGACTTCACCCCCCTTATCTCGGGACTGGGGGACTATTCGAGTAAAAAAAGAATTTGGTAGTAGCCCCGACCACAACATACTCAAAGGGCATCAAAATCGGCCGATGTACGACAGAATGGGACGACACCAACGACCGATGACCCCCCCCCCCTCAAATGCCACCCTCGATTTATCCTATGGGTGACGCCAAGTCACAAAATTACACTAAAAACCGTGTGTTCCACAATTCACCCAAAATGTGGCCGTTTGGGTTGAAAACTTCAGAATAGGTGTCCTATGGAGTTACTCCATTGTGTTAAAATTTCATTCTGATAGCTCAACCGTAGCTCAATCTATCGCATTTTCCCAGCGGTAACTGAAGATGCCCACCCTGTATCTCTCATTCATAAAACCCAATACTTTCAGAAATCCTGAGCACGTCGTGCCTGCATGCTAGTTCTAACCTTCAGTTAAAAAAGCATCATCTTTAAGACAAACGTTGACAAAATCTTGTCGGCAAAGGATGTGTCTGGTTTGTCACAATCGTTCTAGAAATTGAACCCAAATATTCAAATTGACAAAAAAAATCGTCTCACCTGTCCACCAGGGAGGATCTTGTTAGTCATACTTTTCGTAATTTGCACATAGCGTATTTCGCAAAGCTTTCGGCATTTTCTCATGCATACATTGTTATGTGGCCTTTGTGTATAGGAATCATGTTTAAATTGTTACATAGGAATCATTCTTACACCGCGTAAATCGTGAGTAAAATACTTTTTCCAGAGAAAAAGTAAAAACGAGATTTTTTCTGGGAAAACGTAAAAAGGGGCATTCTTTCTCTCATAGAAAACGTAAAAGTGAGTATTTTTTATCACAGAATAAGTATTTTTTCAATTTTGTCACTTTCTGTTTGGCAAAATGACATTTTTTATACCTTAAAAATACGTTTTCTATATTCACGTACTTTCAAAAAGTACGTGAGTAAGTGAGTACCGTTTTTTGTCGCGAGGAAACGTAAACATACTCGGGCTACGTATTTATCGAGTGAATGTAAATACGTTTTAACAACCATGAATTTTTGTGAAACATGATCACTGACCTGTCAACTTTTCCCAATACAAAGTCGAGTGAGTTTTTACATTGGACCACTCCAGCAATTTGGGATACATTATTTTTCAGTCTGTGAATTGTCAGTTGCTTTGGCTCACATTTTGCAGCTTGCACTCTTTCCCGCAGGGAACAGTCTCTTTCACAGTTTTGTGGTGTGTATTCTTCGGCTGTGTATGAATAGGAAATAGACCATAACTCTTTGAATAATGTATCAAAAACAGGGGTTTTGTACATTTGAACCCCCGCGGGGGTTCATAAAGATAGTAAATCGCTCCTCCTGAGGGATAGATTGCTGAAAATGTTTGTTTTTAGGGAGGGGGGTTTCGCGGGGTTTCAATATAGGTATAGGCTTTTCCAAGGTATAGAAGGAGAAAAAAGAATCAATCGCTAAAAGTAGGTGAAAAATGGGTATGTAAACTTATCTATAGTATACAAATAGCTGAAAATAGGCAATGAAACACATGATATAGCGATTTTGAAGGTGAAAAACTAGGTATGAGGGAAAAATACTAGGTAAACAGCCTACTATACTAGGTAGGTAAAAAAGATACGAAAATTAGCGATTTTGAGCGAAAATTGGGGCAAAATTTCTCAAAAATCGCTTCAGATAGATAGATAGCTGGCCGATTTGGGGGGGGGGGGTGTGGTTAGGGGATAGTAGCCCAAAATTTTGTATCCGGGATAGATAGATAGCTGAGCGGCCTCTGGGACAGATATATAGCTGAGCGGCCTCCGGGAAAGATAGATAGTTGGTGGATATGGGGGTGTAACCAATATGACTCACGTGTAAAATACAACATCTGTACTGGCTTGTTCAAGCATGGTGCCTCTTTGGAAAAAAGTTCATCAATGAGATTTGGCTCGCTAAATCTTTCCTCAACCGGTTGTAGCCTGGAATATGTTTTATCAAATACGTGAAAGCTATTGATTGTTTCCGCACACACTACTTTACTAACTGGAGTAAGCTCAAATTTGGTCCTCATAAATCAGCTTTGAATGTAAATATTTGAGTTTACCGGAATGAGTTACTTTAAATTTTCTGCAACCAGGTGCCGGTTCCGCAAGTGGACAAGTTAAGAGTTAAAAGTTAAGAGTTGAGTAAAATGACAAATGGCGAGTTAAGAGTAAAGTTAAAGTTTAAGAGAAAAGTTAAAATTTAAGAGTTGAGTTAAAAGTTGAGTTAAGAGTTGAGTTGAGAGTTGAGAGTTAAGAGACAAGTGGAAAATGATGGTAAAAAAATAAAAATGTGAAATTGGTATTGATACGGCTGTTCGCTGGCATGCTGCCAATGTTGTATGCACGACATTTGAAAATAACGTATCCAAAAAAATTATCGCTAAAAAAAAAATCGCGGAACGTTGTTTCAAAATGGCCGTGCGGGGACAAAATATGATTGAAGATCAGCGTATCGCGCTTCTGCAACGAATGACTCATTTGTCTTTTAAATCAACTTTTAACTCACGTTTTAACCTTTAACTCAACTCTTAACATTTAACTCAACTTTTGATCCAACTTTTAACCTTTAACTGAACTCTTAACTTTTAACTCAACTTTTGTCTCAACTGTTAACCTTTAACTCAACTCTTAACTTTTAACTCTTAACTTGTCTACTTGCGGAACTGGCCCCAGGGGTCTCGAATGGGGGGTTTGGGGTGGGTTACTCCCCCGCCAAACCGCCCAGCTATCTATCTATCCCGGAGGCAAAATTTTGGGCTAATACCCCCTAACCCCCCCCCCCCCAAATCGCTCAGCTATCCACCTATCTGGAGCGATTTTTGAGAAACTATACCCCATTTTTCGCTCAAAATCGCTATTTTTCATACCGTTTTATATATTTTCACCTCCAACTTGTTTTTGCTCCTATTTACCTATTTTCAGCTATTTTATGTACTATTTTATGTACCTCCTGTATACCCATTTTGAGCTATTTTTACACCTACTTTTAGCCATTTTTCTCCATTTTCTTCCTTTTGATCGCTGAAATAGCCTATATAACGAACCGCCACAATGGCTGCAGTTGCATAAAACGTTTAAAAAACTTAAAAGTTAGAAATAATTTGAGTTAGTCAATAGAACAAATAAGTTTATATGGCAAAGCAATGCCGTCTTCCCGACTGACCAGACGGTCTTGACAATTCCTTGTGCTACTGTATCCCACTCCTCCAACCCTGCGCCTGTGTTCGGAAATGTATAAATTTTTTAGTTTAATTTTTCAGTTTTCAGTTTTTCAGTGTAAACAAAATTAGCAGGCATCTTAACTCACTGGTCAAATCACCATAACCATGGGTATTTAACTGAATTAGCACCCCTCCCTGATTGTAGTTGTTCTTTACCAGCGGAATTGTTGCTTTTTGGTTATTTGCATAAATAATTACAATGCTATGTTTTCCTGTCACGTGAGCCATCAATATGATGTATTTAAATATATTTATCGTGAGTAAATATTTACTGAAAAGAACTAGGTATGAACCTTGTTCGAAATTCTCATGCACTGGCTCCATTGTGACCTTACAGCATGATCCCATGCCCAGTTTAAAACCGTCATATGATTTCACTTTCACCCTGCGATGTATTTGTGAACATTTATCAATTGATCAACTGATATTTATTAGATAAAAATACAGCTAATATAATACACCGTATTCGCTCGAATTATTCCGTTGGGGAATTCTTTTTGAGGGGGGAACTATTTAAGGGGGGATTATTATTGAGGGGGGAACTATTCAAGGGGGAATTATTATTTCATCTTAATTTTCAAGGATGTTTCTATCAACTCACTTCATGAAACATGCTTAATCAACAACATAACACGTCATTTTGTTCAACCTATACACTACTTATTTATCACATGCCTAGAGGGGGGAGAATTACTCGAGGGGATAATTTTTCCCTCACTGCATAACATGGGGGGCTATTCAAGCAAATTTGGTATATCATAGTGCAATATTGTGGAACTACCGTATTTGCTTGAATAGTTCCCCCTTGAATAATCCCCCCTCGAAAAATCCCCCCCTGTAAGACGAGTGAGGAAATAATAATTCCCCCCCTCGAATAATCCCCCCTTAAAAGATTTGAATAATTTGTTCTACCTAATTATAACAAAAATGGCACGTTATTGTGTTTATAAAGCATGTTTCAGGAAATGTGTTGATGGAAACATGCTTGGAAATTTTGACGAAATAATAATTCCCCCCCCCTTGAATAATTCCCCCCTCGAATAGTCCCCCCCTCAAAAATGTCTGACGAAATAATAATCCCCCAGGGGGATTATTCAAGCAAATACGGTATATTTATAACAAGTAAAATAATCAGACCAACCATGACGCGTTGTACATGCTTGCGGTGCAAAGATTCTGCGACGAAATTTTATTAGTTCGGACTCTTTCTCGGTCAGCCCTATTCATCGTACCGCACATGGGGTGGGGGTGCTGGGGCCCCTTTTAACCGTGTTCCGTATACAATCCCCGGTGAAAAAATAAAAAAATCCTTGATTCTCTGATTCAGTCAACAAATATTTAGTCCCAAATGTAGGCAGGCACATAAAAAATCAATATTTACAGTGATCAGGGTAATTTTTTGTAATTGTTTATTTCTGATAAGCGAATCGGGCTGCCCGAAAAAGTTTATCATTCTAGGCAAATTTCTAACCTGGTCATAGAACTTTTTCTCATTGCATGCAATCTCTCTTTTATACACTATCTGAATTATCATGTCATCACATGTTAAATGTCCAATATTTTCACCATCGGCAAAAAGCGGTGGCAGTTTGCCAAGCCGCTCCTTCGCTTGTACAGAAGCATTTTCTTTCGAATTCTGTGGAAACCACGTTTCGTATAAAGCAGCGATCAATTCCGATGTGTCATCTTCGGTGTATCCATTGACTTTCATTTTTTCATAGCTGAACGTGTGCAAAGTGCAAGCCGTGACCGTCGGCATTTTAGCTGTGACCATTTCCGTTTCATCGCCTGTGCAAAACTTTTGTCGACATCAGAAGTTTTCCGCCAGGTGATCATTCCGCAAGAGGACAGGTGAAAATACAAGTCATAATTGGTGGACCGCACTCTAGTTGACACATGTCAATGTCAACTTAGACTTCACGTGTCGTAGGGCGATCATCAAATGCACATGTGGCAGTGTTGAAAAATAAATATTAGGCGGCGTTTACACGGATTTGCTGTGACGACAAAAAATGCAATTTTTATAACTGTTCTTGTGGAATCAACGTGAAATATATTACATGTGTGATACCTCAATTGATCGTGAATGTGCCAGCTTCACTGCCTGGGGCATACATCAAATTCCATAATTTCCCTAATCACGCACACTAGATCACACTTTTTTCATGTTGTCGTAGGTTTGTCAGAGGGTTTGTTCTACGCGGTCTCGCTAGCGAGGCCGCGTAGAACAAACCCTCCGACAAACCTACGACAACAAGACAAATACATTATCTGTTGTGCATTATTGCGTAATCTATAAAAATTAATTATTGTTCCATGTAATGGGGTTGATCAAATAATGATCAATTGAGGCGTCTGATCTACTTGATCTACTTCACAGCAAATAATGTGCTCGTGAAGTGCACTGAAGCGCTCTGAAGTGCCCCTTGTGATCACACTTCAGAACCTGATCACGCCTGATCACCAGGCACTTCACCGCCCGTGATCACACTTCAGAGCCTGATCACGCCTGATCACTGATGGAATGCACTTCACCAACACTTCACGAATTTTATTACTAAATTGTTTATAGAAATAAAAAATCAGAAATTCGTGAAGTGTGTTGAAGTGCCTGCAAGCGTCTACGTGAAGGCACTTCTCCGCAGATCACGGCAGATCACCAGCACATTTTTTGCTGTGCTTATTGGTCTACAATTGATCTACTTATTGGTTTTCACCCAAAAACATGGTTGACAAAATCACAATTTTTGTCGTCACAAAGAATCCGTGTAAACACCGCCTAACGGCGAGTGCATTGGAAGATCGCTCTGCGACTCGTGAAGCCGAAATATTAGTTGACACAGACCAGTTGACACATTTTTCTGTATGTGTTAGCCAGTGTATGGGCCGCCATTGGTGAAAGTAAATCCATGAGTGGCAAGTCAAGTCAATAAGTTGTCAGTTAAGTCAAGTATTGTTGTAAGTTGTAACTACAAAATGGTGCCATTTTTATCTTTGTTATTTTATGATGTGAACGTTCTGATTATCTTTGTGAACTTGATGTTGAGCGCTTTTGAATTTAAAATATCAAAAAAATATATCACCTGTTGCGATTTTGGTTTCACTTGTGTAGCCCCATACAGATTGTTCATTGAATGAGTTAATCAACTGTTTGGCTTGATACACTGTCCAAACGAAAAGAACTGACAGAATAATCGACCTGGAAAATAATTGTTGAGGATTCTGATAAAAATACTTAGGCGTGTCTTGAACATTAACTGAAGAGGGATTAAAAACGTCAAAGTAAAGTACCAAAGTATTTTATCCGGTTTCCGCAGTGAGAGCATCTTTTTTCAACACATCTGTACTGTCTTTTTCATGCTGGAGAAATTAGGGACTTAAGAAACACCCGCAGAGTGGTGAAAGAAAAGCGTCTATGATTTGTGGTGGCTGTCGCCATGCGCCAATGATTGGCCTTACACACACTAGTTTTCACCGTGACTGATGTGAAAACTGAAATGGCCACATGGCCACATCCAGCCTACTCATTTTGTATGCTTTATGTGTTTTAGTTTTCAAATTTTCAAAGTTTAACTATCATTTATTTAAACTAAATTTTAATCAAATCAAATCATTCAACCGTGATTTTTAATTTGCATTTGAAAAAATTTCAGTTTTCACACGAAGTCACGGTGAAAACTAGTGTGTGTAGGCACAATGGTTACAGATCTGGTGCAAATATTGCATAGAAGTCAAGTGATAAGAGAAAAATTAACAGTAAATTGTAAGTGGTAAGTGACGTGTAAGAAAGAAAATTGCCTAACATAAATACTTGTTTTTTACGAAAAGTGCGACTTGCAAGTTGCAACCCGTCATAGGAATTACAACCGTGTCACTTTTCGCAACTACTGGAATTATAACCACAGGTATGGTAGCCCCAAATTCCAAATATACTGCGCCCCTTTTGGCATATTTGCGCCTATACTAGTTGACACACGTGTGTCAACCGGTCCGTGTCAACTCGCATTTCGGCTTCACGAGTCGCAGAGCGATCTTCCGATGCACTTACCGTAATATTTAGCTTTCTACATTGCCGCAAGTGCATTCGGAGATCGCCCTGCGACACGTGAAGCCGAAATCTGAGTTGACTCAGACCAGTTGACGCACATGTGTCAACTAGTGTGTGGGCCGCCAAACATGGCGCCAGACGGCATAGACTTTGGCGCCATGGTGCACTTTGACATTATGGCGCCAGTAGCGTAACACGTCATGGTGCTTTTCCATCACTATACATGGTGTTTAAAATATTTTTATTTATCTTTCTTTCGCATATGGATTATTCTGTGGTCCGAAATCATTGACAGTGAATTCCCTTTTTCAATTTTATTGTGAACTTTGTGCTGAAATATAATCCCCCATATCCGTGTGTTCAAAGTCACCGGATACTAGCCGCATATTGAAATAGTGCTTAATGAAACTAATGGTTTTCCCTCCAACATAGAAGGGACGACATCGATTCTGAAAAATGATGGTTCTGAAAAATGTTTCCGCCTATGTGATGGATTAATTCACCTAATACTAGTCACGTACTGAAATAACTGTTATGAAACTGGTGGTTTTGTAACCTGCAAAATGACATCCCATGTGCTGACCGTATTTCTTTATTTGCTGACCCATCCCTATTTATTTCTTCTAGTAGAACGATTGTTATATTTATATATGTATATTAACCTTATAATGATGATTAATACGAGTAGGTTAAATAAAAATATTTATAATAATAAATTAATGTGGGTGTAAATAGGTACATAAACATGTCCGGGTCATTAGAAAACATTGGCTGGTTCATAAATATCACACCAGTAACTGCAAAAAATTACCAAAAAATCTCCCCAAAATCTACAGGTCACGAACGAGTATACGCCGTAGCAAAAGTAGCCGTGCGTCTTTCACACCCGCAACACATGGAACTGGTTCTGAGAAAAAGACTCTGCTTCAACGTTTACAAGAAGGCCGGCTTCGCCCAAAGGATAATGCACCGATTAATTGGCCCGGTAATTAGCCTAGTACGTTTTTACACGTAGGGTGTGCCGGGGTGGCCTGTAGTGGGTGACTTGGGGGTGGAATGCGGCCATCCTGGTAACCAATGTCGTCACTGCATGTCTTTTTGGCGCTGGGCCAAGCTATAACTCTTTTTGGGTAATGTATTTTCATCTTACTGTATTTCCTCGAAATACCCCCTTGAATCAACCCCCTTCCACGAAATACACCCAGGTCTGAGCGAGCTGAGGATTGAGCGCAAAAATAACCCTCCTCGAAATACCTCCGTTTGGAATGAGGTTCATTCACATTGTCGCCAACTTTCATCTCAGCTACAGATAGACTAGGTACATTTAGTTTGTGTATGTCCTAATATATCCCATTTGGTCACATTTATTACCAGTTTTGTGTAGATAAAAGCCTATTTTTTCGACGCTCCTTCACAAAAATTTCTGGTAAAAAATAGACCCCTCGAATCAGCCACCCCATTGAATTACCCCCCTCAAATTTTGCACTCTGAAAAATAAACCCCTTGGGGTATTTCGAGAAAATACGGTATTTGAAGCACTTTTTTTACATGTAATGCCGGTTCAACTGTAAATCCGTATATGTCACAATATCTCAATTCACACCATCACTCAACTGACCCAACCCCCCCCCCCCCCTCAGACACCCCTATACTTCAGCGCCCTCCATTTCGACATAGTCGCGTGCGTGCCCGAAAGCTCACTCGACGTAGAAGACCAGGCCACCTTGGCGCTCATGGCGGCACGGCCGAGCGGCGACACGGGCGCCAGGGACAATGGCGGCAACAAGGAGCCCAGTGGACAAGTTGGTGCCGCTGCCGCTGGCGACAATGGCGGGCAGGATCACTCTGCTGCCGGTGATAGTTATATGGATAAGTATACCAAGGGTATTTGCGCCGTGGAGTCTATGCTGGCGTTGGATAGACTTAGGTTTGTTTTGTTTTTCTATTAGGGAGTATGGACGGTGCATAGATATTTAAATACTACACAAGGCGTAAAGTTTACACGAGCGCATATTTTTGTCTCTTGTTGGAAGTGTGCCAATGATAGCTTAAATGTGCGATGCACGCTTCAAAGTAATAAAAGTGCAAAAAAATACACCAAAGATTGTATCGAATACTGGATATCGAGCACGTATTATCGAATCCATTCAAGGTATTTCCGACCCTCGCAGACCGACAAGGCACAACTACATCGGCGGCCCTGTCGAACAGCACCACGTCGAGCTCGTCGGCAGGTGCCACTCCCAGACCCTGTACAATGTGAAATGTCATGTAAATTGTCGAAAGTCATGTAAAATGCACTGAAAAAATGGCAATGAACTTTGCCATTTTACAGGGAATTTTACATTACTTTTGACTCTTTGTATGACAGTTTGCAGGCCATTTCACAGGGTCCGTGAGTGCCCCCAGATACATACATGGCATCCGTGCCAAAATGGCTGCGAGTGAACAGCCCGTGCCTCGTAAAAGTGACCGATGTGGACCGCACCGGCACCGACACCGACACCGGGTACGTGCAGGACACCGACGGTACGGTTTGGGTACGCGGCGTGTGCAGGTACGTGGGAGCGGCCGAGTTCGCACCGGGGATCTGGGTCGGCGTCGAGGTGCCCAGAGGTGTTAGAGGTGGGTTTTGGTCGGGTTTGATTTGTGTGGAAGGTATGCATAAGGTGGGAATTATCGTCCCTAAATAAGAGCCTAAAAAGTGTCAAGAATGTGACACTTAAAAAGGGCTAGTGACATTGACAAAGTTCGGGAAATGTGCGGTATCAATTCTAGATACTTGATGCAATTTTCGAAATTTTGGAGTGAATGAATTTTCGATGCGGACGTCTCGATTCCGTTGCGCTGTATGCAACATTGCCGCCCACGTGATGTTCCATCAACACTTTTTATTGAACAACGTGCTTGGCAATCGCGTGGTTGATTAGGAAATGTGTAGTGTTGTGTTATTTTATATGACTAGGCGGTGAACTAGAACTTTCTTTTTATATATTATATTGAGCCACACTAATCTGAATCAGATCAACACGCTATTCTTTATTGGAATGCGAGCATATTCAGAAATTAATTTTTATTCAAACACATTGAGCCACTGCGCCATGTTTGTGAATTTAAATATAGCGCCGTAAATAGAAGCGTCTGTAAAGAAGACACGCGATGGAATGTTGTTGGTTTTCTTCTGTTTCCCAGGTGTCTTGAATTACGGGGGCAGGATTTGAGAGCGGAGGGCGCTTTGTATACGGGGCCTGGCGAACGGGGACAGCGCCCCCCTCCAGAATTTGCCCCAGTAATAGCAAAATGGAGTCATTGGTAGGCGCCGCGCCATGGCGGGATTGGCGTTGGCGCTGGCGCCTACCAATGGATATACTACAGACAAAACACCAATGCAACACAGACAAAACCCCAATGGATCACAGACAAAACATCAATGCAACACAGACAAAACGCGAATGCAACACAGACAAAACACCAATGCAACACAGCAAAATGCCAAAGCATTTTGTCTGTGATCCATTGGTGTTTTGTCTGTGTTGCATTTGCGTTTTGTCTGTGTTGCATTCGCGTTTTGTCTGTAGTATATTGGTGATTTGTCTGTCATGATTACCATGAGTTTACCAAATTCTTAATAATCTGAACATAAAAATGCAATCTCCATGTGATTCTGATCATTTTAAGTGTTCATTAGTGAAAATCGGCTGAGAAATGGCCGAGAAATTGAGTTTTGAAGTTGCATGCATTCACACACGCAATCGATAATCTAGCGGCAGACATATTTTTCCGCACACGCCATTGACCCCGCAAAAATCCAATATGGAGAAAGTCCCATAACTGGACACACCGATAATCGATGTCAATAGGCCTAACAGACGTGTGCATAATTGTGGCGTGCCACGCATCAATAAATATTTTTGATCTGATGCAAGCAGTGTTCTTGCATCACAATAAATAAAAGGAAATATCAAACACATTCCTATGGCCCAACAGATGCCCCAATAGTGTAATTAGATATTTTGTATGGAGGACTACATCATCCCACGCTATAAAAGTCAGGCCGAAGTAGTCCTCCGGGTGAAGTAGTCCTCGAGGGCTTTATCAACCCAGGGGGTAAGAAGTCCATGGGGGATAGGGTACGTAAGCCACCGGGGACCGGTCCCCGGCAAAAAAACAAAATTTTTCAAAAGGCATTAATTGGTGTGTATGATTTGTTTGCATGTTAATTAGGTGAATTATCACCAAATTTATATGCACAACATATCTGCAAGCCGGTAACACACGCTGATGCAGTCGCTAATGCATGCGGGCGCAAGGGCGTGTGCATTGATAAGAATTTTCAAACAATTTTACAAAAATTCAAATTTTACTAAAATCTTAATTTTAATTTTAATTATGTTCGATTTTATTTTTTCCCCAACCCTGGTCAACAGTAGTTGACATACTCCTCATTCCAGTAAACTCTAACAAGTTCAACGCTGATTTATCAGTTTCCAGAACTTTGTGCCACAGTCATTCCAGTTTGCAAAATTCGAAACAATAGGCCCACACACGCTAGTTGACATCAACACCAAATGTCAACTGGTGCCGATCCCGATTCAAAGCTTGCTGGCGAGTGGACGAACGACGTTCAAACGCAATCTTTGAATTAGGAACGGGAACAGTTGACATTCGGTGTCGATGTCAACTAGCGTGTGTGGGGCCATTAAACAAAGCGTTGGTATTTCGAGGAAATACGGTAATTTGCACACTGCATTTCTGCAGGGTGCTCACCTCAGACAGGAGTCGATTCAGCTTTATTTTTTGTTGTCCCGGGGGGCGGCAGAGAAATATCTGTGGCGATAATGTCCGTGAATGTGGCAAAAATAGGTTATTTTGAGGATGTAGTCACTAGTAATGTCGGTGCGTTTTTGGTATGCCCAGAACATTTGGAAGTAAGATCTGAACTTCGGAAGTGGAAGTGAAATCAACCATGCGTTTTATATGACGTCATGTTCGCACGCGTGAAAAAATGCGAGCTGGCAAGACTCGTGCAGGAAAAATGTGCGGAACGATTGACCGAAAAAATCATGCGGTGATCGAGCGTGGATTTCTTTTTTTTGTCAACTTTTTTACCTGCCGTTCTATTGGATGTGCCGTTCAATGGGATGCCGCCGTTCTATTGTTTTCGTGAGCACAAAAACTTGCCAAAACCTGCCGTTTGGAGGTGCCGATTTGGGGGGGGGGGCACAGGGGATAGTAGCCAACAATTTTGTCTCGGGATAGATAGATGGGTGGCGGATTTGTCCCCCCCCCCCCCTGCGAGACCCCTGTATTCATGTAACGGGAACATGAGTTGTTGGTATAGAAAAATAACCTTATATCAATAAACGTATGGTAAATGTGTGAAAATATTGCAATTGAATTTTTTGAAAGATGGTTTCCATCAAGATTTTCATTGAAATACATAATAAATTTATTGCGTGAACATACACAAATGTCAACATTATTCAGTATGCATAAATACTATACTCATATTCAATGCGTAAAAATACTTCTTATTCAATAAATCTGCCCTGTCCGCATGCAGTTCTTCTCGCGTTACGTTTGTAAATATATATGTACATACGTTCTCAAAACAATTTCAAAGGGGGTATTTCGAGGGGAGGTGAGGTGTATTTTGACCCAGCTCACTCGGACTTTTGGTTGTTGTTTTTTGTAGTTGTTTTTTTTTTGGGGGGGGGGGGTAACTTAAGGTAATAACGTACTGAGATTTGTGTACTTGTATTTCTTAGAGTTTCTCAAAGATTATACGCTTTATAGTGTATTTCCGAGCACCCGCCTCACAAGCTCAAAAACTTAGAGACACACAAGTTTTTATAAAGTTCTGTCGTAAACAGTGAGACGGACCATCACTAAAGTAAAACACAAGCACCCCACACAAAAGCGGCCGACCTATGGCATAGCAATATAATTCAGTCCCATCACGTCCCATTGCAAATCGTCCCCATCATGTCTACGCAACAGGACCAAATTGCATATGACGAAACGGGGAAGGGCGAAATCATCGTATTCTGCGGGATCGGGCGGCAGGGGCCAAGTTTTTTCGACCACGCGTTTTCGGTAAACGGCCTCTAGGAGGATCTGTGGAGTTTTGGGAATATTTTTATTTATTTGATGGTGAAAAAAGCGTCTGGACTCTGGATTGGAGCATTTTGAGCTAAAATCGGGGAAAAAATATGTGCGGTTGATGTTCGAGATAAAAAGACTATTTATAGTTTTGCTAATACTATTAAATCGTCAAAGTGTGTTAGAATTCTAACATGAAAATCAAACTCACATCAACTTGGATATCTGGTGTTGGGCCGGCTCCAGGTACTCTGAAAAAAAAGTTTGATGTCGATTTGATAGAGATCTATCTAAATCCAATATAAAAAACAGGTATTCGATATGATAAATCGTTGCGAACACATTGCTATAAAACATAGCCCCTATAGGGTTGGGACGATTTGACTTTTCGATATTTTTACTTAAATCGACGTTCGATATCGATCGACCCTCGAAATATACATTCAATGGGAGAAATGGGCGAAAACCAAAAAAAAAGTCGATACCGTATTTCCTCGAAATACCCCCCCTCTCGAGACCACTATGAAACAATCCCCCCCCCCCGAAATACCCCCCAGATTGAGTGTAAAGAGAACGTACATGACAAATACTGCAGTTTGTGTTCTGCGTAGTGCAGAACACACGTAAAACAATGTCGGAATCACGTTAGAACAGTGTTTATACCATCTATTTACGTACTAATATAAGTCTACAGGGGTCTATATAAGTTATTGACGCATTTTTCTACCCCAGCGCACATCACAAACAACGATTTTGTACTAGGATTTCAAAAAATTTCTGGCGCAATAATGACCCCCCTCGAAATACACCCCCCCCCCCCTCTCGAGAGCACTATGAAAAAATCACCCCCGGGGGTATTTCGAGGAAATACGGTATTCTGATATATCTGAAAAAAATAGCCGATAGTCCAAATTGTTTTACAATTTTTGATATCGATATCCGATATGAAAGAAATCGGCACGATCTATAATTCCAACCCTACCCCTGAGAGGCCCAAACCATCAATTTTGAGCGCGCCCAGCGACACAAAAGGAAAAACACAACAAAAACGCAACCTTTTCAAAAATACAACTTCAGCCTTTGGTCTCTGATGCTCGGCCACCATTCCAACAAATGGAATTTTGGGATATAAAAGATCTCTCCTACCCAAATTGAAAAGTAAGCGTTGTCTGGGCGAAAGTGACGTCACCTTTTTTCGAACTGATTGCGCGATTTCCGGCGTACTCACGTCCGCCAGATCTGACCATCTGCGTGTAAATGAATAAAATAAAACCGTTTAAGCGAATATCGACTTGTAAATATCATTGTCAATTAAAAAGTGAATTTTGAAAAGTCATCTACCGTATTACCTCGAAATACCCCCAGGGGGTTTATTATTTCGCCAGCAAAATTTGAGGGGGGATAATTCGAGGGAGGGTTTATTCGAGGGGGGGTCTATTATTTCGCCAGAAATTTTCGGAAATTCCCCATACGCAGACGTAGAAAAATCGAACAATCACATAAATTTATATGTGTTTACAGGCATATATTACTGTATATATACTAAAACCCTTCCCTAACGTCACTTAATCATCAGTTTTAACGTGTGTACTGCATAGTACAGATCACAAACTGCGGTATTTGTCATGTACGTTCACGTTACACTCAATTTTAGGGGGGGGGGGTATTTCGAGGGGGGGGGTTAATTCAAGGGGGGATAATTCTAGGTAATACGGTATTTGAATGTTCCTTAAAAGGAGACACAACTCCCCGCCCTGTGTAAAAGCGCGCAATTGAAATGACGCATCCGCATATGCAAAATCTGTCGGAAATAACTAAATTCTTGTTTTGAAATTCAGCAGTAGGTAATTTTGGGAAAATGTGATTTGTGGACAGGGAGGGACAGAAAAATTAAAATTTTGTACAACTCGTGTCATGGCGCCCTATTCTGTGACGCCAAATGACGTTTTTTTTAAGGCCGTGGCGCCTTCTTTCGTGGCTCTTATTCATACACCGGATTGGTATCGGGGTGTCTTACGGAAAACGGAAAAATTCAAGCTGTCGAAAAACAAAAGGGCGGAAATTTTCAGCTTCCGGAAAAACGGAACGGAAATTTTTCCCGCAGAAAACGGAAACAGACAAAAGAAAGTACCCTAAATCCTCGAATAAGACCCCAGGGGAGTTATTTTTTCCTCAGACGTTTTTGAGGGGGGAGTTATTCGAGGGGGGAGTTTTTGTTTCCTCATAAAACTTTGACTTAATTCATTGTATGGGTGTGGTCTGTAAACTCATGTAATTCAGGTATTTAACCGTCCAATGATGATAAAAAGATGTGTAAATATACACTACATACACATAATGTATCTGCTGTCGCTGCTCTATGCTAATATTCTATTGTGTTTTTGTATTGTATCGTTTACATACAGAGGGGGGCGTTATTCAAGAGGGGGGAGTTATTCAAGGGGGAGTTATTCGAGGATTTGCGGTAAATACAAAAAGACACCCGTGCCGGGATGTTCGTTAATCAGGTAAAAAAATTAGAAAGTGTTTTCAGTTCATCAACGGAAATTGGAATGCAGTTTTTATAAACGATTGCTGTCGGTTGGTTTAAACGTTGGTCGTTTAAACGTTTGGTGTTTGGTGATAGTGTTGTCGTGTCGAACTAAAGGAGAATGGGGAAACGGTGCTGGCACCGCGGAAATGCTGCCCAGAAATTTCACGGCAACTTTAGTCACAAAACCACTATCTTCAATATTGTGTATACTCAGCGGACATCACACTAATCAGGAAATACAGTTTGTCACAATAATATTTGGTTTTACTATTGCGATAATTCTTTACGAAATTTATCACGATTTTATTGAAAAAATTACGGTACGATTTTGTGGACACTTTCTGGTCGGCCAAGTATAGACATAATCACGCAAAAATGTGCCTACACAGACTAGTTTTCACCGTGACTTCGTGGGAAAACTGAATTTTTTCAAATGCAGATAAATCAACACGGTTGAATGATTTTATTTAATTTTAATGTGAATTTAAATTAATGAAAGTGTTAATTAAAAATTTGAAAACCAAAACACATAAATCATACAATAAGAGTAGGTAGGCGGAATGTCGCCATTTCAGTTTTCACAGAAGTCACGGTGAAAACTAGTGTGTGTAGGGCCAATCTCACCTTTCATCTCGAATACAATTTGTCACAGCCTCGAAAACTATCGGCGCCGCAGCAATAACATCGCCGAAAAGCAGTCTAGTTTTCTCCATTCCCGTTTGATATATGCTGAAAGTTGACGCCCAGCCCCTGAAGGGGTCGCGCAGATGAGCGGGTAAAATCCACGTTTTTTCGAACTAGGGGCCAATTCCAAAAGTGGAAAAGTGATGAGAAAAGTGGTAAGTGGTGATAGAAGTTGAAAGTGAAAAGCCAGGCGGCAGTCCTGCTCCATGTAAAGTGTTAAGTCGAGTGTCAAATCTTATGTAAAAAGTCAAATGTCATGATAAACGTTCAGTATTAAAATCTTGTAAATTTTGTTTTGATTGACATTTTGCATGACTTTACAGGGTACCGGAATGACAAGTACCTACTGACAAGTAAACTGAAGTAAGTGGCGACACTTTACTTGTCACTTCACTAAACCACTTGTAAGTCGATTCACCACTTACAACTTGCTCTTGTCAATTGTCAACTTGAGGAATTGGCACCAGGAAGAAGCCCTTGTCGGAGTCGGGCAAGCGGGCAATGTCCGACGGCTGGATCATGCCCATGCCCGATTTGCCCGCTTTTTGGCGCTTTAGCTGCATTTGGTGACTTTTTTTGGGGGGGGGGGGGGGGAAACTACCCGTTTTTGAGCGTTATCCGTGCTCGGATCAGAGCAGTTGTCGCAAACGATTAATAAAATAGTAGCCATTTTTGCATTAAATGTTGATATCTAGAATTTTGAAAAAATCGCACATCGACACCAATGTATCGAGATCGAGTCGTATCGATACGGGATTGGGATACGATTACAATTGAAATAAAAATATCCCGATTTTGAATATTTTGTAAAAATTATCGGCTATTCACATAAATAAACACGCCATCAATACATATAACCGATCGGGATGAAAAATGTATTCTCACTCTGATCCGATTAAGTAAAAATCAATCCACGCTCAAAAAACATGGTTAAAAACACAAAAAGTACAAATATTCATCCACACATTGAACCAACCTCAAATTGTGGGACATTCAGAACATTCTCAATAAAAGTCCTTCTTTTTTCAAACTGCCGACAAGACCCATTTGTGAAAAATCTGTACAAACCCATGCGCGAAAGGGGATTCGACGGGTGAATGTGCACCTTTTCCTGATGTTTTCCATCTTGTTTCGACTGTAAAACACAGAAAAAAAATCGTTTATTACAGTCATAGAAGTGTGCCAGGGATATTATAGATTTGGGCCACGGCGGGGGTTCATGTACCGTATGTGCTCGAATTACCCCCCGGGGGGTTTATTTTTCAGAGTGGAAATTATGAGCGGGTTTAACGAGGGGGGTTCTTATTTCGCCAGAATTTTTTTGAAATCCCAGTACTAAATTGTCGTCTGAAACGTACGCAGACGTCGAAAACAAGCGTTTGTCAGCTTACTGTCGGCGTTTTAGTGTTCACTGTGAGAATTGTCAACGCTATCGCCAATAAACCTAGAACAGGGCCATGATACTCGCCGCAAAAAAATCAAACCCTCCTTCACTGACCTCCCCACCGCTCTTTTCCTCCTTGGCATCCAAATCAAAAACAGGCGACTTGTCCCTTTGATCTCCCTTCTCAACACGTTCTTGTGCAGTCGCTTGTCGCCGCGGCGGCGGCGGCGGCTTGACATTCTGGGGCGGACGGCCGCGCGGCAGCATATTGCATGAGCTGGTTTGTAGTGACCGGCAGTGACTGCTCATGGCGGCGAGATAACAGCGTCGAAGCATGATGGCGGCTGGGGGGGGGGGGTTGTGCATGTGCCCATGCGTGTGTAGAATGAACTTTGCAAGGTCGTAAGTGAATAGCGAGATCATAAGTTCACGCACCGTGTAAAATGTCATTTTAATCGTCAAAAGTCATGCAGTGTCAATCAAAAACAAAAAAGAATAGATTTTACTACTGAACTGTTGACATTTTGCATGACTTTTGACAAATCTGCACGGTTATTTGCATGGCATCACTTGACTTTACAGGGTGCGGGATTGCTCCATGGGTGATACCGACAGGTTACAGAATCAGGGGAATTTATAAAAGCGGTTACAAACGCGTGTCGCAAAAGTACATTGATTTTTAGATTGGTTCCGGTCGTTTTGTTGCATGTATAGCAGAGTTGTACAAATACTGGTATTTTTGGAAAACGTAAACGTAAACGTAAATACCTTTTCTAAATTGTGAGTATTAATACTGAAAACGTAAAATACTTCTAAAATACCCGGGTAAACGAAAAAAAACGTAAACGTAAAAATTTCTTTGAAGTGCCCCACCCATGATCAAGTGCATTGAAAAACACTCTTGTTTTTCCTATTTCAACCATTTCTCTGCTAATACGATTACATTCTTGCTTACCTATGTTATTTATCAAACAATTGAGAAGATAATTGGCCAAAAACATAAATTGTACGTATTATATCAGATAAAAAGTTCAAAAATGCACTGTTTTTGTGCATTTTCCATACGATTTTTACGTTTTCTCTGGTACCCGGGTAATTGTGCCAGGAAAACGTAACAAAACGTAATGGTATTTTTGGAAAACGTAAACGTAAACGTAAATATAAATACCCAAATAACCGGGTATTTCGGGTAAACGTAAATACGTTTTTCCAACTCTGATGTATAGTTACATTGACACCTGTTTTGCTCAGTGTGACGCCGAAACGTCTATTTCGAAGTAAATGACAAAAAGTGGAGATCGGCAAAAGTTATTGACAGAAAAAGCATGAGGCATAAAAATGTATCGGTTATCCTTGTCGGCTAAAGTGTGAAAAATAGGCAGTTTCGTTGCATCCACAGTGAAGGATGTTTTTTGTGGGTCCGCTAATGACCTGTACAAATTCACTTACACGTGGAAATGGGATACATGGGAAATACACGCTCCGCCTTTTTAGTGTTTTCTACAAGCTGATTGGTCAACGGCATAGGTAACAAGGAGTCATGTCATGACCAGGGTTGGTTTTAGTTTGTACTAAAATTTGGTTTTTACTAAAATTGTAGTAAAATTGTATTTTATTTTTATTTTATTCTTCAATGTTCCGTTTTATTTTTATTTTATTCTTCAATTTTCCATTTTATTTTTATTTCAGTTCGTGACCAGCATTGGTTTTTGTAAAATTCTTTTTACTAATATTGTAGTAAAATTGTACAAAAATTGTATTTAATTTTATTCATGTTTCATTTTATTCTTCAATTTTCCATTTTTTTAAAAGATTTTGCCAATCCTAGTTATGACATGAGCAACACCATTTACTATTTTAATGTTTATACAGGCATTTCCCAGATTTCCCCCCATTCGCACATGCAAATCAATTTGGGGTCAATTCCGCAAGTTGACAAGTAGAAAGTCGAGTGACAACAACAAGGCGACTTCACTTTACTCTTGCCAAGTGATTTTGCTCTTGTCAACGTGAGGAATTGGCCCCTGTCCAGCTTGTGTACCCACTCATAAACTTGTGATAAACGAATCTTGAAGGTGCGTTCATTTGAGCGGTAACAACAACTCCAGAAAACACAAACACACAATATACATACAGTGGTTTTTAACATAATTTCACATGTGTAACGCGAATAAATAAACATATAGCCGACTACGCGCAGTAGTTGACCATTTGTCAACTGAAACATCTGTTTCGGTTTAGGTTGCCTGGAGTCAGCAGGACATAATCGCCCCCGTCAACTAGTAGGCTAAAGGATGTGCTCCCGTCAACTAAAACACATTTAAAACTGATTCTTCAGTTGACGGTTAGCTTCAGTTTGCCAACGGTCAACTAGTGTGTATACATATTGCTAAAATAGTTGATCAGGTGCATTCCACAAGTATCGGCAAAGCATTTTTACTCGTGTTATTCAATTCGAGCCTTAAAATTTTTTTAAACTACATATTTAAATGTGAAAAACGTTAAGCTTTGCATAATGGTCCCACACACACTAGTTGACATCGACACCAAATGTCAACTGGTTCCGTTCCTAATTCAAAGATAGCGTTTGAACGTCGTTCGTACACTCGTCAGCAAGCTTTGAATCGGGATCGGCACCAGTTGACATTTGGTGTCGATGTCAACTAGCGCGTGTGGG
Source organism: Sphaerolaimus hirsutus (assembly GCA_964036195.1). NCBI lineage: Eukaryota > Metazoa > Nematoda > Chromadorea > Monhysterida > Sphaerolaimidae > Sphaerolaimus > Sphaerolaimus hirsutus. The sequence continues at coordinate 27,065,261 of OZ038450.1, read as the reverse complement.
GCTAATGTACCATTTATTCAGCAGCAAACGTTTATACGTAAGTAATGAAAAATCACTGAAACACGAAATTCCGTGTTTGCACTGACTAGATACTCATCGAATGCATCAAATACTGTACGCAGTCCCGAAAAAAGACAATTTGTTAACAATGAAAAAATCACAATCAATATGTAAATCGTTTTTCACAGTAAAACTTTTTACATACAGATACATTTTTAACTCAAAGAAATACCCAAATACAACATCTAACAATATCAAATTAAACATTGAATGACGTCATCAACAGAAGTTCAAATGAAAATGCAAAGCAGAAAGCAATGAAAAACGAATCCAAAGGCGAAATTTCCATCCATGTAAAATTGAATTTATGGCCCGACAGACTTCTTAGGGCAGTCCGACACAACGAGAACCAGATTTTATCAAGGTTTTGTTTACCGTATTTCCTCGAAATACCCCCCCCCCCACCCTCGAAATACCCCCCAGATTGAGTGTAAAGAGAACGTACATGACAAATACTGCAGTTTGTGTTCTGCGTAGCAGAGTTGCGAAAACGTATTTACGTTTACCCGAAATACCCGGTTATTCGGGTATTTATACTTACGTTTACGTTTACGCTTTCCAAAAATACCGTTACGCTTTGTTACGTTTTCCTGGCACAATTACCCGGGTACCAGTGAAAACGTAAAAATATGCTACACGGAAATGTATTGTTTGACAAATGTAGTGTATTATGATTAGGTAGTTCAACATGTTCTAATGTTGAGGACTTCTAATTCCGCAATTGGAGAACTCAAACACCAATTTGTAAGTGAAAAGTAAAAAGTTGAAGGAAATTATTTTTGTGAGGGAGAACTGAAATGCAAATAAAAAGTCATTTTGAGTGTTTTCTCATGACTGGCCATTTGTCTTTTAACTTGTCATTTCACTTACAAATTTACTTTTCTTTCAATTTTTACTTGCCTTTCAACCTGCCATTACTTCTCACTCATAAATTTTTTTTAGTTCTCTGTTACGGAATTAGCACCTTAAGGCCCTACACCCGCTAGTTGACAATGACGCAAAATGTCAACTCCAATCCCAATTCAATATCCCGATCCCATCATTCTAAATATATATATGAAATACAGGTAAGCAGAAAATGTCGATGGAGATCATATGAACATCCATAATGTTGTAAAAAAACATTGTGTTTTTTGTATTCTCTGATAGCGGAAGCACTTAATATAATTTTTACGTTTACGTTTTATTTTACGCTTTCCCCGGTATTTTAAAAATACCTTACGTTTTAGTATTTATACTTTTGATTTGAAAAAGGTATTTACGTTTACGTTTACGTTTTCCAAAAATACCAGTATTTGTACAACTCTGCTGCGTAGTGCAGAACACACGTTAAAACAATGTCGGAATCACGTTAGAACAGTGTTTATACCATCTACGTACTACTATTAGTCTACAGGAATCTATACATGTCAGTTATTGATGCATTTTTCTACCCCAGCGCACATCACAAACGACGATTTTGTACTAGGATTTGAAAAAATTTATGGCGAAATAATGACCCCCCCCCTCGTTTAACTCCCCCCTCTCTCGGGACCACTATGAAACAATCACCCCCCGGGGGGTATTTCGAGGAAAATACGGTAACAGAAGGAAACGAGGTTTTCCACATTTTAGAAATTCTATTCCTGGCTAATTATTCAGATGGAATACGGTACATTGCTTACAAAATTATAGAACATGGTAGATTATAAATTTCTATTGGATACCCACTCAATGTTCACATGAAATGAACATTTGGGGGGGGGGGGGCGCATACAAGGATAGATAGCTGAGCAATAATTGCGAAGGGTGTCAGGGAGGGGGGCACAAATAAGCTTTCTCTTTTACAATTTTTTGGTCGTTTAAGGGGCAGTATTCGCTGAAACTATGTTTCTCAGGACCCCTGCGATGAAATGCAGTGGGGTAAAATTTATGTTCAAATTTTACGTTCCACCCGAAAGTGTCGAGCCAAAAAAATTATCCTAGGCGGTTTGAGTATAAAAACCACTCCTGAAAAAAATCACGTGACATCAAGTTTTTGCCAGTTCAAATTGCAATCAGCAAAAAGCATGAGCCATAAGAGAAAAGCGACACAAAACGTTTATCACAGCGAGGGTATGATAATCGGTAAATTTCAGAATGGCCCTACACACACTAGTTTTCACCGTGACTGATGTGAAAACTAAAATGGCCACATGGCGGCATTCAGCCTACTCTTTTTGTATGCTACATGTGATTTAGTTTTCAAATTTTAACTTTCATTAATTGAAATTCCAATTAAAATTTAATAAAATCATTCAACCGTGTTCATTAATTTGCATTTGAAAAAATTTCAGTTTTCCCACGAAGTCACGGTGAAAACTAGTGTGTGTAGGCACAATACAACTCAGAATGACACTGCAGAAAAACCATATTAGTGATGTAAAAGGCGCCAAGAGTAGTTTTTGAGGTAAAACGCCAATGTCGCGAAAGAAAAACGGCACCAAAAATTAACTTTTTTCTTTATCACTAGCGCACTCTACACCATGGTTCCAAACGCCAAGAGCGCCACAGAAAAATGGCGCTGGCGCTTTTACATCACTAAGCGAATTAATTCAAAACGAATTTCTACCCAGTGCGAATATTCACATTTTAGATGTAAATACAAATCGAATTATATTCATGACTCGGAACTCTTAAAAACGGTTACCTAATAGTATATGTACTCACTCATTTACACAGGATTAATTGATTGAAGCATGGAACGAAAAATTCCCGATAATTAACGGATTTTCGATTTGCATGCGTAAATCAATTGAAGCAATCAGATTTCAATGACACAAGTAGACTGCCGAATAAAAAATAATTCAATGCAGGTAGACATTTTGAACAGAAGGGAAATTAGCATTTTCAGAGATACTGACATACGCGGTGATATTTCCTCAAGCATGTGGGGAATGTCACACAAAATTGAAAAATTTGTTACTCTTTTTATAGTCCATTTTCAGCAAAAAATACACACCCACAAAAACACCCTGACTAAAGCGAAAGAAAAATTTACCATATCAAATATCCTTGACCAAAAACTAGTAATCATAGGCATTCAAACTGACACAAAGTCTTGCAAATCAAGTGATTAATTTGGTGGACACACACACGAAATAAAAAACACCACCACTAATGTATGCAAAAGCAATTTGCGCATGCAAAACACAGTATGCAAAATCGTAATGGTCAAATCTGTGTGTAGACTCAGATTCCGGCTTCAAGTGTCGAGGCAGAGCATCTCCAAATGCACATGCGGCAATGTTGAAAAATAAATATTACGTGAAGCCGAAATCTGAGTTGACAGACGAGTTGACACACGTGTCAACTAGTGTGTGGGCCGCCAACTTTGCACACCACATTCTGCAACACGCAAAAGAAGCACCCCTCCAAACTACCGTAATCACTTGAATTTCTTTTTAGCCTGCATTTTCTGCGCCTCCCACAATCTCCTATGGTAGGACTGCGCCAATGAATTGACGATGGACAAAACGAAGTAGAGCACCATGCCGGCCACGAGCAGGGCGAACGCGTCGGCCAGGAGGGATGATTTCTAAGGGGGTTAGGCGGTTGAGTTGGGTGGGGCAGGGGTTTATCGATTTACCGTGCTAATTTAAGGAAAAAAGTGTAGTTTTGAATTGATTTGCCAAATTTTTCAAGGATAGCTCGATCGGATAGAAATCTTTCAAGGATAGACTTTGGTGGTGTTTGATTTTCGAATATTTGATTTTAATAGGAAACAAACGAGAAAATTATTTTTATCTCAGCGGAAGCGTGGATCTGGCGATTTTTATTTGCGATTTATCAACATTTAAGACGAAATGTTCAATGTTCATCAATTTCAATTAATGCACATAATTTTTTAGGTATTGCACGTAGGGTTCAAACGGGATTGACTTTTCGGGATCGGGATCGGGATTCACTTTTTGAGATTTCGGGATCGGGATCGGGATTGGGGTTAAGGGATCGGATTGCGAATGGCACTCATAAAACGCAAAAAAATGAAACAAAATACAACTCACAACATTGTGGGCATTTGGTGCGTGAAGTTTCAATTTTTGTTTCTCCATAAACTCCAGAAAAGGCGCCTGCAGCTGCTCACCGATGTATGGAATTTCCCTGCATCACAAAATATAATTTATTTAAAAATTATCACTTGTAATGGCTGTGTAGTTTATGCAATTGAGGATAGGGTTTAAATGGGATGCAGATCCAGACAAATCTTGGGATTTTGAAATCCCCATTTCGAAAAAAATAAAAATCACAACTCTGATTGAACCTCATCAGACGTAAAGAATGGAATACACCAAAATGAAAACTCACTCAATTAGACCGATCAGCGTTTCGATATGGTGCTCACTGAACGCGAGAATGACGAATAATTTCTGAAAAAACGACAGTTTTTAAAACGTTAACGGGATGGCCGGTGTTTTTTAACCGTCCTTAAAAAATGTCTTTAAAAACACACCTGAATATGCATTTTAACGATGGCTTTTCCCACTAGGGTGGCACCGAAAAATGTCCAAAATGGCACCAAAAAATGACCACATGTGATGCCCGCCAAATCGAACAGTGGGTTCGGGATCTGAAAAAAGTTAATAAAACAATATTTAAAAAAATATTTGGAAAGATATGACGGGTCGAGTAGGGTTCAAACGGGATCCCGATCCCGATCCCGGATCCCGTGAAATTCCGGGATTTACCAGTCCCGATCCCGATCCCGAAACCCCAATCCCGATCCCGATCCCGATCCCGAAAAGTCAATCCCGTTTGAACCCTAGGGTCGAGTGGGAATTAAGTATGTGATGAATGTTCAAGTGTTAACGAAATCGGGTGGGCGCGCCAGCGCCATCCCTCGCTGCCGAGGGAGGGCGCAAGCGACCCACCCATAATATGGTCAGACACACCAAAATGCGGAAATCGCAAATTGAAAATCGCAATAACTTCGGAACGCAATGCGCTAGTGCAGAACCGACTGCACCATTAAAAAGCCCGTGTCGAAAAGTACCACCATGCAAATTTTCAGATCCAACGGTTGAGTTCGGAGGAAGTTATTGCGCATTTTCTTTTTCAAGTAGTGTTCTTGTCGTTGTTGTTGTTGTTGTTGTTCTTGTTCTCCCGAAAATCTTCAAACTGCAATAACTTCCTTGAAACACAACCGATTTTCATGGTTGATGGCTCATTTGAAAGAGAATATGATGCCATTTCTTATTTACGGGATTTTTTTTCACAGGCTCCGCCCACTTTGGTACGGTATCTGTTTGAAATTTTCAAACCTCAATAAATTTAAAATTTGAATACAAATGGGGCAATAAAAAAAATTTGTTGATGTGTGCCATGACTAGAGCTTTCAAATGAGCTGATTTTTGGCAATTTTGGTACAGATTTACAAAAGTTATTCAAGTTTGCTTATTTTGTGTAAAATGCGCAAACATGCCTGAACTACTGCTTCATGTGATACTGAGCATGTGACCTTGCATGCTGATTACTATCAGGTCATAAATGTCTAGTGGTTGATGTCAAGTCAAATGTCAAGTTATAAATGTCAAGTCAAATGTCAAGTGATAAATGTCAAGTGATAGATGTCTAGTGATAAAATATTAAGTGATAAAATATCAAGTCAAATATCAAGTGATAAATGTCAAGTGGTAGATTTCAAGTGAAATGTCAAGTGATAATTGTCAAGTGATAAATTTCAAGTGATAACTTTCAAGTCAAATGTCAACTGATAAATTTCAATTGAAATGTCAAGTTTAATGTCAAGTGATAAATGTCATGTCAAATGTCAAGTCAAATGTAAAGTGATAAATTTCAAGTGAAATGTAATGTCAAATGTCATGTCAAGTGTCAAGTGACACATTTCAAGTCAAATGTCAAGTGACAAATTTCAAGTGAAATGTCAAGTTTAATGTCAACTCATAAATGTCAAGTCAAATATCAAGTCATATGTCAAGTCAAATTTCAAGTGATAAATGTCAAGTCAAATTTCAAGTTAGAAATGTCAAGTCAAATGTAAAGTTTAATGTCAAGTGATCAAATATCAAGTCAAATGTCAAGTTATAAATGTCAAGTCTAAAGTCAAGTCAAGTCAAATGTCAAGTGATAAATGTCAAGGTGAATATACAGTGATAACTTTCAATTGAAATGTCAAGTCAAATGCCAAGTGATAAATTTCAAGTGAAATGTCAAGTAATAAATTTCAAGTGAAATGTCAAGTCAAATGTCAAGCGAAATGTCAAGCTTAATGTCAAGTGATAAATGTCATGTCAAATGTCAAGTTTAACATCAAGTGATAAATTTCAAGTGAAATGTCAAGTTTAATGTCATGTCAAATGTCAAGTAATATGTCAAGTAACAATTTTCAGGTGATACCTGTCAAGTTGTTTATGTCAAGTGAAAACTATCAGGTGAAAAAATGGCAAGCAGTTCATGTCAAGTCATAAATATCAAGTGATGCCATTCAGTCATAAATGTCAAGTGGTTTATGTCAAGTTATTGTCAAGTGGGTAATTTCAAGTCATAAATGTCAAGTGATAACTTTCAGGTTCTAAATGTCAGGTTGAAAATCTTTTGAATCTTAGTATTTGGCTTCTTCTTGACTATAGATTGTATTGCTCACTGCCACATTTGGCATTTGCTTGATTTGCAATAACTTATAAACTTTTGGGCGAGTGGCCCTCAAAAAGAAGTATATCTGATAAAAAATGGCTAAAGCCAACAAAAAGTGGACACTGCACCTAACCATGTGTATGCTTTTGAATGCACAAAAGTAATATATCATATACCATGCCATTTTCTGATTGAGCTATCAAAAGATGTATATCAAGGGAAATGTACACAAATGCTAATAATATAGGCTATCAACACAGCAAACTGCATCACAAGAAACAATTTCATCAAACTTTTGCATGGTAGCGTGAGCTGTGTCAAAGTGCTGCAAACATTAAAGATACAAAAAGCCCGTGTCGAAAAGTACCACCATGCAAATTTTCAGATCCAACGGTTGAGTTCGGAGGAAGTTATTGCGCATTTTCTTTTTCAAGTAGTGTTCTTGTCGTTGTTGTTGTTGTTGTTGTTGTTGTTCTTGTTCTCCCGAAAATCTTCAAACTGCAATAACTTCCTTGAAACACAACCGATTTTCATGGTTGATGGCTCATTTGAAAGAGAATATGATGCCATTTCTTATTTTCAGGATTTTTTTTCACAGGCTCCGCCCACTTTGGTACGGTATCTGTTTGAAATTTTCAAACCTCAATAAATTTAAAATTTGAATCCAAATGGGGCAATAAAAAAAATTTGTTGATGTGTGCCATGACTAGAGCTTTCAAATGAGCTAATTTTTGGCAATTTTGGTACAGATTTACAAAAGTTATTCAAGTTTGCTTATTTTGTGTAAAATGCGCAAACATGCCTGAACTACTGCTTCATGTGATACTGAGCATGTGACCTTGCATGCTGATTACTATTTCTATTGCATGCTGATTACTATTACAATTTCACCAAACTTTTGCATGGCAGCGTGAGCTTTTTGTATCTTTAATGTTTGCAGCACTTTGACACAGCTCACGCTACCATGCAAAAGTTTGATGAAATTGTTTCTTGTGATGCAGTTTGCTGTGTTGATAGCCTATATTATTAGCATTTGTGTACATTTCCCTTGATATACATCTTTTGATAGCTCAATCAGAAAATGGCATGGCATATGATATATTACTTTTGTGCATTCAAAAGCATACACATGGTTAGGTGCAGTGTCCACTTTTTGTTGGCTTTAGCCATTTTTTATCAGATGTACATATTTCATGGCTAAATGTTTCAAATTTTCAAGTTTTTTTCAAAGACTAATGTCAATTCTTAACCCTAAGATCACTCAACGCGAATACAACAACGAATATAAATTCACGCACCGAGGCACACAGCAAAATGCCGAAAAATCCCGCGCCTTCAACCAATTTTTCAATCCAAATCTTGGCACGGTTCCAAGTGGACGCTTCCGCAACTGGGCCATCGCGCGCGGTGAGAAATTCCAGAAATTCTCTATATTCTGGATCATCTGGTTCCTCACCGGATAAACGAGCTGCATAAAAGACAAAAATACCGGATTTCCTCGAATAACCATCCCTCGAAACAACCCCAGGTCTGAGTAAGCCAGGAAGAATGAAATTCCCTCGAAATTGTGCTGAGTACGTTAATGAAGAAAACAACTAGCTGGAGCAACAATAAAGCCCAGGGCGTATTTCGATGAAATACGGTAGTTAGATTTTATACCTGAACCGATTTCGAGTGATGTATTAAAATGAGAAAACACAGCGGTCGTCACGCTCCGTGTACTAGGGTTCAAACGATATGACTCTTCGATATCGATATTCGATATTTTTTCAAAATTTTGGATATCGATATTCGATATTTTTTTCTGAAACTCGATATTCGATATCGATATGATATGGAACCTCGATATCGATATTCGATATTGAAAAATTGTCGATATTCGATATTTTCGATATTCGATATTGCGATATGCTTTTGGTATAGCAAGGCATATTTCAAGTGGCATATTGTATTTTCATGTGGTTGCACACATGTTTAATAATCTCTTTACTGAAATTTGAATGGTGCGAGTGATTTTAACAAGCCTTACATCACTCAATGGTAGAAAATAGAAGAAAAACATGATGAATCAAAGTGTATCAGACAAATAACAATTGGTAGATATTACAGTTCATCCTAACCTAATTGCTTAAGGGCATGTTGCAAAAAAAGTATATCAGCGTTTTCTGGCTTCAGATTTAGCAGAGCACTCCAACAACAATGACATTATAAATACTGTACTTTTACTCATCAAATACAATACTATAAGCACATCAGATCAACCATAAACATCTCAAAATGAAAAGTAAATTTGGGGACACAATACAGGTTCGATATATCGAAAAAAAACGGTCGATATTCGATATCGATATTCGATATTTTTTCAAAATTTTCGATATCGATATTCGATAATAAAAAAATAGTCGATATCCGATATTCGATACGATATATCGTTTGAACCCTATCGTGTACACCCGATTTATCAACGATCACATATTTTTAAATCAAGAATACGGGACACAGCGTTTGCTAACGACTCCCTTTGTTTTTTAAAATGTTGTTTTAAAAAAACCTTTGAAAAAACTCCGGCCAATACCCCAGCCAGAAAAACTCGATTTTTTACCACCTTCACCACCAAAAAAAGCTCCACTTGAACCCACAAAACCAGGTACCATACCCACAAGATCCCTACCATAACCCACCAGCTCTTGCCATAAAATACGGTGGCAATTCTCCAAGCGCCGTGCCAGCGCCCCACATAAATGCTTCTAATCGAACTTTTGCCACTATAGACCAGAGTGACACTGCTGCGCCTGTTTTTCTGTCTGGGCATTGAATTCTGCGTGTGGGGATTGTATTTTGATGTTCAGTTTTTAGAAAAATTTTAAAAAATATATACTTTCTATGGTAAATACTGAGTTATGATAATGAGTGTTTCAAGAAATTTTGTGGGTTGTAAAGATCGTGCTGTGTTCAAGAGAACACAAAACAAACAGTTGCAGACAAAAAAAATTCATGTATTTGCATTTCAACATGCCCAAAACCCAAGTTGTCCGTAATTGTTGAAATTTATGATTTTAAATTGAATTTGAATTTCTCTCGAAGTAAACTATACTAGTAACGAAAAAATACAATTTTTTGCCGCAATAAAATATTCCCATCGTTCATAAATATCTCAACAAAATCACTCAGTTTTCAACGCCGATCCCGTACCCCCAAATACCATAACCCCTCAATTAGCCCCCACCCACTGATCAGGATACGGTGGTTCCGGAAAAGCCAGTGTTTGACACTCGTACGCAGCCAGGGTCACGGCGGCGATGTGGGGGCCCAAGTAAAGCAGGAAGGTGTGCAAGCCGGTGCCCAGGCCGATGGAGGAGAGCACGCCCAAGCCCAGCCAGTAGACGCACCTGGATGGGTGTGGTTTGGGAAACGTTTTGTCGTTTTTTTATAGTAAATTGTTTGTTTATTTGAAAAAACGCTTTCTATAACAGCTTTTTCTACGTGGAACATTTCTTTCAAGCGCTTGCCCTTCAAAACCGCCTGGTATTTACGTGTTTTTAGAGCAAACGTAACCATGGCATGAAGAAGAGTTGGCGAGCGATTAGAAAATCAAGTTTCTAAAAAAAATTTATAAAACCAGGCAGCTTAAAAAACAATTATCGATAAACCCCAGTAGCTAAAACGACCATAAAAAATTAATACTTTCCAAAAATAGTTCAAATAAATGGAGACCACTCACCAAAACGCCTTGCGTTCTCCCCAGTTCAAGTAGGGCTGGTGAGCACCCGGCGTTCCATATGCCGCTGCAGCTAGGGCAGAAAGTAGGGTGAATAAAAGAACGTAGGGCCAGCGTGTAAGAAGCCTGGAGATTTGGGGTAGAACATTTGTGGGTAGAATATTTGATTAAGAAAATAATGAGAATTCCAGATTTGAACATCTTATTGCTACATTTTGGTGGTCTGTAGGGTTCAAACGGGACCGACTTTTCGGGATCGGGATTGGTGTGTCGGGATCGGGACTGGCATTTTTTCGGGATCGGGATTGCGATCTTTGAAAAAGTTCTCATATTGAAGGATTTTCTCAAATTTACTGCAAAATTAGGTCTAAAAACACGGAAGAATGCCGGAAAAGTGCTGTAAATTGGATATTGGGGGTTACTGGTAGGGTTGGAAAAAAATTACATTTTTTTCAAACGCCTTGATTTAAAAAAATATTTAAAAAAAATTGATTTTTTAAAATTAAAATCAGATTTTTTTTAAATGGATCAAAATGGGGGTATAGAGAACAAAATATATGTATGTTAAGTGTCAGACAATGTATTGTTATGTATGTCTATTGTCAGGGACGTAGCCAGGATTTTCGAGCGGGGGGGGGGCGGATTGTATACGGAGCCCGGCGAACGGGGGGGGCGGCGCCCCCCCCCTAAAATTTTGCCTCTGCAGTAGGGGAATGGCGCCATGGCGCTGGCGCCATTCGTAGGCGTGACGCCATGGCGCCGCTGGCGCTGGCATTGGCGCCAAAACAGCTGTATACGTCTGTATCTTACAGGCATATACAGCGACAAGGACGGAATTTAGGGGGGTTTTACTGGCTTTGAGGCCGCGGATACTGGTCAAATGAAAATATATGTCGTGTGACGGTAAAATGCGCGCTTGCGCGCAAAATTTTTGAAAACTGTGGTAAAAGCGTCTTCTGGAAGTGCCATTTTTGGCACATTTTTTGGCCCGGCCCGGGAAGGGGGGGGCGGCCGCCCCCCCCCGCCCCCCCCTGGCTACGTCCTTGTCTATTGTGGTCAGATTATGACTGTGCAATCATGGGATAGCATTATAAGCAGTGATTTCTTTCAAAAATATCCATTTTACATCGACTTATTACGTATATCGCCTTTTGTCGAACATTCGTGACTTCAAGTGAAGTTCAGCATGGAACCGCCGGGGTCAGTCCCCCCCCCCTAAAATTTCACCTACAGAATGGCGAAATGGGGCCATGGCGCTGGCGCCATTAGTAGGCGTCACGCCATGGCGCCATTGGCGTTGGAACCAGCGTCATCGAACGCTGTATATGTATGTAAATATACATACAAAAACAACAAAAAGTATACCATTGAGACATTAGAAAATTTCTGATCCCGGTCAGAAAAACTGGTCCCGTTTGAACCCTAATCACAGTCGCTTCAAATCAGTTTATTATTATCAAAAATCAAACCCATTATCAAAAACGCCACGAATTATAAATACAAAAAGCAACCCAATTGCAAAACCCACCACTCAATAGCTTCCACAATCTTATAAGCCAATTCCATGGTGAAATAAAGCAGAGTAGTCAAAGGCTTCCGCCATAAAACAATGTTCTGTCTGTCAAGGCGATTTAATGTAGCCATACTGGGCGAGGGTTTCAACCCCTTGCCGCCCGGCGCCAAGTAATAATTGCCGTTTGCAGATGTTGATTTGGATACATTGTCGCCCGAACTTGACTTGAAAGCGTTCTGGGCGAAATGGACTATCTGAAATTGGAAAATGGGCGATAGTGGGCGTTTTAAGTCTGTTGCATTGGCAGACAATTTGTCAGTATACCTTTACTAATTGGCTTAGGTCCAAGTGACACTCGTACCTCCTTCCAGAGAATGAGCGTGTCACGAAAACCTCAGACCTAAGCCTAAACCTAAGCAGAGCCTAAACTATTGTGAAAGTATCACAAATTTGTATGTAACGATGTGTATGGGAAGTACAAACCGTATCAAAATCAACAACACAAAGAGTATTCACATCGAATTTTTGGCACTTTATCAAAAAATCGTAAAAATAATGCCGATGAATTGTATCACTGTTGGGCATTTGCATTTTTCTAAGCTCCAAGCATTTGATTTTTCCTTTCAATTATTCTTTAGGATTAGGTCAAAGCGACATCACATATGAATACATAGTGAATAGATACGCGTTTCTATGCTCGTGTTTAGAAGAAAAAAAAACTGTTAAAAAACTCCAACTATCCCTACACCAAACCCTGATATCCCTCCCAAAAACTGCAACAAAATTTTGGCACCGTTCCAACTGCAAAACTCACTTTTCCCAGCGGTTTACCGGTTCCATTCGCTTGTGGCTGAGACCCACTAGCTGTAGAATTTGAGCTATTCGAATCCCCGGAATTTCCCATCGAAAATTGGGCCGATTTCAGCCCGCCCGTCCGATTTCGGCGGCCCATAGCGCAAAAAATTTTGTTCCTGACGCGTGTCGTGACTTTTGTGAGGGTAAGAATTATATGAACATAGTTGTTGCGATGGATTTAAAAGTGCTGTTTTGAAGTGAACAACAAAGAATTTTACTGAAAGCGGTAGATTGCAATTAAAACAAGTCCACCAAACTGCAGAAAAAATTATCTATCAATTGATCTTTACTCAGCTCACATTCACGTTCATAAGCCATTTTCTTTCGCTGTATCCAATCACTATTTCCGTATAGAAACCACCCTCAAAACAAAAAAATAAAAAAATCGGCCCTGGACCGCTGATTCAGTGCGACATTCGATCGCGGCGCAGTCTCATCTCAAGCAATTCTAAGCCGTCAAGTGAGTCCGCAGCGCGGCGGCGCGACTGCCCAAAATGCAACACGCTAATCACTCACTCCATGATTTGCAGCTAGTGAGCCATCATGACCGCAAATCTATGCGCGCCTAGTGCACTTTCTAGGCGGCCGGCCGCTGCCGCGACATGTCGTCGTCGGAGCGGCAGAAAAAAACGGCCGCCGCGGCGCCAGCGCCGCCGATGTCCGACGCGGAACGCGAGATCGAACGCAAACGCAAGCTGAACGCTGCGAAATTGGCCGGCATCAAGATTCAACTCAAATCCGGCGCCAGATCAAAGGCGCCGCCGCCGCCGCGGCGGCAAGATTTGAAGTGCGCGCCGAGCGGCAGCGAGTCGCCGCGGCCGCCGGCGAAAAAAGCTAGGGAGTGTGAGAATTCGGATGAGAAATTGATAGAGAAAGTTGCGCCGGTGTGTTTTTTGGGGGTTAAAAAGCAGGCATTGTGTGTGGTTGGTGAAAATGGAACACGAGTATTTCGAAAATAATCGGATTACAAAATGATCCGTAGATAGGTGTGTCATCCTTATCCTTTGTACTGGAACTTTCGTCTTATCTGAGTAATATTGCTGCAGTTTCGTAGTGACATTTGAAGGTTCAAAGTGTCTCGGGTTATCATCGATTGTAATTTTTTCGTCGACATGTATTAAATATTTTACCTTTATCCTGAACTCTTTCTAAAAATTTCATTGGGTTTACACGCGCTTATTGACAGGACTACGGATGGCCAAAAGAGGTTTTTTTCAACGACAGGTTTTTTTAACCGTTTTTTTCAAAAGCTTCCAGATATGGCCATGAGTCAACATATACAGGTAAATAAGACAGGTGACAGTTCTTTGTGTTGTTATATATAGCCATAGAATGGCTGTGGAGTCATGGGATAGCATTATAAATGGTGATTTCTGTCAAAAATATCCATTTTGCATCGACTTATTATGTATATCGCTTTTTGTGAAACGTTCATGATTTCAAGTGAAGTTGGTCATGGAAAAGTGCTTAAATAGGGTTATAAGAGCAGGCTAACACATTGGCAGTAGTGTTTCACACTGTACAAGTATATCGGGGCGTGTATTGTACATTGGGTGTGTATTATATACTACACTAGCATATTGTGGCTTATTATGACACAATTGCACAAACAAATGGAAGCTTTTACACTAAAAATGCTGCAAAACCAATGAAAACAACCACAAATTGTAATGCGCATGTGAAATGGCGCGCTTGCGCACATAAAATTGCAAAATACCTAGTGCTTAGTACTAAAAATTTTGGTAAAGGTTTTTTTTAAAAAAACGGTTTCGATAGTTGGTTTTTTATAAATAAAACGTTTTTTATTTAATAAAAACCTTTGAAAAAAATCTGCTCAATTTTCATAATTCATGTAAGCTAATTCGTATACATTTCACATTTCTCCTAAAACCCAATCGTCAACTCAACTCACATCAATTGACGCCTCGTCAACTCCCCTCAACATCCAGTCAACTCCCCCCCCCAGATCTTCAAACAATCCGACTCTGAATCGGGTTCCGACCACGACGAGATGCCGGCCGAGTGCCGCATGCGCATGCGCAACATCGGCAGGGACACGCCCACCTCTTCGGGGCCAAATTCGTTCGGAAAAACGAAACAGGGTTTTGTCAACCCTAGACATGAGAGAGACGTTTTTGATAAGGGTTTGGGGGAGTGAATTGGGTGTGATTTTTTATTGGTTTTGAATTTGATGATTTTGGATGTCTTATGTGGGTTGTTGTAAAAGTTTCTTTTGGGTAAGGTTGCAACGATATTGTTGTCAGGAATTTTTGAAAGTTTATTTGTCGGTTTAGTAATTTTTCAAAGTTGTTCGATAGTTGTACAAAAACGGAAGCATTGAAATTTGAAACCGTTTTTCGAATAATGGGCACATCATTTTCTGCACTGATGTACTTGTGTTTCAAGTGATTCAAGTGTTTTGCTATTTTTGTTGCAGGTGCAATTTTACATACAAATGAACACTTTGTTGTTTCATTGATTTTTTTGGTATCAAAGTTGCATTTCTGCATTTTAGCATGTAATAATATTATTTTACTGTTAGTGAATGTTTATTCAACCGTATTTATGTGGAGTTTAAAAAGCGTTTAGGTTGGTCAAAATCTTTTTTCTACCCCTAAATCAGCAGTGGCGTTGCCAGGATTTTTGAGCGGGGGGGGCGGATTGTATACGGAGCCCGGCGGACGGAGGCGGCGCCCCCCCTAAAATTTTGCCCCTGTAATTGCAGAATGGAGTTATGGCGCTGGCGCTATTCGTAGGCGCCGCGCCAAGGCGTGATTGGCGTCGGCATTGGGCCCACACACACTAGTTGACATCGCAAATTCGCGTCAACTCAGTGTCAATTGAATAAAACAAGAAGTTTGTAAAAAGCATCACACTTAACAGGAACAATGAAAATGAAGTGTCATGATGTAAAATTAACTATGCTCTATCAGATAGATAAGTTGAAATCACAGTATCACTTAAATTCAGTTGACATTTAGTTGACACGCATTCAGTTGACATACAGTGTGTGGGGGCCCAATGGCGCCAATGGCTACAATTCAAGGAAAATTTTATACCTAAATGTGTGAAAATTTGTACCACATTTAGTAAGTGAAGCGTTATTTTAACTAATGCGACGTACATAACAATAAGAGAGATTGTATGGGGCGAAATGTGCTAGCGCCATTTTTGATAACAACCTACAAAATCGGTATAGAAGAGTGTCGTTCTGGTCAATTTTTATGTCCGGCCCGGGAAGGGGGGGGGGGGCGCCCCCGGCTACGCCACTGCTGATCAGCATGTAAATATCGTTGCAACCCTAATTGTTGGTGTGAATGTTAATTCCACGTTGACTCGACCTTGTGCACACTGCTAACTATTTATAATTATGACAACTACTAGATGTGAAACTATTGTTGCCACAGTACTGACAATTAAATTTCCATTGATGAACATTCAAAAATGAGTGTATTCTCGAACAGATCTGCACCACCAATAGTAAAATTTTCATTTTATGGACGTTTACCGCAAAAAAACACACAAAATGACATCGAAATCACATTGTCTTGTTGCTCCATGGTTAGGGTTCAAATGGGATCCCGATCGCGAATCCCGCGAATTTTCCCTGAGATCCCGATCCCGAAAGTTTTCAAATCCCGATCCTGTCACTCCAAAAATCCCGCAAAAATCAGTGTAAATAATAAAATGTGAAAAAATGACATTTGCACCAAAAATGCGAGCGGAAACCTCCATCATCTATTTTCTGACATCCGAGAGTGTTTTTAGACCTTTGTGAACAACTCTGAATGCCAGAATTATGGCCAAAATTTTGATCCTGAGAACCCAATCCCGATCCCGAAAAAATGTGAATCCCGATCCCGTGGCCCCAATCCTGATCCTGAAATCTGAAAAAAAAAACAATTCCGATCCCGTGACCCCGATCCTGAAATCTCAAAAAGCCTATCTTGATCCTGAAAAGTCAATCCCATTTGAACCCTATCCATGGCTCCAGAGGTAGAAAGGGGGGGGGGGGTGGTTACCCCCACAAACCGCCCAGCTATCTATCTATCTTGGAGGCCGCTCAGCCAAGGACGTACGCAGGGGGGGGGGGGGCGGGGGGGCGGCCGCCCCCCCCCCCCGTTCCCGGGTCGGACAGAAAAATATACCAGAAATGGCACTTTTCTGAGGCGAATTTGTGGGCACATTGAAAATTTTTTGGCGCGCAACTCGCCTCCCCATTCTTTAATATGTATTTTCAGGTGTCAAATTCCATTACTCAACCGTCCAACAGTGCCGAAAGTGGTCCTAGTACCATATATATAGGTATAAATAGATACCTATATAGTAAATGTTGGCGCCAACGCCAACGCCAATACTGCCATGGCGCTGGCGCCTACAAATGGTGCCAGCGCCATGGCTTTATTCCTTTACTATAGGGCCAAATTTTAGGGGGGGGGGGGCGCCGCCCCCCCCCGTTTGCCGGGCTCCGTATACAATCCGCCCCCCCGCTCAAAAATCCTGCGTACGTCCCTGCGCTCAGCTATCTAAACACCTTCCCGGACAAGTTCACCACCCATTTTTTTATTTTACTCTTGACGCGATATCTGCGGCTATGGGGGGATTAAAGAGCTGAAAATTTGTATATATATAGTTTCAATAATCCCCTACTCCGCATCAATGGGGGAGGCACGGCGACGAAGTACAGGGAGGGTCGCCGTATATGCAACATTTTTTTCCGGTGTTTTTAGTGTCCCAAACAAGTTCGCCACCCACTTGATTGGCTGCACTACGGGGGCCATATCTCCTGCTGTGGGGGGGTTAAAAAGCTGAAATTTGGGGGATGTCTTGACAACACCCCCCTCACTATTCACCGGCGGGACAACCGCCGGCGACCCACTACAGCATCGGTCGCTGCGTTTAAAGTTGTTTTTTTAAAAACGACCCAAGTGTCCCACACAAGTTCACCACCCAATTCGTTTTAAAAAGTGAATGGTTTAGACTCTTAAGAAAAAATAAAGTTGTTTAAAGCAGTCCACCACCTTTTTTAGATGCTTTGGTTGATTAAAAATGTGAAACCAGACTCCATTGGGACCCACAATCCCGACCCCAGAAACTAAACACAAATCCTGATCCCAAATAATTATAAAAAATTTCATCAAACATTTGAAAAAAACTATTCAGACCCTGAACTAGTCCTGATCCCAATCTTGAATAATTTAAAAAGTATCCAATATGAAAAATCTGAATGAAAAACTATCCAGAATGACCCCACCCCAATACCGCACACAGACCCCAGTCACGATCCCAATCTCAAAAAAAATCCCGATATGAAAAAAATGATCTCAGACAACGCTCCAGTAACGATCCCAATCCCTAAGAAGAAAAATTATTTCCAGTTTGAACCCTAGATCTCCTCATTGAAATTTTCGCTGTAGGCACTGGCAAACTTGAATGGGACACCCACCCCCTCCCTAAATGGCAGACAAAAAAATCACTTTACACCAAATTTTTGTTTCACAATTGAAAAGTTGGTTTACAAAGTTCCATAGAGGAGTCTTTAAGGTTCAATATTGTGTAAACTACATGACCTCTAAAATGCCTCCATAAGGAAATTTATTTGGGGTAAATGAAAAAATGAAAATTTTGGCAAATTTTGTTCCTGTGGCGATGTCATTATGATGTCATAAAATTCACCCCAAATAAATTTCTTTATCGGGGCATTCTAGAGGTTATGTTGTTTATGCAATATTGAACCTTAAACACTTCTCTATGGGACTTTGTAAACCAACTTTCAAAGTGTAAAACAAACATTTGGTTTAAAGTGAAATTTTTGTCTGCCATTTAGTGAAGGCAAGGGTGTACCACTCAAGTTTGCCAGTACCTACTGTGAAAAATCTAATTACCATTTTTCCTCAAAATTTCCCCCTCCCCCTCAAAATTCCCGCCCTCCCGACCAGTATTAACTTTTAACCCCCCCCCCCTCGAAATATCCCCCCCCAAATTGAGTGTAATGAGGATGTAGACGCGGTTTGTGTACTATGTAATAAAGATATAAACAATGTGTTGAAACTATTGTTAAGACAATAATTAAGATATGTTAAAACAGGGTTTGTACCATCTACATAAGTACTGATATAAGTCTACAGAAGTTTATAGATACATGTCAATTATTGTTGCTTATATGTTTTCTACCTCAGCGTACGTTAACAATGACGAATAAGTACTGGGAGTTCTAAAAATTCACTACAGGGGCCATATCTCCTGCTGTGGGGGGGGGGGGGTTAAAAAGCTGAAATTTGGTGGATGTCTTGACAACACCCCCCTCACTGTTCACCGGCAGGACGACAACGATGCCTGACCGCGATCCCAATACCGATACCGAAAATTTGTAAAATCAATCGCTATCCCGATCCAGAAAAGTCGATCCTGTTTGAACCCTAACCTCCAATGACATTCCAAATTAATTTGTGCTCAGGTTTGCCCCCACGGACCTTTTTTTAAAACGCAATTGGGTGGTGAACTTGTGTGGGACACTCGGGTCGTTTTTAAAAAATCAACGTTAAACGCAGCGACCGATGCTGTAGTGGGTCGCCGGCGGTCGTCCCGCCGGTGAATAGTGAGGGGGGTGTTGTCAAGACATCCCCCAAATTTCAGCTTTTTAACCCCCCACAGCAAGAGATATGGCCCCTGTAGTCCAGCCAATCAAGTGGGTGGCGAACTTGTTTGGGACACTAAAAATGCCGGAAAAAAATGTTACATATACGGCGACCCTCCCTGTACTTCGTCGCCGTGCCTCCCCCCATTGATGCGGAGTAGGGGATTGTTGAAACTATATATATACAAATTTTCAGCTCGTTAGTCCCCCCATAGCCGCAGATATTGCGTCAAGAGTAAAATAAAAAAATGGGTGGTGAACTTGTCCGGGAAGGTGTTTATTTATCCTGAAGGCAAAATTTTGGTCTACTATGCTCTACCCCCCCCCCCAAATCGGCTAGCTATCTACCTATCTGGAGTGATTTTTGAGAAACAAGACTTCAATTTTTGCTCAAAATCGCTATTTTTCATACCTTTTTATAGATTTTCACCTCCAAAATCACTAGTTCATGCGTCTTAACTGCCTATTTTCAGTAGTATATGTGCTTTTATACCCATTTTTCACCTACTTTTAGCGATTTTTGTCCCTTTTATTCCTTCTATGCCTATATATTGAACCCCCCCCCCAACCCCCCAGAAATTTTTTTAGCGATTTATCCCGCCGGAGGAGCGATTTGCTATCTATCCAACCCCCCGAAGGGTCGAAATCTATAAGACCCCTGATGTAAAGGATCAAGAGTCATAGAAAATGCTCTGTAAATTGTAAAATGTAAAATGGCATGCAAAGTTTCAAAAGTCATGTAAAATGTATGTTCTTGTATACCCATTTTTTACCTACTTTTAGCGATTTTTCTCCCTTTTCTTCCTTCTGTGCCTATATATTGAACACCCGCGTCCTCCCCCCAACCCCCCCCCCCCCCAGAAAATGTTTCAGTTATCTATCCCTCCGGTGGAGCGATTTGCTATCTATCCAGGAGGGTCGAAATCTAGACGACTCCTGCATGGCTCCACAGTACCTAGGTTACATAGATTTTATAGCAATATATCGATCATTCTTGTCGCTTTGATGAAGGTGAATTAAATTAAATAAAATTGAAAATTAAATGTGAAAATTGAGTCTATTGATAGTACACGTTGAATTTATCAGTGTCTATTATAGAATTTGTGAATTTGAATGACTGAAATTCATCGCATTCCAATTCTGCATTGTAATTGGCAGTGGTTCAGTGTGGGGGGTTGGGGAACCCCCCCCCCCCCAACGCTCCAGCTATCTATCTATCCTGGAGGCCGGTCAGCTAAAATTTTGGCTACTGTCCCCTAACCCCCCCCCCCAATCGGCCAGCTACCTATCTATCTGGAGCGATTTTCAAGAAATTTTGCCCCACTTTTCACTCTAAATCGCTAATTTTGGGACCTTTTTATAGTTTTTCACCTTCAAAATTCTAATTCATGTTCCGTATTGCCTATTTTCAGCTATTTGTTGTACTATATGTACTTATATTCCTATTTATAGCAGTTTTCTCCTACTTTTAGCGATTTTTTATACATTTTCTTCCTTCTATACTTCGGAAAAGCCTATATATTGAACCCTCGCGGAAAAAATTTTCAGCTATCTATCCCTCCGGAGGAGCGATTTACTATGTATATGAACCCCCGCAGGGGTTCAAATCAACTAAACCACTGGTAATTGGTATTATATGTAAAAACAGTAAAGCTGACAAAACAAATTGTTCCTGTCCACCAGCCTGAATAATTATGACAAGTTTAGTGTATTTGTGAGGTAGTCTCGGGAAAATCGTATACATCCAAAAACATTTCCTACATTTCCACTCCTAATCGTGATGCTGGCCACAGCTGCTGAGTTTTGCAATTTTTCTCTCCACATTCCCATCTACCCACTCCCACGGAATCTGTCCCTGGTAAGAAACTGGCGTTGAACTAGTGCTGCGTGTGCCTCCTATGACTATGAAACTACCTTTCCAGTGGCGAGCTTTATTGACTTTGCTTTTTAAGGCTGCCAAAAAAAAACTGATTGAAAAATTGGTGATTTAAAAAAATTACATTTGACTGTAATTGGGGGTGATTGTTTGAGAATGGAAATATTGAGGGGGTGATTACGATGGGGGGGGGGCTTATTTTTTCACCATAAATGTTTTGAACTCTCAGTACTAATTTGTTGTTTGTAACGTAAGCATACATAGAAAAATGCAACAATAATCACCATGTATAGGAGTCTGTAGGGTCTAACATAACACAGTCATTGTTTGAACGTGCGTACTGTGTTCTGCGTTGTCCGGATCACAAACCGCAGCTTTCGTCGTTTATGTTCTCTTTACATTTACCTAATTGGGGGGCGGGGTATTTTGAGGAAATATGTTAAGTATATACAGTATTTCCTCGAAATACCCCCAGAGGGTTTATTTTTTCAGAGTGGAAATTTTGAGGGGGGTATTTCGAGGGGGGGGGTTATTATTTCGCCCGAAATTTTAGTAAAGGGTGTAGTAAAGAATGGGCTTTGACGTACCCAAAACAGTGATAAAGGTGAACTCACAAGATATTTCGATACATATCAACGTACAGGGTGCGGCAATTAAGACGGATCCCATAAAGTTTTGAATAACTTGTCACTGGGTAGTTGGATTAACGTCAAATTTTAGGTCAACATTAAAAACTAAATAGGAAAGGAGCCCTGAAAATATGGCTGCGATAGCTCCACTCGTTCTCAAGTTATTCATGGAAACGTGTAATTGTCGCTTTTCCATCACCTAGCTTTACGACCAACTGCGCAAGCGCCCGCCGATTTCCTTATCGGCATAGCGAATTAGTGGCGGGTAGTGATGGAATGGCGCCATGGCGCTGGCGCCCTGTAATGGCGCCAAAGGGCGCCATTGGCGCTTGGCGCCCTTTTCTGTGGCGCCTGGCGCCATTATTTCGAATGGCGCCCTTGGCGCTTGGCGCCATTTTCGCTGGCGCCGATTTGGCGCCCGGCGCCATTGTTGTGGATGGCGCCGGCAATGGCGCCAAGATGCCGGGATGAACGGTCGTTTTTGGTTGTATTTCAACTGCCTTTTCTGCTCAATGATGTCATTGAGATGATATTTAACACACTGACCTTTGTAATTTTTTGCCAGCATTGCAAGTTTGGGTTTGGCAAATCATATAACAATTGGAAAATGTTAATTTAAATTGATTTTTTTCACAGCCCTTAAATAATTGATTAGATACTCATTTACAAATTACAAGGCACTGTTTTTCCATGAAATACTGTATCTGCTTGAATATTTCCACTTAAAAATTATTTTTTTGTCATCAAACATTTTTCAGGGGGAACTACGTACCTAAGGCGAGGAATTATTCGAGTAAATGCGGTATCTATGTAGACCTTAAGCGAGGAATAATTACTGTATTTCCCTGAAATACCTCCAGGGGTTTATTTTTTCATAGAGCAAATTTTGTGAGGTTAATCAAGGGAGGGCGTATTTCAAGGGGAAATGATTTCGACAGAATTTTTTCGTAGTGCACATTTTGAGGAGGGTATTTCGAGGAAATACGGTAATACAATTTCCAAGTTCTGGCGAAATGATAAACCCCCTGAATAAGCCCCTTAGAATAACTCCCTCAAAATTGGCTGATGAAGTAATAAACCACTGGGGCCTGGGCCTGGGGGTATTTCCAGGAAGTATACCGTATATAATATTGACAATAAGATGAGTTTTGTGGCTTGTGCCACCATCAGAAAAACGGTACAGCATGTTGCTGTTCTATTAATGCTTCCATGATAATATACAGGCTGAAATAGTGAATTTTTTGTTGGCGCTATTTTGGCGCCTGGCGCCATTGTGATGCCTGGCGCCATTGTTTCTGGCGCTCTTTGGCGCCCTGCGCTATTATTTCAGATGGCGCCATTGGCGCCTGGCGCTATTTTCTGTGGCGCCCTTTGGCGCCTGGCGCCATTTTTTCTGGCGCTTTTTCATCACTAGTGGCGGGCGTGCACGCACTTTGGCATGCAGCTGCGAAAAGAAAATCAGAAAAAAACAATCCAATCCCGGTTCCGAGAAGTCAATCCCGTTTGAACGATATCACAAGGTGGTGGAAAAGTGACAATTGCGCATTCGCATGAATAACTTGTGAACGAGTGGAGCTATCGCAGCCATATTTTCAGGGTTCCTGTCCTATTTAATTGTTAATGTTGACCTAAAATTTGACGTTAAGCCGACTACCCAGTGACAAGTTATTGAAAACTTTATGGGGTCCGTCTCAATTGCCGCACCCTGTAGATAGAGGTACACATACACCACATACACGTTTCGCTGCGATGCAAATTTACATCAATAAATACATCATGTACCTTATATACATGATGTACCTTTTTCCAGACGGGGGTATTTCGAGGGGGGTTTATTCAAGCACAGCAAAAAATGGGTGTGTGATGCGCGGTGAAGTGTCCTGAAGTGTCTTCACGCAGCCGCACAATGTCGGCGTGAAGAGACTTCACTACATCCCAGATGCTTCACGGCACTTCACGAAACATGCAAAGTATGCTGCAAAAGTTCGTGAAGTGCACTTCACGAATTTCGGTCTTCGTGAAGCTAGGTGAAGTGAGTGGAACACACTTCACCGAAAACTTCGTGAAGTGTGTGGAAGTGAGTGGAAGTGTCTTCACAGAGCGCACTTCCACACACTTCACGAACCCATTTTTTGCTGTGAAGGGGAGTATTTCGAGGGGGGGGGGGGGTAATTAAAGGGGGTATTTCGAGGGGGGGGGGGTAATTTAAAGGGGGTATTTCGAGGAAATACGGTATATAAGTTCAGAAAACCAGTGATGCTATTCACGGCAAGTGGCAGCTGATAAGTTTAGCCCCCTTTTTGGGGCCCCAAAAATTGCCAGTGCCGACCGTGTTTCAGGTCGTCATGGCGGGCAATTGGGAAAAGTTTTCAACCAGCAATAAACCCCACTCGGCTGAGCCTCATCGTGTGGGTTATCGCCTCATCAGCCATTTATTCGAATGAAGGATTTGAAACTAAACTAGAAATGTATAACACCATTGTCCCAAGAATTGAGAAAAGGAAATTTTCACTTATTGTGTTTAATCCAACGGATGCGCCTATTTATTTGGATTCAGGTGAACACATTGGAGAATGCACAGTCATCCCGACTAACGCTTTATTCAAACCAAGCCAACACTTTTCGAAAATGCTTGTAGAGACATTTGAACGAGATGAATCAACATGCGCAGGTGCAGTAACCGTGTCAACGCCACCAAAAACAGAATTTGATCAGAACACAAGTGAAAAAGTTGAAATGTCTACCGATGACAGAATAAAATTTATATTAGCTAATTTACCATCAGCTAATAGGTTGCTATTGTCACCCAAACAGACACAGGAATTCCATGATTTGTTGGCTGAATTTCATGATATTTTTTCATGTCATGATTATGATGTGGGTTGCACATCTCTAGTAGAACATGCAATCATCACAGACCCTAACCACCCACCCATCAAACAAGCGCCAAGGTATGAACCACCCTGCAAACGTAATTTTATACATAAAACAATTCAATCAATGTTAAAAGAAGGGATAATAGAACATTCAGATGGGCCATGGGCATCGCCCATCACAATCGCGCCCAGAGGGACTAATGACTATAGGTTTTGTGTTGATTTTAAAATGATCAATTTGATTACTAAAATTGACAGCTACCCCCTACCTCAAATTGGGGAAATACTCGCTGAATTTGCAGGGCGGAAAATTTTCACTGCAAT
Source organism: Sphaerolaimus hirsutus (assembly GCA_964036195.1). Lineage (NCBI taxonomy): Eukaryota > Metazoa > Nematoda > Chromadorea > Monhysterida > Sphaerolaimidae > Sphaerolaimus > Sphaerolaimus hirsutus. The sequence goes on along the minus strand of OZ038450.1, from coordinate 27,040,161 downwards.
TGACATTCGACATGGCTACTACAATGTCCCTCTTGCTGATGAGGCATCAAAAGAAAAGACGTCATTTGTCTGTAGCCTCGGGCAGTTCAGGTATACGAGAATGCCATTTGGTTCATGCAATAGTGGGGCGTCTTTCCAACGTCTCATGAATATAATGTTGATGGATTTGAACAAGGATTTGAGTAGGGCCTGGGTACGTGCTTACATAGACGATATCCTGTGCTGCAGCGATACTATAGAAGAACATTTGATTCATTTGAGGCGGTTGTTTTCCAGGCTTCGCTGGGCTAACCTGAAAATGCAACCCAAAAAGTGCAACATATTTACTACCGGTTTGAAACACTTGGGTCATGAAATATCTGCTGAAGGGATAGCTGCAACACCTTCCCGTGTTACGGCAATGTTGGAATTACCCAAAGTTCACACGAAACAGGCTTTGCGGAAATTCTTGGGAAAATGCGTATATTATCCTAATTCATTCCTAATTATTCATTCCTAATTATAGTCAAATTGCAGCACCACTCTATGATATTCTTAAAGGGAAAACCCCAAAATTCGGTGAAACGCCATTTGAATGGACTGAACCAATGCTAGATTCATGGTCTACTTTGAAATATTGTCTAGCATCACCACCAGTTCTGACGCACCCTATCCGCGACGGGCGCCCATTCTACTTAGAGACAGACGCCAGTGCTCAAGGGCTAGGTGCTGTTTTATCTCAGAAGGCTGATGATGGCAAAATGCATCCCATCTCATTTATTTCAAAGAGTTTACCACACCCACATAAGACGTTTTCCGCAGCTGAGTTAGAAAGTCTATGTATTGCATGGGCGATACGGCGCTTAGCAGACTTTGTGGAAGGGCAAAAATTAGTGGTGATTACTGATAATAGCGGAATCGCTCAAGTTTTACGCAGCCATCATCATTCTAAGCTAGAACGTTGGGCTATGTGGATTAATCAGAAGGTGACGGAGTTCATACACAGAGCTGGGCGGTTTAACCAGGTAGCAGACGCTTTGTTGCGTAATCCAGTTGACGATCCGTGATTCGGCGATGATGAATTGACAGAACCAACAGATTTGGTAGTGGGTCTTAGCGCCCAAATGATGACATTGGGTGTCCCCAAAAAAATACTGAATTCACGCTCGAAACAGGTAGCGTCTATCACGCCTGATGTGGATTGGCGTCAAATTCAACGCGCAGATCCTGAGTTATCAGCGCATATTTCTCAATTAGAAATACAGCCAGATAGTATTCCGGGAGCACAGTTGATCAATGAAATATTGTATTATAAAACTTTTTCAGGCAATAATAGCTACGCAATTTGGCCTCCAAAATCCTGGCAACAAGCTTGTTTGCAACAAGCACACATGGGAATCTATGCCAGCCATGGAAGCCAAGTGTGCACGATTGATTTATTATGCAAGTATTTCTCCTGGCCAACGTTACCTGATGATGTCACCACTTTTTGTGCCGCGTGTACTAATTGTATGCAGTTTAAAAGACACGCGTTACATCCTGGAACCCCTGGTGGGGTCGCTACCCCACTCCAGCCATTTGATACTATTCACATTGATTCATTACAATTGGTCGATTCTGACCCAAAATCTAAAGTAATCGTTGTTGTCGATTTTCTTACAAGATATGTCATCACTTTTCCCGTTTCAAGCCTGAAAGGCCCTGCAGTAGCAAAGGGAGTATTGCGCAATATATTCATGTTATTTGGGGCACCGAGAGTGATTGTGTCTGATCAGGGCACAGAATATTTAAATTCTGAATTTCGAGCTCTATGTGAACAATTTGGTGTAAGCCACCTACCAACGTTGTCCCACAATCCCTCTGCTAATGGGATGGTTGAAGCGGTTAATGGTAGGTTACGCGAGTTGTTTGCTATAACCCGCGCTGAAATGAAAAATGTAAATTGGCATGATTTATTGCCACTGGTTACATTAAAACATAATATGGCTTTTAACAAAAATGTTCATTGTTGCCCATTTTATTTAATCTTTGGTCACCTACCTCACTGGAACTTATTTTTCACAGCTACTAAAAATTTAAATTTACATGAAGCCAGATATGCAGCAAAAACTCACAGCGACAGGAGCAGAGCAGCGTATCAAAGGTATTTCACTTCTAAACATCCGGTTAACATAAATCCTGGTGACACTGTAATGGTTAAGCTAGCCGATCAAAATAGGATGACACCAAAATTTTCAGGTCCACATACTGTTATTGCAGTTGAAGGGCCAAGTGTATACTTGCAATTTGGTGACGATGTGCGCAAAGTGCCCCATAGGTACTGCTGGCGCATTACCACATTTTCCGCCTAAAATGTTTTTGGAAACCGCTTTTGTTTCCACACTACTGGTTCCAGCTTTTGTTTTATAAATAACCATTAAACACAATAAATAATTAGGACAGAAAAGTGCACATCATTTCTCACATCTACTGCGAAATCTATTTAAAAAAAACAAAAAAAAAAAGTTTTTTTGCCAATCGTTTCTGTTATGTTTGGCTGTGCATTTGTTTGACTCAAATTGAGGCAGGATGCAAAAAACCTAATGCACGCTGCCCATCACCTGCACGCTGTATTTCCGGACATTCATCAATCACCGATCCAGCTATTCAACCTGTATCACGCAAATCAACTCCAGAAAATCATGACCGAACACACGCACAGGTTGCTGGGGTAGTTTTTGTTGTGTGTTTAGTGATTTTTGAAGGTTACCATTATGACATTTGTGGTAATTTCAAGGTGCAAGAAGAAGAGCCATTAGACTACAATGAAGAGGGCGTTGGAGATGTCCCTTTGGTGGATGAGAATATTGCCCCTGGTGCTAATGACAATGCTACTTCCGCGACAATGCCAATGGCACTGATGCCCACTGACAATGTTGCCGAGATGGCGGCGCTAGCGGCTACTGCAGCGGCGCGCGTGGGGGATTTTGCTACGGCTTATTTGAATGCAAAAACAGTCTATACGCGTATGAGTGCTAACATGTCAACTTTCTGGCACTAAATTTCAAGCTGTTCAGACCAGTTTAGACGAAATGCAAGCAACGGCGGATGAACGCCACCATACTATTGTTGGCTATAAAGTTCGCTTAAAAATAGGAACTTAAATGTTACAATGTCCCAATTATTTTTCAATTTTTAGCTGGATTGTGACCACCTTCAATTGCTCGCTACTGAGCAGGGACAAACCATTTCAAATTTGACTAGGGAACTCCAACACCATTGGGAGTTAGCTGCCCGCCGTGAGAACATGCACAATGCTACTACTCAAACCGAGACCACGATATTTCCAACTGTGGGCTACATTAGTTTTAAATTATTTGAAATACATAAACAAATGAGAGCAAAAATGGGGAATTAAAATTGTAAATTAAATTTATGGCCAATCACTATCTATTTTTTACAGCGCACCCCAGTGAATTTGGACGAAAGCAGCATTTTTTACCGCCGTCATGACTTCGCCATGGCTTTGAACGTTCAAGCCACGCGTGCTGCAAATCCAGTTGAGATCAGGCGTGCCCGCTTCGGGACGGTGTCCGACGAAGTCACAGAGGGCAGGCGCGAATGTTTCAACGTTGCCCCTGACTTTCCAAGTGTATGTTTGGTGTTTGTGGCTTTAGAATTCTATAGAAATGCTCTAATACTCTAATTAACCTCAATTAGCTAGTTAGCTTTTAATACAGTCCAGAGTTGTACAAATACTGGTATTTTTAGAAAACGTAAACGTAAACGTAAATACCTTTTCCAAATCAAAAGTATAAATACTAAAACGTAAGGTATTTTTAAAATACCAAGGAATACGTAAAAAAAGCGTAAACGTAAAAATGTTATATGTGTTATATATGTTAAAAATGTATACTGTGCTTTGGAAAATACCATTATTTTCACCTTTGGATGGGTCAATTGCTGATTTCCATGATATCTTCATGTTTGTAGCACTACATGCTCACCATAATCAACAACATGAGTGAGACAACTATTATTATTATTAATTATCAACTAATTATTTTAGCAAATTTCACAAGCCCATGGCTAAATGGTCACTCTACAGCCACCTATGTAAGGGGAGCAGACAGTAATTTCAGTGCATTGAAACTTTTAAAACTGTTTTTACCGTATTTCCTCGAAATACCCCCCTCAAAATACGCCCCCTCAAAATGGGCACTATGAATTTGTGGTCTGGGAATTGCATAACAGACGTTCAAAACACTTACTGTGTTACGTTTAGAACATTGTTTATACCATCTACATCCGGGAATTATTCGAGTGGGGGAATTATTCAAGTGGGGGAAATTATTCGAGTAAATACGGTAATTCCCCCACTCGAATAATTCCCCCTGTTAGGCAAGTGAGGAAAATATAATTTCACCTACTTGAATAACCCCCCCCCCCCAATGACGGAAGGCAGTTAATGCACATTTATTAAAAAACAATCGATGAAGTCAACCCAAGCAAAAGAGCTGTGTGTGGTTTGATTCACAGAATGCAAATGCAGTACATCCGGTGTTCAAAGATGCAATGTAATGTGCACTACCAATGGAAACAGGATGTGTATTTAGTGTGATAGAAACATGGCTAAAAACTTTGACGAAATAATAATCCCCCACTTGAATAATCCACCCACTTGATTAGTTCCCCCCTCAAACATTCTGACGAAAAAATAATCCCCCGGGGGAATTATTCAAGTAAATACGGTATATTCTCTGTGCGGCATTGACTATTGTCGGTAGACAAATGGTGACTATGTGTCGGAGTTTATAAAATGTTTGAGTTATTGTTTGTAATCATCCTAATCGCTGCACTAAAGTGATCGCCACATTATTCTGATGTTTTTAAGTGCTCGACGATCAAAATCTGTAGAGAATTCATGGAAATACGCAGTTCCGTCTGAGGGCGCGGCCACTAAAAAACTACTAAATATCAGAATTTTTACGTTTTCCCTAGTACCAGGGTATTTTGGTCAGGAAAACGTAACAAAACGTAATGGTATTTTTGGAAAACGTAAACGTAAACGTAAATATAAATACCCGAATAACCGGGTATTTCGGGTAAACGTAAATACGTTTTTCCAACTCTGATACAGTCCTAAAATTGTAAATAAATTTCTAAATAAATAAATAAATGATTTCACTGTCTTTACAAATATTTGGCCACTTGAAATTTGACGTTTGGCTGAATTTCGGAAATGAGTGTCTAGTGACATTTTCTACTTGTTCTGCAGACTTCTGCACACGTCTCGGATGTTCACCGTGAACCAGCTCGTCATGGTCGTGGACGCGCCCGCCGCCCGTCACCCACGGCAGTTTTCCGCAATACCGCAGCGCGACTGTCTCGTGAGCCATATTGCCGCCGCCATAGGCGTAGCCGCTCTAGGTCACCCTCAGCACGCATGTATTTAGAAAAATGTTGTGTTTTAAAAAATTGGAGAGAGGGAAAATCTTGAAAAAATTAGTTTGTTTGTTGTTTTAAAAGTTGAGAGAGAGATTATGTTGGATGTTGTGATTTATGGATTTGACAGATTCACACTCTGATTGTGATTCCTGTCATGATGGTATTTATGTGAGTGATGGACACGTTAAAGGGGTCGTTCGGTTGCAATAAATATATCTACAAATCCTCTGGCTGACACTCCCATCCATTAGTACTTTCAAAAAGTATACATAAAAGCGAGTATATACTGGTCCTTTTTCGAAGGAAACATAAACATATTTACTCGGAACTTGAGTATACATATTTTGCGAGTAAAAGAAAATACCCTATGTCCTTGAATAAGACCTCCACCTTGAATAACTCCCCCTGTTTACCAGGTGATGAAAAACGACTCATCCCCTTGTATAACTCCCCCTCTCTTGGTATTTGGTACATGTATCCAAAATGTGTATTTGAATAACTCAGATTCAGTGGAGATGAGATTAGTGATGTAAAAAGCGCCAGAGTTTTGGCGCCAAGCGCCAAAAGCGCCATGGCGCTTTTCCCATTGCGGCGCCAAGCGCCAATGGCGCCACACGATTTTAGCGCCAAGCGCCAAAAGCGCCATGGCGCTTTTCCAGACGGTAGCGCCAAGCGCCAATGGCGCCAGAGGACAATGGCGCCAAGCGCCAATAGCGCCAGCGCCAAAAATTTCTTGGCCGTTTTTTCATCACCATGTACATCAATATCTAAAGTTACATGGTATATGGATAGAACTGGATGCTAAATACACAAAGATGTTCCCTACTTGATGAATGAAGCTGCGTGACAATTTGTGCAAAAAAGTACCCATGTACTTGCAGTGAATGCAAGTACCGTATATCCTCAAATAAGACCCCAGGGGAGTTATTATTTCATCCGAAGTTTTGGAGGGGGTATTCAAGGGGCTGTTTTTCTAGGGGGAGTTATTTTTTTCTCCGAACATGCACTTTATTCTTTGTATGCATTCCATAAACTCATGTAATCCAGGTATTTGATAGTTCAACAACAATAAAAACAAGGTATCCATTGAAAAATTCATTGAGACTTCATTGGCATTCAAATACACATTGCGGATATAGGTACATATCAAATATCCATATGGGAGAGTTATTCAGGGGGGAGGTATTTTTCCTCACTTGGCTAACATGTGAAGTTATTCAGGGGTATTATTGAAGGGGATCATATTTAAGGACATAGGGTAAATAAAAGAGTAATGTGATGAAGCAGGGTTTTTTACTCAGATCTGATAAGCATCCTCGAATGAATGTCAGAAAAATAAATGTGGTATGATTGCAGAGTTGGAAAAACGTATTTACGTTTACCCGAAATACCCGGTTATTTGGGTATTTATACTTACGTTTACGTTTACGTTTTCCAAAAATACCATTACGTTTTGTTACGTTTTCCTGGCACAACTACCCGGGTACCAGAGAAAACGTAAAAATCCAGCTACACGAAACCACGCGTCTGTGAAATGTGCTCTATTACCGCATTCACATTGATTTTGTGTAAATAGTTCTACCACTGGACCTAAATAATGCCAATTATGTTGTGTAATTGTCTTTTTGACAGTGACAATATTGTAAATAAGTGCAATCAATCAATTGTAAATGTATTCAATGTGTCAATTTTGGAATATGAACAGTGTCTAGGAATGTGTTACCTATAAATACAAGCAGAAAAGTGGAATGTGTGTACGCATTTGTGTTGTGGATTTTACAATCATTCACTGTTTTGTTTTATTCATATCCTGCTGAAGTTTTGCAGTAATGGAATTTTTGAAGAAGAAGTGTGCTAATCCATGTGCTAAACTGCGAGGCCATCAGCACCAACATTCGTAAACAAATAGACAAAAATTTAAATAAGATTTTTTTGTTTGCTATTAATGTAAGTGAAAAATATGGATGGAAATTATGTATACATTGTTGAAAATGTCACAACAATGGTATTTTCAGAAGCTCTGCTCATATGGGGCACTTCTTGAAATTTTTACGTTTACGTTTTTTTTACGTATTCCTTGGTATTTTATAAATACCTTACGTTTTAGTATTTATACTTTAGATCTGGAAAAGGTATTTACGTTTACGTTTACGTTTTCCAAAAATACCAGTATTTGAACAACTCTGTATGATTGATAGATTGTAAAGTGTACATTCAGCATGCTACCGTATTTCCTCGAAATACCCCCCGGGGGTGATTGTTTCATAGTGGTCCCAAGAGGGGGAGGGGGTGTTAAACGAGGGGGGGTATTTGGAGGGGGGGTTATTACTTCACAATAAAAATTTTCAAATCCCAGTACGAAATTGTCATCTGAAACGTACGCAGACGTCAAAAAATACAACAAAAACTGCCATTTATAAGGTTATGTAGACTAGATATTAGTATGTACCTATACTCCGGTTACTTTACACCTCGCACGCGTGGTTCCCGCTGGAAGCGTGCCAACGTTGGTTAACGCGTGCGAGTTTCATAAAAAATGACAAAATTGATTGTATTTATAATGTTATTCACTAACATATTCACATCGATGATTTTTTACGGAAATCGCATGATTTTCTAATCATTGGCACGCTTCCAACACGAGACATAAATCAGTGCGAGGGCAGAGTATCATGTCCGCCGAGTATACACGGTATAAACACTGTTCTAACGTGATTACGACATTGTTTTAACCTGTGTTCTGCACTTAGCATTGAAAAAATCTCTGGGAGATTTATATTTAAAAAATCTCAGAAAATCTCAGAAAATATAAGATTTTCTGATATTTATATTTTTTCCATGATTTTCCAGAGAGATTTAATTATATTTTCTATTGATTGAGAAAATCTCTCGAGAAAATCTCTCTATATTTGCCCATTTTCACCTTCAAATTCACTAGTTCATGTGCTTTTTGCCAATTTTCATCTATTTTTAACTATTTATATGTTTGCTCATATACCAATTTTTGGCTATTTTCCCTCCATTTGTAGTTTTTCCTTCCTTTTTCTGTTCTATGGCATGAAAGAGCCAATAAAAAAGTTATCTGAAATACATTTTCTGTACTCAAGTACTTTCAGGAAGTGTACATAAAAGAGAGTACTGGTACGTTTTCAGAGGAAATTTAGATGTATTTACTTAGTACTTAAGTATTTGTATTTTTGAGTAAACGTAAATATGTTTAACCCCTGGACCATACTGAACCCCTGCAGTCCCATAAAAACCCAGTGCTCAAGTATGGGGCTGTATTTAAGCGCTGAGTCTGAATTGGTGATGGGTGTTGCTACTTGTGCAACGGGTAAACTTATGCACTGGGTTCTAGGCGTTTTAACAACTAAAGAGTTGACAGCATGTTTTGGAAATATAGTGATCAAATTTTGGTGAAAAAGTCATCTGATAAATTATGTGGGGTTCATCACATGTGAAAGTAATTTATTCTACTACAAGGAAAAATGTGCCTAAACCATATTTTTGTTCATTTTTCAGATACTAAATACATGATAGTACAAAGTTAGCCATCAGAAGACAATATGCTATTATCATATGAAATTGTGAATGAAAAAGTCAAACAACACATAATGTGCTTAATTTCTACTATCAATGGTTCAAACACCTTGAAATATTGATTAAATCATACTTTAAGTTGAGAGATTTTATGTGATTTTTTTGAACTGCAAGAGATTTTCTCAGAGATTTAATTATATTTTCAAAAATGACCCAAGAGATTTAATTATATTTTTTACTTGAGAGATTTTCTGAGATAATATTTAATTATATTTTCTCAAACTCGGTCGTTTTTTTCAATGCTATCTGCACTACGCAGAACACAAACTGCAGTATTTGTCATGTACGTTCTCTTTACACTCAATCTGGGGGGGGGGGCATTTCGAGGGGGGGGGGGGTGATTGTTTCATAGTGGTCTCGAGAGGGGGGGGGGGGGTCAAACGAGGGGGGGGGGGGGTCAAACGAGGGGGGGTATTTCGAGGGAATACGGTATATTGGTAGTTTTACTCTAAATGCAGAAAGTTTCAGTAGGTGACTTTTTTGAAGCAAGTGAAATTTTGTTATTATGTACCTAAAATCCATGAAATTTGGGTGTGTGAACCATAATTGTTAGGTGATGGGAAAATTGGATGGAACAAAAAACAATCATCTCATATTTTGATGGCATATTTGATGTACGTATCGAAAACGTACACAGACAGTATGGCGCTTTTTTGGCGCTTTTTAGAGTGTGAGCGCCAAGCGCCAATGGCGCCACGGCTTTATAGCGCCAAGCGCCAAAAGCGCCATGGCGCTTTTGGAGGTGTGGGCGCCACGCGCCAATGGCGCCTAGGCAAAAAGGCGCCAAGCGCCAAAAGCGCCATGGCGCTTATTTGTTTGGCGCTAGCGCCAGGCGCCAGCGCCATGGCGCTTTTACATCACTAGATGATGTTCTGAATTTCGAGTGAATTAACATCTATTTCAGGGCAGAGATACTGACATTCATAAGATTTTTTCAAAATTTGGTGTCTCTGTATCTTGTGAAAGGTGTCATATATTGCGGTAGTTTTTTCTATCATGAACAAATATACCTACCTACCTATACACTAATTTATATCAGATCTACACTATCCGATCTCATATATGCAATTAGCATTGAAAAAATGGCCGATTTTGAGAAAATATAATTAAATATTATCTCAGAAAATCTCTCGAGAAAAAAATATAATTGAATCTCTTGGGTCATTTTCGAAAGTATAATCAAATCTCTGAGAAAATCTCTTGCACTTCAAAAAAATCTCAGATAATCTCTTAACTTGAGTGATGTTTTTTATAGATATTTCAAGGTGTGTGAACCATTAAGAGTAGATATTAAGCACCTTATGTATTGTTTAAGCTTTTCATTCACGACTTAAAATGTTGTAGGGCAAAACGGGCAACTTTGTATGGCAAAAGTTCTCAAAAAACTGTCACATTTTCTCGGAAAATGTATTGTCTCATATTACATGAGCGCATCAGGAACGATGGCAAAAAAAAATTCGAAAATTCGAAAACATTTTCGAATTTTCGAATTTTTTCAGAATTTTCGAATTTTTATTCCACCCCTAGAAAAAACACTTAAAAATCGATTTATTTTTTAAAAAATTCGAAAATTCGAAAATTCGAAAATTCAAAAATAGTTTTCGAATTTTTTAGGAAATCAAGGCAACAAAACACACCGTTAAGTTCAACGTACTAAATAATTCAACAATTGATACGCGGCGCGTATGGAAAAGCGAAACGTAACAAAAAAAACGTTGAAATGTCATCCACGGCGGAAGAGGCGGACTTTGACATATCCGTTTTTACACTGTATTTCCTCTAAATATCCCCCCTCGAAATACCCCCCTCAAAATTTACACTGTTAATTTATTAACACCCCTCGAAATACCCCCCCAATTTGGTGTATAGAGAATGTAATGCAGTTTGTGATCTGGGAAACACAGAACACACATTAAAAACAATGACTGTGTTGTGTAGAACAGGGTTTTTACCATCTACGTACTTAGTCTGTAGACTCTTATACATGGTGGTTTTTGTCACTATGGTGGTATAAGTATATAGAGTCTTAAAAAAGACATTTTTGTTGCATTTTTAGACATCTGTGATTCTTGACTACAAACAACAATTTATACTGGGATTTCGAAAAATTTCTGGCAAAATTATACACCCCCCTCGAAATACCCACTTTCGTTAAACCCCACCCCCCCAAGTTTCGACACTGAAAAAATAATACGGTATTTGATGCCAATTTTGTATTTTATGCTGATATTTTATTTGACGCCAATTTTTTTATTGTTGCTTTTATTGCCTTTGCGGTGAATTAAATGTATCAATGTGTGAATTAAATGAAGAAGCAGCACACTGGTTTGCATAACTCCTTCCACCATTTTTATGCTAAATTATGGTAAAAATAAGGTTAAAACAACTGAGCAGAACATGAAGACAGTCCAAATTCTGTGTTTAAAGCTTCAGATTCAATATTTTTCCAAAAAGATTCGAAAATTATTTGAAAAAATTCGAAAACTAGCCAAAAAAATTCGAAAATTGCCAAAAAAGATTCGAAAATTCGAAATTCGAAAATTAAATTCGAAATTCAAAAATTATTTTGAAGAAAAATTCGAAAATTCGAAAATTCACTTCAGAAAAAACACTTAAAAATTTAAATACTTTTTTTTCGACTGTTTGCCATCGTTACGCATCAGTAATGGTAAAACAATTTATTTATTTATTTTTACCGCATTTCCTCAAGATACCCCCAGGGGTGATTGTGTTGAGGATTTTGATAAGGGTTAAACGAGGTGGGTATTTTGAGGGTTTTTTTATTTTACCAGAAATTATTCGCACTCCCGGTACTAATTTGTTGTTTGTAACATAGGTCGACGTAGAAAAAAGCAACAATAAGCACTATGTATAAGAGTCTAAAGACTTCTTTAAGTATTGATGTAGATTGTAAAAACCATGTTCTAATGTAACACAGTCATTGTTTTTGATGTGTATTCTACATTTCCTGGATCACAGACCCAAGCTTTAGTCATCTATGTTCTCTTTACATTCAATTTGGGGGGTATTTCGAGTGGGGGTGGGCTTAAAAATTCATGGTGCCTATTTTGAAGGGAGATATGGCATTTTTCGAGGAAATATGGTATTTTCGTTTTCTGTACTCAGAGGGTGAGTAAATTACATTTACATCAACTCAATGTAAGGGAATAAAAGAGCTTATAAAAGAAAATGGCAATAGTTGCTGGCAATTGATCACTGCTAAATTGTTTCAGTCAAGGAACCTCCAAAGATATAACATATCCGAGCAAATATTCACTATTCATTATATTTTCACTTTCAGCCATTGAAATTTTTTGCATTTTTTTAGCTAAATATGCAATAATTGCTTAAAATCAATACATCACACATGCTCTTATAGAGAGATTTTCTAGAGAGATTTTCTCAATCAGGAGAAAATATAATTAAATCTCTCTGGAAAATCGTGGAAAAAATATAAATCTCAGAAAATCTTATATTTTCTGAGATTTTCTGAGATTTTTTAAATATAAATCTCCCAGAGATTTTTTCAATGCTATATGCAATGTAGGTAAGCATAATCATACTCAAATATTAGCACATAAAATCTGCAGTTGGAAAATCCCTGGAGCAGGGGGAAGTGTGAAGAGCCCCAGCTGGTGCAAACTGCCATCATAATCTCAGCTGGAATGGTACACAGAAAATAGTGTGAATTAGAGAAGCTGTAAAAATAATAATGGTGCTGTGAAAAGATAATGCATCTTTTTCAAAATGTTACCCATTTGACTACTCAATACCTTTCAATTTGAATGAAATGAAAGCACAAAGGGAAATCTGTAAAGGGTGCAATGAAGACATGCAGAATGTGTCTCTTTGTTCACTGGGGCAACATGTGTTTTTGAACAAAAGACAGGTCTGTGAACTCAGAGTATAAAAGCCCTGGATAATCTCATCACTTTCATTCCCTTCGGAAATAATAAATCAAAATGGACTTCAAAACAATAACTGTACTCCTTCTCATCGTGGGCATCGTCGCTGTGCAAGGTGAGCCGCCTCGGTTCCGTCTCCCACCAAGAAACATCTGTAGAAAACCCCCAAGAAATTCCAAAATTTGCAAAATTTCCAAATATTTGCAGCCGACTCAAATGAGAACCGAGCCGGAGAAGTAGAGAGGGGAGGTCGAAATGAGCGCTCCAGCGATCCGCGCGCTCTGAGGGATGCAGCTCGCAAGGAAATTAGAGAGATGAGGAAACAATTACAAGCACAAAATGCTGGTAGTAACTGAAAAGCTTTTGAGAATGACAGGTGACAAGTGATAATTGTAATAGTTGAAATTGGCCTTCCTTTGGAATGATTTTAACATTGAAAACAGGTGAAACTAACAAAACATGAAATCTTGACCTTTTAAAGACATCAAATGAACTTGCTAGCAACTAAACACTCGTAATATATATATCGATGTTTGCCACCAGAATATTACCACCAGAAATAAGTACACGAGAAAGTGCAGTTAAAAAACTCCCGTCTCCCAGTGTAAGATAAGTATGAAAAAATTACTCACCCTCTGTATGTACAGGACAAAAAATATAACTTTTTCAGTGCAGTGTTTTTGTGCTTAGATGACCGTATTTGCTTGAATAATCCCCCTGGGGGATTATTATTTCGTCAGACTTTTTTGAGGGGGGAATTATTTGAGGAGGAATTATTCAAGGGGGAATTATTATTTCGTCATAGTTCTCGTCAGTGTACATTCATTGGGTACAATGTGTACACACAACATACACATGTACTTTTTTGTGTTCCGTCTCTGTCTCAGATGGTATGCAGTACGCAAATTCGATTGCGTTGCTGCACATCGATGTACTGCATTTCCATTCGATGAATCAAACCAGACTGAGCTATTCTGCTTTGTCTGGCTTCATTAATTTTTTAGACCATATATTGGGAGGGTTTATTGAGGGGGAATTATTTTCTCCTCACGCGTCTAACAGGGGGGGGGGGATTTTTCGATGGGGGAATTATTCAAGCGGGGAACTATTCAAGCAAATACGGTAGTTTCATTAGATATTTTGTACTTTCGTCTCTTTTATGCTGCGATTACAGCTCGGGTGTAAAATTGACCAGGCATAAAATTGATTTTGGGCGTAAAATTAATTACAGATGAATGGATAAAGATACGACATTGTTATTTTAGTCAAAGAAAGCTTAGATGCAGACGTTTCTTGTGTCCAACAGAGTTGTGAAAATAACTGGTATTTTTGGAAAGCGTAAGCGTAAGCGTAAATACACTTTCCAATTTATGAGTATGGATACGAAAAGCGTAAGGTATTTTTAAAATACCTAGGAAAGCGTAAGAAAAAGCATAAGCGTAAAAAAATTTTACAAAGTGATCTTGCTGCTGAGCATAGGATTATCGAATTACTGTATTTCCTCAAAATACCCCCTCAAAATACCCCCACCATAAAGGTGTCTAATAATGTCCAAAAACTGTAGTTTGGTATCTGTGCAATGCGGAACACAAGTTAAAAGGAATACCTGAGTCATATTAGGACAGGGCTTATACAACTATGTACCAACTAGGTAAATAGGTACGTACTTACTTATGTAAGTTTATAGATGCTTATATTTTGCACGTTGAGAAAAACCCTGGGTGTTTTTTGAGGAAATACGGTATCCATTATTTGACTTGAAATTTCTAATCCTAAGCCACAATATTGCTAGATGCCACAATTTGCACATGTGCCGCTATTTCACTTCTTAGAGAACACACCCTGTTATTTTTTTGTAAGCATTCTCAGCAACTTTCTGTTTATTTCTTTCTTTTTCAAAAGCATAAAACTGGGTTGTGTGAAAAATTTTTTACGCTTTTAGTACCCGGGTATTTCTGCCGGGAAAGCGTAATAAAGCGTACGGGTATTTTATGAAAGTGTGAGCGTAAGTATAAATACCCATTTACCCGAGTATTTCGGGTAAGCGTAAATAAGCTTTCACAACTCTGGTGTCCAAAGCTCATGAGTCTATTTTAATCGTACTGGGAGTTATGAATTTTAGCACAATTTTTCCAATTATGCACTGTAAGTTGTGTAAACTAAGGGTGTAAAATTAAAAAAATTTGCGCCAAAATTCATAACTTCTAGTACAATTAAAATAAACTGATGAGCTTTGGACACAAGCAACATCTGCATGTGCGTTTTCTTTGACTGAAATTACAACGCCATATCTTTATCCATTCACCTGTAATCAATTTACTGCCCAAAAATCAATTTTACACCCAGTCAATTTTACGCCCAAGCTGTAATCGCAGCATTAGAGCGTACTATACCACTTGAAACCACTAAAACTGCCACAAAAATGCTAATTTGTATGCAAAATCACTGTGTTCATATGCAAAAATTGCAATATATCTGCCTAGTCTGTCACTACTAGTGATGTAAAAAGTGCCGGGATGTTGGCACTAAGCTTCAAAAGCGGCATGGCACTTTTCCAACTCCCAGTGCCTGGTGCCATGGTGCCTTTTACACGGTTCAAACGGCATCCCGATCGCGAATCCAGAGAATTTTTGGCATTTTGTGGTCCTGATCAGGGTTGGTAAAATCTCAGAAAAAAAATAAAAAAAAAATAAAAAAAAATTGAATATTCAAGAATAAAATAAAATAAAATAAAATGGAAAATTTAAGAATAAAAATAAAAATTGTATAAAAATTCGAATTTTTGTAAAATTGTATAAACATTCGTATTTTTTGTAAAATTGTATAAAAATTCATATTTTTTGTAAATTTTTATCTCGTTGCTTGAGTTTCTACCAGTTTATTCATGGATCTGGGAGCAGTCCCAAGTGTAAACTGTCAAACATCATGTAAAATGTCATGCAAAGTGTCAATTGTCATGACAAATGTAAGGTAAAGTAAAAAAAAACATGTAAAAAATAAAGTATCAATTGTCAAGCAAATTGTATCCAAATCTTATGTTTTATATCTAAATCTGATGTTTTGTATCCAAATTATGTTGTTGTGAACATTTGGATACAAAACATAAGATTTGGATACAAAACATACTATGGATACAAAAACACAAGATTTGGATACACGATTTACACTTTGCATGACATTTGTCATGACAATTGCCACTTTGCTTGAAATTTGACATGACACTTGACATTTTGCATGACAATTGACACTTTACTTTACATTTGTCATGACAATTGACAAATTTCATTACATTTTACAAATGTGCCCAGCACACTCCACTAGTCCTTCTACTGAAAATGCAAACCATTGTTATCAATAATTGTAACTTTACACTTGCAGCTAGCTAACAATACATACTGCATGCAACTTTTGAAAAGTAAGGGAAAAATTTGTCACAGGTTTTTCATGTATAGGTCTAATTATAACATTTTTCTGGCCTTGCATGCATGATTCTGATTTTTTGTAAAAATTTTGTAAAATGTGTCATTTTATTTTATTAATGACTTTTGGGAATAAAATAAAATAAAATGAAACAAGAATAAAATTAAAATAAAATAAAGTTTTTATACAATTTTTATACAATTTTACTAAAATGAATTTTTATAAAACCAACCCTGGTCCTGATCCTGAGACTCTGATCCCGAAAGTTAAAATCCCGATCCCGCAAAAATCACTGTAAATAATAAAATGTGAAAAAATGACATTTGCACCAAAAAATGCGAACGGAAACCTCCATCTATTTTATGCCTTTTCTGCCATCTGAGAGTGTTTTTAGACCTTTGTGAACAACTCTGAATGCCAGAATTATGGCCAAATCTCGATCCTGAGACCCCAATCCTGATCCCGAAAAAATGTCAATCCCGATCCCGTGGCCCCAATCCCGATCCTGAAATCTGAAAAAAAAACAATCCCGATTCCGTGAGCGCGATCCCGAAATCTCAAAAAGCCAATCCTGATCCCGATAATATTCAATCCCGTTTGAACCCTATCCATGGCTCCAGAGGTAGAAAAGGGGGGGGGGTTGTTACCCCCACAAACCGCCCAGCTATCTATCTGTCTTGGAGGCCGCTCAGCTATCAATTTATCCTGGAGCTGGAGGCAAAATTTGGGTCTACTATCCCCTAACCCCCCCCCCCAGTCGGCCAGATATCTACCTATCTGGAGTGATTTTTGAGAAACACGACTCCCAGTTTTTGCTCAAAATCGCTATTTTTCATACCTTTTTATAGATTCATACCTCCAAAATCACTAGTTCATGTGTCTAACTGCCTGTTTTCAGCTATTTTCAGTAATAAATGTGCTTATATACCAATTTTTCACCTACTTTTAGCGAGTTTTCTCACTTTTCTTCCTTCTATGCCTATATATTGAACCCCCCACCCCCCAGAATTTTTTTAGCGATCTATCCCTCTGGAGGAGCGATTTGCTATCTATCGATCCCCCCGAAGGGTCGAAATCTAGAAGACCCCTGATGTAAAGGATCAAAAGTCATAGAAAATGCCCTGTAAAATGTGAACTGGCATGCAAATTTTCAAAAATCATGTAAAATGTATGTGCTTATATTCCCATTTTTCACCTACCTTTAGCGATTTTTCTCTCTTTTCTTTTTTCTGTGCCTATATATTGAACACCCGTGTCCTCCCCCCAACCCCCCCCCCCAGAAAATGTTTCAGTTATCTATCCCTCCGGAGGGGCGATTTGCTATCTATGCAGGAGGGTCGAAATCTAGAAGACCCCTGCATGGCTCCACAGTAATCGTCACGGTTGTTACCTAGATTTTATAGCAATATATCAAACATTCTTGTCGCTTTGATAACGATGGCAAAAAAAGATTCGAAAATTCGAAAACATTTTCGAATTTTCGAATTTTTTCGGAATTTTCGAATTTTTATTTCACCCCTAGAAAAAACACTTAAAAATCGATTTATTTTTCAAAAAATTCGAAAATTCGAAAATTCAAAAATTCGAAAATTATTTTCGAATTTTTTAAGGAATTCAAGGCCACAACAGTGTATAGAGAAGGTGAACGACAAAAGCTGAGCTTTGTGATCTGGGAAATGCATAACACACGTCAAAAACAATTGACTGTGTTATGTTAGAACAGGGTTTAGACCATTTACGTACTTAAAAAAGTCTATAGAGTCTTATACAGTCATCCCCGGGTTATCGGGTGATGTAAAATTTTTGAAATCTCACCCTATAATGCGGGGAACCCTATAACCGGGGGATGTACTATAGTGGTGTTGTGCTGGCGCATGGCGTTACCAGCATTTATGGACATCAATCACTAATAATGAACATGAGGCTTTTTAAATGCAATAATCGTGCAACGTTCAAAATGTGCATTTATGATGTTCATATATAAATTTATACTCTGCGGACAGCACATTTTTTTCCCAATGTCATTCCCCGTTTTTTATTATTCTTGAATACCCGATAACTGAAGGAATTTTATATATCAAAATGCTAAACAAATTCCCAAATCGCACCCGATAACCCGGGAATACGGGAAACCTTCAATCCAGGGAATTTTCTTCACACGTGTCGCCGGTTTTCAAAATTCTACCCATTAACCCGGGGAACCCTATAACAGGGGGAACCGTTAACCCGGGGACGACTGTACATGGTGCTTTTCATTGGCAAAAAATATACCCCCACGAAATAAGCCCCCTCAAAATGTCCACTCTGAGAAGAAAAAAAACCCTGGGTGTAATTCGAGGAAATAAGGTAGCAGATTGACTGTATGGTAGCATTTTTTGTGGAGGGGGCGGGCTGTAGCCACAGAGCACGTGGTTATAACTCGTGAACCGCTCAGCGAAAATTGCTCAAATTTGAATATGATATGGTTTTGGGTCAGGGCTAAAATGTAAATCAGAGGCCACTCAATACGACTGCCCTTACTAGGGATAGCGTGTTTAAAAGAATGTATTTTTTTCTCGATATTTTGGGTGTCACCTGATTTGACCTCAGAAATGAACTGAAATGAACTCTCCACAACTGTGTGATTATTTTAAAAGTCAAATGGCAATAATCAGTTTAGTAATTAATGGCTGAGTTGTTGAGGTGCAGATTTTGCATGTTTCTGGCAATGCGCAAAAAGTTTTGAAAAATTTACTTCTTTCAGATCAATCTCAGGTCTGGGTGTGGAATAGAGAGTATAGAGTCGCTTCCAATTTACTCCAATCCCTGCCCGAAAACCATATCATATTAAAATCTGAGCAATTTTGCCAAGCAGTCCAAGTAATAACCACATGCTCCATGGCTAACCCCCCCCCCCCCCTAAAATGTTACCTCCAGTGAAGTATTAGGTTGTCAACTAAGTAACATTGATTTTTTGCAATCACACATACGCAAAAAATTAAGGTTACTTAGTTGACAACCTAATAGTTGTTGAAGATTTGTACAATTTGCATATTTTTAGTTGTTTTCCTTTTCCCGTGTTGAATCAATGTGTACATCCCATAAAAAATGGCTAAAGCCAACAAAAAGTGGACGCTGCACCTAAACATGTGTATGCTTTTGAATGCACAAAAGTAATAGGTATATCATATACCATGCCATTTTCTTATCGAGCTATCAAAAGATGTATATCAAGGTAAATGTATACAAATGCTAATAATATAGGCTATCAACACAGCAAACTGCATCA
>OZ038450.1:26853163-27020362 GCA_964036195.1 Sphaerolaimus hirsutus | reverse complement strand
AATGCATAACAGACGTTCAAAACACTTACTGTGCTATGTTAGAACATCAGGCATACCATCTACATCCTTAATAAGGCTGTAAAAACTTATAAATGGTGGTTATTGTGGCATTTTTCTCGTTTCTCTCTCAAAATTTTCACTCTGAAAAAATAAACCCCCGGGGGGTAATGAGGAAATTCGGTACAAACAGATATTTTGCATGGTTTGACTTCATTGATTGTTTTTTTTGTTAAAAAAATGATCATTATCTACCTCCCGTTATGGGGGGGGGTTATTCAAGTGCTGGAATAATTTTTTCCTCACTCGTCTAACAGGGCACAGGGGGGAATTATTCGAGGGGGGAATTATTCAAGTGGGGGGAATTATTCGAGTAAATACGGTACCCTATATCCTTGAATAAGACCTTGAATAACCCCCCCTGTTTACCAGGTGATGAAAAACGACTCATCCCTCGTATAACTCCCCCTCTCTTGGTATTTGGTACATGTATCCAAAATGTGTATTTGAATAACTCAGATTCAGTGGACATGAGATACTGAATTTCGAGTGAATTAACATCTATTTCAGGGCAGAGATACTGTGACATTCATAAGATTTTTTTAAAAATTGACATCATAATCTCAGCTGGAATGGTACACAGAAAATAGTGTGAATTAGAGAAGCTGTAAAAATAATAATGGTGCTGTGAAAGACAATTCATCTTTTCAAAATGTTACCCATTTGACTACTCAATACCTTTCAATTTGAATGAAATGAAAGCACAAAGGGAAATCTGTCCAGGGTGCAATAAAGACATGCAGAATGTGTCTCTTTGTTCACTGGGGCAACATGTGTTTTTGAACAAAAGACAGGTCTGTGAACTCAGAGTTTAAAAGCCATGGAGAATCTCATCACTTTCATTCCCTTCGGAAATAATCAATCAAAATGGACTTCAAAACAATAACTGTACTCCTTCTCATCGTGGGCATCGTCGCTGTGCAAGGTGAGCCGCCTCGGTTCTGTCTCCCACCAAGAAACATCTGTAGAAAACCCCCAAAAAAATTCCAAAATTTCCCAAAATTTGCAGCCGACTCAAATGAGAACCGAGCCGGAGAAGTAGAGAGGGGAGGTCGAAATGAGCGCTCCAGCGATCCGCGCGCTCTGAGGGATGCAGCTCGCAAGGAAATTAGAGAGATGCGGAAACAATTACAAGCACAAAATGCTGGTAGTAACTAAAAAGCTTTTGAGAATGACAGGTGATAAGTGATAATTGTAATAGTTGAAATTGGCCTTCCTTTGGAATAATATAACATTGAAAACAGGTGAAACGAACGGAACATAAAATCTTTACCTTTTAATGACACCAAATGAACTTGCTAGCAACTAAACACTCACAATATATATATCGATGTTTGCCACCAGAATATTACCACCAGAAATAGGTACAGCAGAAAGTGCAGTTAAAAAACTCCCGTCTCCCAGTGTAAGACAAGTATGAGAAAATAACTCACCCTATGTGATGAACAGGACAAAAAATATGTGTATAATGTATATGTATATGTATATGTATATGTATGTATATGTTTTATATCATGTAAGTCTAATTCAAAATTATCTAATTCATGGGTGTTTGCACTGTAAGAAATGTCAAATATATGCATGTTTGCTGACGCTCAAATGAATTTTGTGTTCAACAGGGTGAAGTGAGAATAGAAAAACGTTTTCTTTAAGTTTTTTTTTAAATTTTGTTTTAGAATGTTTTAAAAGAGTTTTTAAATGAGGAACAGTTTTTTCAAACGCTCCCAAGTATGGTTATGGGTTAACATATACATGTGTATCAGACAAGTGGTGGTACCTTGTGAAGCCATACAATATATATAGCCGTACAATACTTGTGAAGCCATAGGCTGATTTTAAATGTGGCAATTTCATGCCAAAAGGTATCCATTTTTATGTTCACTCGATGTATATCTCGTTTTGTGTAATGTTCATGACTCTAGGTGAAGTACGGCATGGAATAGTGCTTCCATAAAGTTGTAATGGAAGGCTTATACATTGAGAGTGATGTTTCACACCGTGGAAGTATGTGGAATGATATTGGCTGGATACTATTACTACACTAACATATCACAGCTTTTTATTACATGGTAGCTTGCAGGAATGAAAGCTTTGGCATCAAAGTATCACAAAACCAGTGAGAAAACCACCAATGTCAATTTGTATGTGGAATTGCATGCTTGTTTGAAAAATTTTTAAAAAACCTGGTGCATCAGTACTGAAAATTTCAGCTGTTTTTCTTTCAAATTGTTTCAATGCTTGCATTTTTCAAACTATTGAAAAAACCCATCCCTTGGGTAAAGCATCAGCATTTAGACAGCCCTAGGTGTATGGATTACAATGTACATGCATTGGCTCAAGTTTCTCTGTAGGTACTTTTTAATTTGAATAGTGCTGTTGCTTGTTCAGTATAATGTTACATGAGACTCACAGTCCACCAGGTGCCAGTCCCAAGCCCTGTAAAGTGTAAAGTAAAGTGTCAAATGTAAAGTCAAATGCAAAGTAAAGTGTCAAATGTAAAGTCAAATGCAAAGTAAACTGTCAATTGTCATGCAAAGTTCAGTAATAAAATCTTTTCTTTTTTGTTTTGATTGACACTTTACTTTGCATTTGACTTTACATTTGACACTTTACTTTACACTTTACAGGGCTTGGGACTAGGGTGTCAAATTTCCGTTTCCGTTTTCCGTTTCCGCCTTTCCGCAGGAAAATTTTTTACCTTTCCGTTTTCCGTTTTCCGGCAGCCAAAAAATTTTTACCTTTCTGTTTTCCGTTTTCCGGCAGCCGAAAAAATTTTACCTTTCCGTTTTCCGGCAGCTGAAATTTTTTTACCTTTCCGTTTCCGTTTTTCCGGCCCATTTTTCCATTTTCCGGCTGAAAAATTTTTACCTTTCCGTTTCCGTTTTACCAGGCCATTTTTCCATTTTCTGGCTCAGTTTTCAGTTTTCTGGCATTTTTCCATTGTTTTTCCAATCTGTATTTATCTTCAATTGGCTCATCCCATTGTGTTGTTTTTGTCTCTTGGAGCAGCATTGACAACTGGGATTTCAGGGTCAGTGAAACAGGTGCTGTGAACCCAATTGGGTCATATGCTGACACCAATAATTTATTCAAGTTTTGTCTGGTTGGTGTTGTGATGCTGTCAATTTGCAATTTTGGTGTTGATATTGCCAGCATGTCCATTTGGTGATTTTATTTCATGCCCATTACTGTGACAATTTTATTCACCTTTGGACTCCTGTTGTTTTCTGCTATTTCATTCATGACTGATCTGGAGTTTGATAGCCATTCCCTCATGTTCATAGAACATTGGTAAAATAAAGCTTTGACTTTGTAATATAGTTCTAAAGCTTCAACTTCATTCGTGACACTCATGATAAAGTTATCAACGTAAATGTTGTTTATTATCATTGCCAACTGGTTTTGTTCCCCTGCGTTTTTTTCATATTCATTCATGTTGTTTATTGTCACATTTAAATGGTCTTTATGACTGCTCCCAAAATTGCTGGGCTGCAGACAAGTCCAAACAGTATGCGTTTAAAATGAAGTACTATTAAGTTATTTTCAGTGACTGGTTTTGAGGCATCTTTCAGTCAGAAAAATTGTGTGTAGTCTCTAGCTCGGTCATGCAATCCTATTTGTAAAAATGCCTTTTCAATATCGACAATTAATGCTAGATTGCCTGCCCCGAACCTCAGGAGTAGGCCCAGTGCTAATGGTGTTGTAATTGGTCCTCTAAAAAGGCACTCATTGAAACTGGGCTTACCTGCCGACCCGTCATACACAATTCTGCATGATGTCGATTTGCCCGGCATGATTACTGGCTGGTGTGGCAGGTAATGAATGGTTGTCACAGATCTCAATTATTCCCTTTTCTAGTTGGTCGTCCAAAACTTTCCTGTATTGTTTGAATAAGTTTGGATCTTTGTTGAATCTTCTTATCAGTGATTTAAACCACACCAAAGCTTCTGCTTTTCCCGTGGGCAGGTCACTGATACTCTCTTTATACAGCCAGTCAATATAGTTTTGTTTGTTGTTGTCGTTGAATTTTATGCTATTTATTATCATCTCCTCTGCAATGTCGTCATCAATTGCATAGGGGTCATCAGTGATTCCCACTGCTTCTAGACTGTGAAATTGTTGTAGTGTTTCCTTTCCTATGGCCACTATGGTTACTTTTTGATGATTTTTTGTTGGTTCAGTTTAGCTTGAACTACAAGTGAAGTTACAGGCATGATCCATACTTGCAGAATGTACAGCTACCACAATCAAAGCCAAACAGGCAAACCTGCATGCAGGTTTTCCTTCTGCAAATTTGTCTATTACCGTGCTAATTTCACTTTATTTTTTTCCGTTTCCGTGAAAATTTTGCTTTCCGTTTTCTGTTTTCCGGCATTTCATTTTTCCGTTTTCCGTTTTCCGGCCGACAATTTTTTTTTACCTTTCCATTTTCCGCTGAGTGAAATTTTTTTACCTTTCCGTTTTCCGTTTTCCGGCAGAAATTTTTTTTTTACCTTTCCGTTTTCCGTTTTCCGTAAAGTGAAAAAATTTTACCTTTCCGTTTTCCGTTTTCCATAAAAAAATTTTTTTGACACCCTACTTGGGACTGCCCCCAGAATAAAAAAGATGTGACAGTTAAGTATAAAACTTGGGTCATTTTTCTGTTGACCGTTATGCAGTAAAAAGTGGTGGTTACTTTGAAATAGGTTCAGTATTTTCAACAACTCTGCTACACTTTTGTCATTTTTACATTTTAGCTGGTTTTGAATGTTTCAATCACTGGACCTTTTATATGGCTGATTACCTATGCTAAAATGGTCACTTTTTGATTTGCTGAAGTCCTAATTTGTTTGGTATTAGCAAAACCACTCCTCTGCCACAGACCTAACCATTTTCCATTTACTGTCTAGAGGAGGCATCCCCAGACCCTGTGAAAGTCCCTGTCAAATAGCATGTGTCATGTAAAAGAGTCTGTAATGTGTCAGGTGTATCCAAATCTTATTCTATAATAAGATTTGGATACTATAGAATAACATTTGGATACACCTTACACTTTACAGAGTCTTTTACAGGGTTACATGACACATTACAGGGTCTTTTACAGGGTCTCAGAAAGACTGGCACCTGATGGAAGCATTGTACAAACAGTTTTGCAATCAATCAGTGCAATTAATGCAGCAAGTTGTTCACACAGACATTGGATTCTATGCAGTCTTTGAGCCATGTGTCGCGTTCATAAGCATATTTGGAAATTTGCTGTGCTTGATTGAGGTGATAAAGATTGTAAAAAAGGAAAAGCCGGGTTTCTGGTTTCAGGCAGTAATTTTTGTTTGGGATGAGTTGATATCAGTAATAAGGTTTTCTGGATCAATACTCAGCGGGGTGATTGGAATGAAAAAATCTTCTGGGATTGGACCAGAGTGGTTTCATAAGAGTTATACTGCCATTCTTTTCACCCTCATAGTTGACGCAAGTCAGCAGATTTTGAAATTTTCCTACCTCTTTATGATAACATTGTCAATAGTACACAAAGTGGCAGCCATCAAATGTATGTTAAAATTCAAGACACTTAACCACAAAAAAGTTGCGCTAGGTGCAACTTTTTCGGTAATTTCCGCGTGTATATTTCTGCATTTCCCTGAACTAACCAGTTTAGGGATAGGATTGTGCGCGGAAGAATATTACTTTCTTTTCAGCAGTGTGGATAAATATAATACTTTGGTGGGCGTTGTATATTTCAGGGAATCTCTGCGAGGCGCATTGACCATTGTTCTTATTCTCGCTACCATTGCGCTGCTTCTACTGTACAAAGACAAAGATAAAAATAACAGGAACAACCAGGGCATAAGCTCCGCCTTGTTAAATAAACTTATGTTAACTCAGGCATTTAGCCAAACCGTAGCTAGTATATTATACACTGCGTGGGTGGTATTTGTGAAAATATACAGGGATGAGTTTGTCACGCATGTTATGTACTCGTGGCATATTCTCCAGATTTGTGATTTATTCTACTCAATCAATGTGTTCATTTATCTGGCGATCAGTTGCGAATTGCGAAAAGCTGTTTTTGGACACTTTTATTGTTGTAAAACGAGAGCAGTTGCAATCGATCAATAATGAAGTTAACTGTCTGGATAGAACAGATCGTGTGATTTTTTTCGCCGTAAATCCATATCAACCATAATCATAAGCGATGGCACCTTTATATCTATTGTTTTTCCCCCAAAAGGATTGATGATCAACAGTTAAAAGTCCAAAATTTCGAAAATTGAGTTATTTTTATGCATGGGAACTGCATCTAAATAGGTAGTACAGCGGTTCTTCAACCCCCCCCCCCCCCCGGGGGGGTTTATTTTTTCACAGTTAAAATTTTGAGTGGGTTAAAGGGGGTATTTCGAAGGGGGTTATTACTTCCTCAGAAATTTTCATGAAATCCATAGTAAAATAGGTACCGTATTTCCTCGAAATACCCCCCCCCCTCGAAATACCCCTCCTCAAAATGGGCACTATGAATCTCTGGTCCCTTGTGCACTGTGACAAAATGGCACCGCACCGCTACCGGTGCCATTTTGAAAAAAATAGCACCGGGCCCTGGGGCACCCACACGGCTGCCGGTGCTAGCACACAAAGGCACCGCACTGGGCTGGAGATTCTGAAGTATTTATCGGGTGTTTTCTTAGAGGCGGCACATTCAGAACTGTATATTTCCATGAATATGTTCCAATACACATAGTCACTATTGTCTACTACTGACTGGGATGGATATTGAACAGAAAGTGTTACTACCTATATTTTCTCATAAACTGACAACAAATTATGAACAAAATGATGAAACAAATGTAATATACCGTATTTGCTTGAATAGTACCCCCCCCTTGAATAATCCCCCCCCCCCTCAAATAATCCCCCCCTGTAACACGAGTGAGGAACTAATAATTCCCCCCCTCGAATAATTCCCCCTTTAAAGATTTGATTAATTTGTTCTACCCAATTTTAACAAAAATGGCATGTTATTGTGTTTATAAGGCATGTTTTGGGAAATGAGTTGATGGAAACATGCTTGAAATTTTTAACAAAATAATAATTCCCCCCCCTTAAATAATCCCCCCCTCAAATAGTTCCCCCCTCAAAAGTGTCTGACGAAATAATAATCCCCCAGGGGGATTATTCAAGCAAATACGGTATATGATTATCAAAAACAACACATTTTTGTTCTTTCTTCAGAAGGGTATGGCAGATTTCAAGGTATATTTGATGGGATGTTTTTTTCCAAAATAGACTTAAAACATTTGGGTATATTGCTGCTAGTGATGGAATGGCGCCATGGCGCTGGCGCTATTTTAGGGCGCCAAAGGGCGCCGCGCCATGGCGCCATTGGCGCTTGGCGCCCTTTTTCTGTGGCGCCATTGGCGCCTGGCGCCAACATTCTGAAAGGCGCCATGGCGCCCTTGGCGCTTGGCGCCCTTTTTCCATGGCGCCCTGCTTTAAAAGGGCGCCAAAAAGGCGTCAGCAGGGTTTCAAGGTGAGCGCTGTGTAAATGAAAAAAATAATGAAACATGCATCTGTGAATGATCTAAATTCGTCAGAAAAATGGACGAAGTGGTGTTATCACGTTATCACCTTCGACCCCGCAAAACATTATTGTGACTATCCGGCCAGCTAGCGCCCATGAGAAAGGTTTCAGTATGATGGCCTCGCCCTTCCGAGTGTGATGGGATAATTGTACTGGGGCGGCAGAAAATGTATTTTTTGGGACTGCGACTTGTCACTTGGGGCGTGATCAGAAGCTGTTTCTACCACCCACCGATACTAGATGACACTACCGACAATCTAGTCAACTCAGGAGGAGAAACTCAGAACAGTATATATATTTTGATACGTTTCAGTGAAATTCATTGTTCCTGGCTTCCGGTTGTCACCGACCCATCAGTCGCAGTCTCTGCCTCTGCCCAAAGATAAGTAAAAGTGGAATGTGCATTCAGCCGCCCAGAAAGTCACAACACTGTGCCGACAACTTCAAAGGTGTCCGCACACTGCGCCACAGCATTTTTAGAGTGAAAATGTGAAATTCCCCTTGCACCTTGTGCCACATGGAATGTAGTTTACCTAAGGGCTAAAAATGACTTTGCTTATCTTCAATTAAAATAGGACATATTAATACAAGATTTAATTGAATGTAGGGAAACAAAAATTGCCAGGGAAACAAACTACAACCGCAAAAACATGGGAAACTCGGTCTGCCAGTGTAGCGGCATCGGTCTTGTTGTGCAGTGCTCTGTTGGGGCGCAGCGCAGCTCACTGAACAGCTGCGCATTGCCATGCAGGCCCGTAGACTACCAAAAATCGCCAAAATACCTGAGGGGGTTTATTCAAAGTATTAGTTCACAAAATACCTTGTAGTTTACATTACGTGAATTGTTGTTGCGCTTGGTTGTCTAAAAATTTGTGGGGTGGCATTTTCCCATCGTAAAAAGTGCTCTTACAAGATATTTCTTACCTTCGTCTCTTTAAGAGCGTACTATACCACTTGAAACCACTAAAACTGCCACGAAAACTCTAATTTGTTTGCACAATCACTGTGTTCATATGCAAAAATTGCAATACATCTGCCTAGTTTGTCACTACCATATTGACGTAAAAAGTGCCGAGATGTTGGCGCAAAGCATCAAAAGCGGCATGGCACTTTTCCAACTCCCAGTGCTTGGTGCCATGGAGCTTTTACATCACTAGTCACTATGCAATACCAAAATTTAGCTTTTGGTAATTTAAAATCTGATCGAATCTTGAAAAAAGACATAAATTTGTTAAATAATCTGAAAAAGTCAGATGCCAGCCAAGAGGCTGCATGCTAGTGATGGTAAAGCGCCGGGAAAAATGGCAAATGGCAAATTATAGAATTTGTGGATTTGAATGATTGAAATTCATCGCATCTAGGGTGTCAAATTTCCGTTTCCGTTTTCCGTTTCCGCCTTTCCGCAGGAAAATTTTTTACCTTTCCGTTTTCCGTTTTCCGGCAGCCGAAAATTTTTTACCTTTCCGTTTTCCGTTTTCCGGCAGCCGAAAAATTTTTACCTTTCCGTTTTCCGTTTTCCGGCAGCTGAAAATTTTTTACCTTTCCGTTTCCGTTTTTCCGGCCCATTTTTCCGTTTTCCGGCTGAAAAATTTTTACCTTTCCGTTTCCGTTTTACCAGGCCATTTTTCCATTTTCTGGCTTGATTTTCAGTTTTCTGGCATTTTTCCATTGTTTTTCCAATCTGTATTTATCTTCAATTGGCTCATCCCATTGTGTTGTTTTTGTCTCTTGGAGCAGCATTGACAACTGGGATTTCAGGGTCAGTGAAACAGGTGCTGTGAACCCAATTGGGTCATATGCTGACACTAATAATTTATTCAAGTTTCATCTGGTTGGTGTTGTGATGCTGTCAATTTGCAATTTTGGTGTTGATATTGCCAGCATGTCCGTTTGGTGATTTTATTTCATGCCCATTACTGCGACAATTTTATTCACCTTTGGACTCCTGTTGTTTTCTGCTATTTCATTCATGACTGATCTGGAGTTTGACAGCCATTCCCTCATGTTCATAGAACATTGGTCAAATAAAGCTTTGACTTTGTAATATAGTTCTAAAGCTTCAACTTCATTTGTGACACTCATGATGAAGTTATCGACATAAATGTTGTTAATTATCACCGCCAACTGGTTTTGTTCCCCTTCATTTTCTTCATATTCATTCATGTTGTTTATTGTCACATTTAAATGGTATTTTATGACTGCTCCCAAAATTGCTGGGCTGCAGACAAGTCCAAACAGTACGCGTTTAAAACGAAGTACTATTAAGTTATTTTCAGTTACTGGTTTTGAGGCATCTTTCAACCAGAAAAATTGTGTGTAGTCTCTAGCTTGGTCATGCAATCCTATTTGCAAAAATGCCTTTTCAATATCGGCAATTAATGCTAGATCGCCTGCCCTGAACCTCAGGAGTAGGCCCAGTGCTAATGGTGTTGTAATTGGTCCTCTAAAAAGGCACTCGTTGAAACTGGGCTTACCTGCCGACCCATCGTACACGATTCTGCATGATGTCGATTTGCCCAGCGTGATTACTGGCTGGTGTGGCAGGTAATGAATCCCCTTGTTGTCTGTTTTGTCGTTACAGATCTCAATTATTCCCTTTTCTATTTGGTCATCCAAAACTTTCCGGTATTGTTCGAATAAGTTTGGATCTTTGTTGAATCTTCTTATCAGTGATTTAAACCACACCAAGGCTTCTGCTTTTCCCCTGGGGAAGGTTACTGATACTCTCTTTATACGACCAGTCAATATAGTATTGTTTGTTGTTGTCGTTGAATTTTATGCTATTTATTATCATCTCCTCTGCAATGTTGTCATCAATTGCATAGGGGTCATCAGTGATTCCCACTGCTTCTAGACTGTGAAATTGTCATAGTGTTTCCTTTCCTATGGCCACTATGGCTACTTTTTGATGATTTTTGTTGGTTCAGTTAAGCTTGAACTACAAGTGAAGTTACAGGCATGATCCATAGTTGCAGAATGTACAGCTACCACAATCAAAGCCAAACAGGCAAACCTGCATGCAGGTTTTCCTTCTGCAAATTTGTCTATTACCGTGCTAATTTCACTTTATTTTTTTCCGTTTCCGTGAAAATTTTGCTTTCCGTTTTCCGTTTTCCGGCATTTCATTTTTCCGTTTTCCGTTTTCCGGCCGACAATTTTTTTTTACCTTTCCGTTTTCCGTTTTCCGCTGAGTGAAATTTTTTTACCTTTCCGTTTTCCGTTTTCCGGCAGAAATTTTTTTTTTACCTTTCCGTTTTCCGTTTTCCGTAAAGTGAAAAAATTTTACCTTTCCGTTTTCCGTTTTCCGTAAAAAAAATTTTTTGACACCCTAATCGCATCCCAATTCTGCATTGTAATTGGCAGTGGTTCAGTATGGGGGCTGGGGAACCCCCCCCCCAACGCTCCAGCTATCTATCTATCCCGGAGGCCGCTCAGCTAAAATTTTGGCTACTGTCCCCTACACCCCCCCCCAAATCGGCCAGCTATCTATCTACCGTATTTCCTCGAAATACCCCCCGGGGGGTGATTGTTTCATAGTGGTCTCGAGAGGGGGGGGGGGGGTCAGACGAGGGGGGGTATTTCGAGGGGGGTTTATTATTTCACAAGAAAATTTTTTAAATCCCAGTACGAAATTGTCGTCTGAAACGTACGCAGACGTCGAAAAATACAACAAAAACCGCCATTTATAAAGTTATGTAGACTAATATTAGTACGTAGATGGTATAAACACTGTTCTAACGTGATTCCGACATTGTTTTAACGGGTGTTCAGCACTCCGCAGAACACAAACTGCAGTATTTGGCATGTACGTTCTCTTTACACTCAATCTGGGGGGGTATTTCGAGGGGGGGGGGGTGATTGTTTCATAGTGGTCTCCAGAGGGGGGGGGGTCAAACGAGGGGGGGGGGGTATTTCGAGGAAATACGGAATCTGGAGCGATTTTCAAGATATTTTGCCCCAACTTTCGCTCTAAATCGCTAATTTTGGTACCTTTTTATAGTTTTTCACCTTCAAAATTCTAATTCATGTTCCGTTTTGCATATTTTCAGCTATTTGTTGTATTTACTATATGTACTTATATACCTATTTATAGCAGTTTTTCTCCTACTTTTAGCGATTTTTTTATACATTTTCTTCCTTCTATACCTCGGAAAAGCCTATATATTGATCCCCCACGAAAAAAAAATTTACAGCTAGCTATCTCTCCGGATGAGCGATTTACTATCTATATGAACCCCAGCGGGGGTTCAAATTAGGGTGTCAAAAAAATTTGTTTACAGAAAACGGAAAACAGAAAGGTAAAACATTTTCACTTTATGGAAAACGGAAAATGGA
This sequence comes from Sphaerolaimus hirsutus, assembly GCA_964036195.1. Classification (NCBI taxonomy): domain Eukaryota; kingdom Metazoa; phylum Nematoda; class Chromadorea; order Monhysterida; family Sphaerolaimidae; genus Sphaerolaimus; species Sphaerolaimus hirsutus. The sequence continues at coordinate 27,008,418 of OZ038450.1, read as the reverse complement.
AAGGTAAAAAAAATTTCTGCCGGAAAACGGAAAACGGAAAGGTAAAAAAATTTAACTCAGAGGAAAACGAAAAACAGAAAGGTAAAAAAAATTTATAAGCTGGAAAACGAAAACGGAAAGATGAAATGCCGGAAAACGGAAAATGGAAAGCACAATTTTCATGGAAACGGAAAAAATAAAGTGAAATTTGCATGGAAATGGACAAATTTGCATGCAGGTTTGCCTGTTTGGCTTTGATTGTGGTAGCTGTACATTCTGCAACTATGGATCATGCCAGTAACGTCACTTGTAGTTCAAGCTTAACTGAACCAACAAAAAATTATCAAAAGGTAGCAAAAATACACTACAACAACAATCAAGTTGGAGTAGATGTGGGTTGACAACCCCAAGACACAGTTGGGAGAACAAGTTTATTGCACAGTGCTGAACTGAACATGCATCACAAAAGGTCACAGGTGGTGTGCACTTGAAACATAACAATCACGGGTTTGGTAATAACCCCATCTACACTACTACTCAACTCCTCCGGGGGTAACCAGATTATATGACCTTGGATAATTATAAAAGGTAAGAGATACAACAGAGTTTACAAGTTTCACGTATCTGAAGTTACAAAAACCAATTGAACAATGTTTGCATGGGAGAACAGAAAAGCTTATACACAAAAGAGTTTCCTCAATCAAATGAACAAATTTCACATCTTGCATTAACAGCAGGTCTTTTATCCAACATCCATCAACTTGGACTTCTGCTGCACTTTCCTTGATGTGTTGCATGAGGGCTTGACCATTCAGCAACATTTGCAAAATCAGCAGTCTTCCCAAATCGATAGGCGGGTGGTCATAACTTGATGTCGCATGTTGACAAATCAGCCAAATCAGTTTGTGTGGTGATGTTGTGCAGACTGGCCAGGTAGTTGGGATTTCCAAGCAGAATCGAGCCATCGGCAGCAAACATCTTGACTCTGAGTTTTGTGAGCATGTCTCTCTCTTCACATCTTTGTGAGCACATCCGATACATATTTGGATACAGATAAAAATTATGAATGACACAAGAACCTGGTAGAAAAAACACCATAGTCGAAAAAGATAAATACAGATTGGAAAAATAATGGAAAAATGCCAGAAAACTGAAAATCGAGCCCAAAAATGGAATAATGGCCTGGAAAAATGGATACAGAAAGGTAAAAAATTTTCAGCTGCCGGAAGACGGAAAACGCAAAGGTAAAAAATTTTCAGCTGCCGGAAAACGAAAAACGGAAAGGTAAAAAAATTTCAGCTGCCGGAAAACGGAAAACGGAAAGGTAAAAAATTTTCCTGCGGAAAGGCGGAAACGGAAAACGGAAACGGAGACATGACACCCTAGTCCAAATCCACTAAACCCCTGGTAATTGGTATTATAGATAAAAAACAGTAAAGCTGACAAAACAAATGGTTCCTGTCCACCAGCCTGAATAATTTTGTTAATTCCACAAGTTTAGTGTATTCATGAGGGAGTTTCCGGGAAAATCATATACATCCAAAAAATTTCCTACATTTCCACTCCTAATCGTGATGCTGACCTGCTGAGTTTTGCAATTTTTCTCTCCACATTCCTATCTAGTGATGGAAAAAGCGCCATGGTGCTTTTCTGATGCCGGCGTCAAGCGCCAATGGCGCCAGAGGGTAATGGCGCCAATGGCGCAAGCGCCAAAAAAATGTTCTACATATTGATGGTAGAAAAATGAGTGCATAACCGTGGGTGACGTACAACTGCTGTCGTAGTAGTCCGTTGAAGTTTTGCCAGTTCAAAGAACCACTGTTTATAACGTGTTTAAATACCCAGAAATTTATTTTTCAGTTAAACATCATGACTGGGAAGCTTTCAATGGGAAGTTCGTCGTTCCCCAATAATTGTTAGGCGATAGGCGAAAAATTTTCGAACGATGTTGATTTTGAGGGTGAAAAACTATAAAAAGGTATGAAAATGAGCAATTTTTTGTGAAAATTGGAGCAAAATTACTCAAAAATCACCCAGGATGGATGCTTAAAATACAGGTGGACGATTTGGGGGGGGGCTCGAGGGATAATAGCTTAAAATTTTGCCTCAGTATAGATAGATAGCTGGAGCATTTGGGGGAGGGACCCCCCCCCCCCCACCCCACACCATACTGAACACATTATTTACACTGCAAGAAAAAATTTAAAGTTCAGGCTTCAAAATGAAAAAGATGGACAAAGAAGAACGAGTACGTTTTTTGAGTGGCAAAAAACATTTGCTAAACAGCTCCACATCCAAATATGAGGACCTCTAGTAAAAGTAAACACATTTTTTTACACCTGCCATTATTCATTGTCGGTAGCTAGTCTAGTCTACCCTAACACATTTATTCAGTTATCCTCAAAATTGATGAACTGGAGTGTGATTTCACTGCATTAGACCAATTTTTTTATATCATGGTTGGCGCTTTTTCGGCGCTATTTAAAATGCTGGCGCCAGGCGCCAATAGCGCCACCAGAAAATGGCGCCAAAAGCGCCATGGCGCTTTCTCAGACCTCAGCGCCAATGGCGCCAGAACATTTTAGCGCCAAAAGCGCCATGGCGCTTTCTCAGACCTCAGCGCCAAGCGCCAATGGCGCCAGAACATTTTAGCGCCAAAAGCGCCATGGCGCTTTCTCAGACCTCAGCGCCAAGCGCCAATGGCGCCAGAACATTTTAGCGCCAAAAGCGCCATGGCGCTTTCTCAGACCTCAGCGCCAAGCGCCAATGGTGCCAGAACATTTTACCGCCAAAAGTGCCATGGCGCTTGTTGCTTGGCGCTAGCGCCAGACGCCAGCGCCATGGCGCTTTTCCATCACTATTCCTATCTACCCACCACTCCCACGGAATCTGCTCCTGATAAGAAACTGGCGTTGAACTAGTGCTGTGTGTGCCTCCTATGAAACTACTATTCCAGTGACGAGCTTTATTGACTTTGCTTTTTAAGGCTGCCCCAAAAAACTGATTGAAAAATGGGTGATTTAAAAAATTACATTTGACTGTAATTGGGGGTGATTGTTTCAGAGTGGAAATGTTGAGGGGGTGATTTCGATGGGGGGGGCTTATTTTTTCACCATAAATGTTTTGAACTCTCAGTACTAATTTGTTGTTTGTAACGTAAGCAGACATAGAAAAATGCAACAAGTATCACCATGTATTGGAGTCTATAGGTTCTAACATAACACTATCATTGTTTGAACGTGCGTACTGTGTTCTGCGTTGTCCGGATCACAAACCGCAGCTTTTGTTGTTTATGTTCTCTTTACATTTACCTAATTGGGGGGCGGGGTATTTTGAGGAAATATGTTAACCGTATTTCCTCGAAATACCCCCAGAGGGTTTATTTTTTCAGAGTGGAAATTTTGAGGGGGTTATTATTTCGCCCGAAATTTTAGTAAAGAATGGGCTTTGACATACCCAAAACAGTGATAAAGGTGAACTCAAAAGATATTTCGATACATAAATATCAACGTAGATAGGTACACACACATACGCGTGCCGCTGCGATGCAAATATACATCAATAAATACATCATGTACCTTTTTCCAGACAGGGGTTATTTCGAGGAAATACGGTATACAATTTCAGAAAACCAGTGACGTGAATTCCCCCTGATAAGTTTAGCCCCCTTTTTGGGGCCCCAAAAATTGCCAGTGCCGACCGTGTTTCAGGTTGTCATGGCAGGCAATTGGGAAAAGTTTTCAACCAGCAATAAACCCCACTCGGCTGAGCCTCATCGTGTGGGTTAGGCGCTCCACACGGTGGTTGACGCTACTTTTTAGAAGTCGATTGAGTCAACTCAGAGTCAACTGTTTTTTTTTAGTTGACCCTGGAACCTATTTAGTTGAAAACGTGCACACTTTTTTTGTGTCAACTGAAAAATTTGGGCAGTTGACAATTTTGAGAAAATAACAAGTCAACTAAAATGACACGCATGTGCTAAAAAGTGTACGTTTTTCATACAGTTGACATTTCTTGATGATCACCTTTGTCAATTGGGTTATTTTATCAGGCAAAAATCAACTTCAGTTGACATTTTTGCTGCACACAAATAACTGATTTTTATAGTGAAAATGTCAACTAGTGAAAAATGTGTATATAGTGCATGTAAGTGTACGTTTTTAGTTGACATTTTCATTTTACAGAAATTCAATTGACACAAGTAGTCGCTCTTCATTGTCAACTGCCCAAAAATGTATGAAAAAGTATGTTTTTTCGCTAGTTGACACAGCACTTGCTGACTTTCTAAAAGTACCTTTATTCATTCATTTTAAATTGAGAATGTATGGAATTTGAGACTCTGATAGAGAAAAATTTACTCCATCTTTCATAGAAGAACTTTTCGCATGAAAAATTATAATTAAGTTTAAAAAACATTTTTGTCCAAATTTTTTGCTTGAGTTGACATCAGGTTTTTGTACTGATCGTACGCGCATGCTCACTTAACAACCATTAATTTTTAACTTTGTCAACTTCAAAAAAAAATTTATCACAAAACTTACTAAAAATGTAATTTGATGCTAGAGTAGTGAGGGAAAAGGTGAAAAGATGGATAAAGACTGGTGATTGCACACTGTCATGGATAAAATGGCCAAATTGCTCAATTGACATATCATGTGATTGTATTTGTCAAATTCATGAATTCATGCTCAACTCAGCAATTTTTCACTCATTTTCAAAAATCATTTTTGAAAGTCAAATATGTTTCCATTCTTAACAATTAAAAAATATATGTTTTAATATTTTTCCTCTATCAAATGACATGTATTACACAATTTAAATTACAGTAAAAACATAATTTTGAAATATTTTAACACAGATTTTTCCAAAAATTGTATATTTTGTTTCCTGTATGCATTTCTTTTTGGACAGAGATCACTATGTTCAAATTTTTTTATCTTTCTGCTGGTACTGTTAGCAATATGATATACATCTGTTGTGTTCAATGAAAAATAAATTTTGGTTTGATGCAAAATAATTTTTGCCTCTATCATTAAGGCATCATTTAAACATTTTGTTATATCAAAAAATTGCCCTATATTAATACTACATGAATCACCAAAGCAATATTCACACAATTACACATGTCACAAATTAAAATTTTTTCAATGTATAACAAGAAAATAAATTTAATTATCAAACTTTACTTTAACATGAACAATTGAGTGTCACAATAGCAAATGAATTTTGCTTAATAACATAGGAACATTTAAATCACACAAATAGCATCAAAGAAGGCTGGGTCAACTCATTTCTGAAAATGTATTTTTCGCAGTTGACAATATCATTTGACAATCAGACCTATCTACTATAAAAATAACAAAAACAGGTTAACACATACGCAGTTGCGTAAATGTCTACTAAGAAATAGGTTGCGTCAACTAAATGGAGTTGACTCTGAGTTGACGCTGGAATCTATGTCAACTAGCGTGTGCAGCGCCTTATCGCCTCTGCGCAAAGCTGGTCAAGGTCACGTTTTTACGGCTGATCAGTGTCTTTTGAAACATCAACATTACGGGTTTGAATATTTGTGTGTGTGTCGTTTTTTGCTAGTGTGTTTTCCCCAATGTTTTGCTCATAAACAATAACGCTACATATAGGGTGTCAACTTCCGTTTTCCGTTTCCGCTTTCCGCAGGCAAATTTTTTTCCATTTCCGTTTTCCGGCTGCTATACTTTTTTCCGTTTCCGTTTTCCGGCAAAATTTTTCAGTTATTCCGCCTTTTTCCATTTTCCGGTTCAATTGTCTGTTTTTCCAACTTTTTTCACCTTCCAGCTTAATTTTCTGTTTTCTGTTTCAGCCAAACTGGTAAACATGCATGCAGGTTCTCAATTATATGAATTTTTCCTATTTCTAGTGAGATTTCTGCAAAAAAATTTTATTTACTGGATAAATTTCTGCAATTTTTTTCCGTTTCAGGCTAAATTTCAGCAAATTTTTTCAGTTTCCGGCATTATTTCAGCAAATTTTGCGTTTCCGTTTTCCGGCCTGTCATTATTCCGTTTTCCGGCAAGTGCAAAAAATTTTCGTTGAATATTTGTGGGTTTGAATATTTGTGTGTGTGTGTGTCGTTTTTTGCTGGTGTGTGTTTTCCCCTGATGTTTTGGTCATAAACGATAACACTACGTATGATAAATCTAGTCGGCGCATGTGCATTTAAACGTATGAAGTTATAAAAGAATAATGACTAAAAAGATAAATATCAAAATCGATACAACAATAGACACGACGGACCAGCTATCATCAACGATGGGTAAGTTCTCCAAAAAACATTTTCTGTGTTTTGAGTTTTTTTTCTCAAAAAGGACTTGAAACGTACCTTTTTCCCATGGAGAACAAAGTGATTGTTTTCGAGAAATTTCGCTCCGATCATTGCTTAAAATCACTTATTATCATAACTTTTTGCCTATTTTCAGCAATTTTTGGCTACATATGCGTTTATATACACATTCAGCTCCCGATTTACCTCGAATTAACCCCCCTTGAATTAACCTCCCCCCCTCGAATTAACCCCCCCCCCCTCAAAATGGGCTGGGGAAATAATACCCCCCCTCGAAATACCCCCCCCCCAAATACAGTGTAAACAGCATGTACACAACAAATACCACAATGTGTGAACTGTATTATGCAGAACACATGTGAAAACTGATGACTGAGTGACGTAAGGGAAAGGTTTATGTGTATATACACGTGTATATGCCTACAAACACTCATACAATGTTGTATTTTTCTATGTCTGAGTATGGCAAATTTCATAAAATTTCTGGCGAAATAATAGACCCCCTCGAATAAACCCCCCTCGAATTAACCCCCCTCAAAATTTGCTGGCGAAATAATAAACCCCCATGGGGGTATTTCAAGGTAATACGGTATGCTTCCCTATTTTTAACCCATTTGCTCCCATTTTTTTCTTCTATACCTTTAAACAAGTGTATATAAAACACCATCGGAAATACTTTATCGGTACTTTCAAAAAGTATACATAAAAGCGAGTATTTTACTGGTACTTTTTTCGAACGAAACAAACGTATTTACTCGGTACTCGAATATACATATTTTGCGAGTAAAAGTAAATACCCTATGTCCTTGAACAGGGTTGGCAAAATCTCAGAAAAAAATAAAAATAAAATAAAAATAAAATGGAATTTTCAAGAATAAAATAAAATAAAATAAAATGGAAAATTTAAGAATAAAAATAAAAATTGTATAAAAATTCAAATTTTTGTAAAATTGTATAAAAATTCGTATTTTTGTAAAATTGTATAAAAATTCATATTTTTTGTAAAATTTTGTCTCATTGCTTGAGTCTCTACCTGTTTATTCAGGGATCTGGGGGCAGTCCCAAGCATTGTAAAGTGTCAAATGTCATGTAAAATGTCATGAAAAGTGTCAATTGTCATGACAAATGTAAAGTAAAGTGTAAATTGTCATGACATGTAAAAATTCAAGTATCAATTGTCAAGCAAATTGTGTTCAAATCTCATGTTTTATTTCGAAATCTTATGTTTTGTATCCAAATTATATTGTTGTTGACTCCAAATCTTATGTGAACATTTGGATACAAAAACATAAGATTTGGATATAAAACATACTATGGATACAAAAACACAAGATTTGGATACACAATTTACACTTTGCATGACTTTTGTCATGACAATTGCCACTTTGCTTGAAATTTGACATGACACTTGACATTTTGCATGACAATTGATACTTTACTTTACATTTGTCATGACAATTGACACTTTGCATGTCATTTTACAAATGTGTCCAGCACACTCCAGTAGTCCTTCTACTGAAAATGCAAACCATTCTTATCAATAATTGTAACCTTACACTTGCAGCTAACTAACAGTACATACTGCATGCAACTTTTGAAAAGTAAGGGAAAAATTTGTCACAGGTTTTTCATGTATAGGTCTAATTATAACATTTTTCTGGCCTTGCATGCATGTTTCTGATTTTTTGTAAAATTTTTGTACAATTTTTGTAAAAAATTTTTGTAAAATGTGTCATTTTATTTTATTAATGACTTTTGGGAATAAAATAAAATAAAATAAAATGAAAGAAGAATAAAATAAAAATAAAATAAAATTTTTATACAATTTTTATACAATTTTACTAAAATGAATTTTTATAAAACCAACCCTGTCCTTGAATAACTAGATACTGAATTTCGAGTAATTAACATCTATTTCAGGGCAGAGATACTGACATTCATAAGATGTATCTGATCTCATATATGTAATGTAAGCATAATCATACTCAAATATTAGCACACAAAATCTGCAGTTGGAAAATCCCTGGAGCAGGGGGAAGTGTGAAGAGCCCCAGCTGGTGCAAACTGCCATCATAATCTCAGCTGGAATGGTACACAGAAAATAGCGTGAATTAGAGAAGCTGTAAAAATAATAATGGTGCTGTGAAAGACAATTCATCTTTTAAAAATGTTACCCATTTGACTACTCAATACCTTTCAATTTGAATGAAATGAAAGCACAAAGGGAAATCTGTAAAGGGTGCAATAAAGACATGCAGAATGTGTCTCTTTGTTCACTGGGGCAACATGTGTTTTTGAACAAAAGACAGGTCTGTGAACTCAGAGTATAAAAGCCATGGCGAATCTCATCACTTTCATTCCCTTCGGAAATAATCAATCAAAATGGACTTCAAAACAATAACTGTACTCCTTCTCATCGTGGGCATCGTCGCTGTGCAAGGTGAGCCGCCTCGGTTCTGTCTCCCACCAAGAAACATCTGTAGAAAACCCCAAGAAATTCCAAAATTTGCAAAATTTCCAAATATTTGCAGCCGACTCAAATGAGAACCGAGCCGGAGAAGTAGAGAGGGGAGGTCGAAATGAGCGCTCCAGCGATCCGCGCGCTCTGAGGGATGCAGCTCGCAAGGAAATTAGAGAGATGAGGAAACAATTACAAGCACAAAATGCTGGTAGTAACTGAAAAGCTTTTGAGAATGACAGGTGATAAGTGATAATTGTAATAGTTGAAATTGGCTTTCCTTTGGAATGATTTTAACATTGAAAACAGGTGAAACGAACAGAACATAAAATCTTGACCTTTTAAAGACATCAAATGAACTTGCTAGCAACCATAGGCGGCGCAAGGTCCCAATTTTCGCTTGTGACATTCACATTGGCCAAAATTTGACCTTGTGACACTTTTTTACTAGGTATGCTTTTCGCTAGGTATGCTCATTACCGTATTACCTCGAAATACCCCCATGGGGGTTTAGTTTTTCCCCAGCAAAATTTGAGGGGGGGGGGGTTAATTCGAGGGGGCGGGGGTTATACGAGGGGGGGTTATTAATTCGTCGGAAATTTTCGTAAGGACCATAGTAAAATGTAGGTATTCGCGTACCCAAAGCATGAAATAAATGCGTCCAAACAGGATAGATTTGGACATAAAAACGTAAATAGCTATATTCCAGCGACATTACACCTTACAACGAAATCTACCATATCCCATCTGAAAAAAACGACAAAAATAACAAAATTTCATCATATTTATCAATATGCTTTGATAAATATAATGGAAAACAAATTATGTTTGTTCTTTTATTCAGATGGGATATGGTAGGTTTCGTTGTAAGGTGTAATGTCGTCAGAGTATACACTATGTCCGTGTAGCTGCGATGCAAATTAGCAGTAATAAATACATCATGTACATTGCATACATTATGTACATCCTTCGAGAGGGGGGGGGGGGGTATTTCGAGGGGGGTTATTAATTCCCCAGCCCATTTTGAGGGGGGTGAATTCAAGGGGGTGTGAAGAAAGTGGCAATCTTGATACATATAGACTGGTTTGGTTTGCACAATGGAAATCTTAACAATTAATGCAGGCGAATAATTTCAATATTTTTAATTATTTCAATATTTTTCATTCTGCATTAGGCGACAACAAAAATTGCAGCAAATTTAAAGCAAGCAACAGTGAGAAAAAATCTAAAAACACTGAATTACACAAGCATGCAGAATTTTTGAATTGGCAACCGGTAGAGGCATTAAAAAAATGCTGCCCCCACCTCACTCCCAGCAAAAGGTGCGCTGTGCGCTGACTGCTGCACACACGTTTGTATGCTATGAATGGCCGTCCTCGATTTGCATTATTTTTGGCGCGCGCGTACCGATTTCATGGGAAATGCAGCTTTGATTTCGTTCTACTGTATGGAGAATGTTGTATCCTGGAGTAAATTTATGTATGTGGGGACTGTCAGAAATTCCGCTTGTGAATGTCACATTGTGACACCCGAATTTCTGCTTGTGACATTCACACTGTCACAAGCACTTACGCCGCCTATGCTAGCAACTAAACACTCGTAATATATATACCTATCGATGTTTGCCACCAGAAATAAGTACACGAGAAAGTGCAGTTAAAAAACTCCCGTCTCCCAGTGTAAGATAAGTATGAAAAAATTACTCACCCTCTGTATGAACAGGACAAAAAATATAACTTTTTCAGTGCAGTGTTTTTGTGCTTAGATGACCGTATTTGCTTGAATAATCCCCCTGGGGGATTATTATTTCGTCAGACTTTTTTGAGGGGGGAATTATTTGAGGAGGAATTTTTCAAGGGGGAATTATTATTTCGTCATAGTTCTCGTCAGTGTACATTCATTGGGTACAATGTGTACACACAACATACACATGTACCTTTTTGTGTTCCGTCTCTGTCTCAGATGGTATGCAGTACGCAAATTCCATTGCGTTGCTGCACATCGATGTACTGCATTTCCATTCGATGAATCAAACCAGACAAAGCTATTCTGCTTTGTCTAGCTTCACCAATTTTTTAGACCATATATTGGGGGGGATTATTGAGGGAGAATTATTTTCTCCTCACGCGTCTAACAGGGGGGGGGGGAATTTTTCGATGGGGGAATTATTCAAGCGGGGAACTATTCAAGCAAATACGGTAGTTTCATTAGAAATTTCGTACTTTCGTCTCTTTTATGCTGCGATTACAGCTCGGGCATAAAATTGACCGGGCGTAAAATTGATTTTGGGCGTAAAATTAATTACAGATGAATGGATAAAAATACAACATTGTTATTTTAGTCAAAGAAAGCTTAGATGCAGACGTTTCTTGTGTCCAACAGAGTTGTGAAAATAACCGGTATTTTTGGAAAGCGTAAGCGTAAGCGTAAATACACTTTCCAATTTATGAGTATGGATACAAAAAGCGTAAGGTATTTTTAAAATACATAGGAAAGCGTAAGAAAAACCATAAGCGTAAAAAAATTTTACAAACTGATCTTGCTGCTGAGCATAGGATTATCGAATTACTGTATTTCCTCAAAATACCCCCTCGAAATACCCCCACCATAAATGTGTCTAATAATGTCCAAAAACTGTAGTTTGGTATCTGTGCAATGCGGAACCAAGGTTAAAAGGAATACCGAGTCATATTAGGACAGGGCTTATACAACTATGTACCAACTAGGTAAATACGTACTTACTTATGTAAGTTTATAGACGCTTATATTTTGCACGTTGAGAAAAACCCTGGGTGTTTTTTGAGGAAATACGGTATCCATTATCTGACCTGAAATTTCTAATCCTAAGCCACGATATTGCTAGATGCCACAATTTGCACATGTGCCGCTATTTCACTTCTTAGAGAACACACACTGTTATTTTTTTGTATGCATTCTCAGCAACTTTCTGTTTCTTTCTTTCTTTTTCAAAAGCATAAAACTGGGTTGTGTGAAAAAATTTTTACGCTTTTAGTACCAGGGTATTTCCGCTTGGAAAGCGTAATAAAGCGTACAGGTATTTTATGAAAGTGTGAGCGTAAGTATAAATACCCATTTACCTGAGTATTTCTGGTAAGCGTAAATACACTTTCACAACTCTGGTGTCCAAAGCTCATGAGTCTATTTTAATCGTACTGGGAGTTATGAATTTTAGCACAATTTTTCCAATTATGTGCTGTAAGTTGTGTAAAATAAGGGTGTAAAATTAAAAAAATTTGCGCCAAAATTCATAACTTCTAGTACAATGAAAATAAACTGATGAGCTTTGGACACAAGCAACATCTGCATTCTGCATGTGCGTTTTCTTTGACTGAAATTACAACGCCATATCTTTATCCATTCACCTGTAATCAATTTACTGCCCAAAAATCAATTTTACACCCGGTCAATTTTACGCCCGAGCTGTAATCGCAGCATTAGAGCGTACTATACCACTTGAAACCACTAAAACTGCCACGAAAATGCTAATTTGTATGCAAAATCACTGTGTTCATATGCAAAAATTGCAATATATCTGCCTAGTCTGTCACTACTTGTGATGTAAAAAGTGCTGGATGTTGGCGCTAAGCTTCAAAAGCGGCATGGCACTTTTCCAACTCCCAGTGCGTTGTGCCATGGTGCCTTTTACACGGTTCAAACGGCATCCCGATCGCGAATCCAGAGAATTTTTGGCATTTTGTGGTCCTGATCCTGAGACTCTGATCCCGAAAGTTCAAATCCCGATCCCGCAAAAATCACTGTAAATAATAAAATGTGAAAAAATGACATTTGCACCAAAAAATGCGAACGGAAACCTCCGTCTATTTTATGCCTTTTCTGGCATCCGAGAGTGTTTTTAGACCTTTGTGAACAACTCTGAATGCCAGAATTATGGCCAAATCTCGATCCTGAGACCCCAATCCTGATCCCGAAAAAATGTCAATCCCGATCCCGTGGCCCCAATCCCGATCCTGAAATCTGAAAAAAAACAATCCCTATCCGTGAGCGTGATCCCGAAATCTCAAAAAGCCAATCCTGATCCCGAAAATGCAATCCCGTTTGAACCCTATCCATGGCTCCAGAGGTAGAAAAGGGGGGGGGTTGTTACCCCCACAAACCGCCCAGCTATCTATCTATCTTGGAGGCCACTCAGCTATCTATTTATCCTGGAGCTGGAGGCAAAATTTTGGTCTACTATCCCCTAACCCCCCCTAAGTCGGCCAGCTATCTACCTATCTGGAGTGATTTTTGAGAAACACGACTCCCAATTTTTGCTCAAAATCGCTATTTTTCATACCTTTTTATAGATTCATACCTCCAAAATCACTAGTTCATGTGTCTAACTGCCTGTTTTCAGCTATTTTCAGTAATAAATGTGCTTATATACCAATTTTTCACCTACTTTTAGCGAGTTTTCTCACTTTTCTTCCTTCTATGCCTATATATTGAACCCCCCACCCTCCAGAAATTTTTTAGCGATCTATCCCTCTGGAGGAGCGATTTGCTATCTATCGATCCCCCCGAAGGGTCGAAATCTAGAAGACCCCTGATGTAAAGGATCAAAAGTCATAGAAAATGCCTTGTAAAATGTGAACTGGCATGCAAAGTTTCAAAAATCATGTAAAATGTATGTGCTTATATTCCCATTTTTCACCTACCTTTAGCGATTTTTCTCTCTTTTCTTTATTCTGTGCCTATATATCGAACACCCGTGTCCTCCCCCCAACCCCCCCCCCCCCAGAAAATGTTTCAGTTATTTATCCCTCCGGAGGAGCGATTTGCTATCTATGCAGGAGGGTCGAAATCTAGAAGACCCCTGCATGGCTCCACAGTAATCGTCACGGTTGTTACCTAGATTTTATAGCAATATATCAGCAGCATTATAGCATTTTATAGCAATATATCAGCAGCATTATAGCATTTTATAGCAATATATAGCATTCTTGTCGCTTTGATGAAGGTGAATTTAATTACCGTATTACCTCGAAATACCCCCAGGGGGTTTATTATTTCGTCAGCAAAATTTGAGGGGGGGGGGGATAACTCGAGGGGGGGGTTTATTCGAGGGGGGGGGGTCTATTATTTCGACAGAAATTTTCGGAAATTCCCCATACTCGGACGTCGAAAAATCGAACAATTACATAGATGTATATGTATTTATAGGTAAATATATATAACTGTATATACACATAATCCCTTCCCTAACGTCACTCAATCATCAGTTTTAACGTATGTCAGAACACTGTACAGATCACAATCTGCGGTATTTGTCATTTACGTTCTCTTTACACTCAATGTTAGGGGGGTATTTCGAGGGGGGGGGTTAATTCAAGGGGGGGATAATTCGAGGTAATACGGTAAATAAAATTGAAAATTAAATGTGAAAATTGAGTCTATTGATAGAACACGTTGAATTTGTCAGTGTCTATTATAGAATTTGTGAATTTGAATGATTGAAATTCATCGCATCCCAATTCTGCATCGTAATTGGCAGGGATTCAGTATGGGGGGTCACCCCCCCCCCCAAACGCTCCAGCTATCCATCTATTCCGGAGGCTGCTCAGCTATCTATCTATCCTGAAGCGAAAATTTTGGCTACTATCCCCTCACCGCCACCCCCCCCCCCCAATCGGCCATCTATCTATCTCTGGAGCGATTTTCAAGAAATGTTGACCCAATTTTTGCTCAAAATCGCTAGTTTTGGTACCTTTTTTATACTTTTTCACCTTCAAAATTCTAATTCATGTTCCGTGTTGCCTATTTTCAGCTGTTTTTTGTACTATATGTACTTATATACCTATTTATAGCAGTTTTTCTCCTACTTTTAGCGATTTTTACATTTTTTTCCTTCTATACTTCGGAAAATCCTATATATTGAACCCCGCGAGAAATGGGTGATTAAAATAATTACATTTGACTGTAATTGGGGGTGATTGTTTCAGAGTGGAAATATTGAGGGGGTGATTTCGATGGGGGGGGGGGGGCTTATGTTTTCACCATAAATTTTTTGAACTCTCAGTACTAATTTGTTGTTTGTAACGTAAGCAGACATAGAAAAATGCAACAATTATCACCATGTATAGGAGTCTATAGGTATAAAACAGGTTCTAACATAACACAGTCATTGTTTGAACGTGCGTACTGTGTTCTGCGTTGTCCGGATCACAAACCGGAGCTTTCGTCGTTTATGTTCTCTTTACATTTACCTAATTGGGGGGCGGGGTATTTTGAGGAAATATGTTAAGTATATACAGTATTTCCTCGAAATACCCCCAGATGGTTTATTTTTTCAGAGTGGAAATTTTGAGGGGGTTATTATTTCGCCCGAAATTTTCGTCAAGGGTGTAGTAAAGAATGGGCTTTGACGTACCCAAAACAGTAATAAAGGTGAACTCACAAAATATTTCGATATATAAATATCAACGTAGATGGGTACACATACGCGTGTCGCTGCGATGCAAATTTACATCAATAAATACATAATGTACCTTTTTCTAGACGGGGGTTAATTCAAGGGGGGGGGTATTTCGAGGGGGGTTCATTCAAACGGGGGTATTTCGAGGGGGGGGGTTTATTCAAACGGGGGGTATTTCGAGGAAATACGGTATATAATTGAGGTGTCTAATTCTAAAAGTCGACAAGTCCACAAAATGCGATTTTGAGTAAATCGCACTTTAAGTTTCATTTCCAGGTCCAAGGTGCGTGTCCAATGGGGCTCTCTCATGCTCAACATAAAGTTTCAAATGTTAACAATAAAGTGTCAAATTTTCAGCCCCTGCTCTCAACGTATAATGGAAAAATTGGGTGTCTATAAAATTCTACTCGGACCGAACAAAACTGTTTTGGGGAGGGAAATGGACTTGTCGACTTCTTGCACTCGAGAACATTTTTGTTCCTGCCCAGGTTGCGCCTGCCTTATGGGAAATTTATGGACTTGTCGACTTTTAGAAATCGTGATGGTGTCCATGATGGACTTATCACATTTCTTGCGTTTTTTCCCATAAAAAACGGCGGCGGAAGGTAGACTTGTCGACTTTATCCCAAAACTAAGTGGACTTGTCGACTTCTTGCCCATTTTTTTTGCATTTTCCTAAAAATGTCAAATTTGGACACATTGCCATATGGACATATGAGGTCAAACATTTTATGGAAAATGATGAAAAATGTGCGGAAGTAGCCCCAGATGACGTTTTCGGGCCTAACTCGAAATTTTCATATTTTGGACTTGTCGACTTTTAGAGTTGGACAATTTCAGAAAATCAGTGAACCGAATTCACGGCGAGTGGCAGCTGATAAGTTTAGCCCCCTTGGCGAAGCCCCAAAAATTGCCAGTGCCGACCGTGTTTCAGGTCGTCATGGCGGGCGATTGGGAAAAGTTTTCAACCAGCAATAAACCCCACTCGGCTGAGCCTCATCGTGTGGGTTATCGCCTCTGCGCAAAGCTGACTGGGGTGGCGTTTTTACGAGTGATCAGTGTCTTTTGAAACATCAACATTACGGGTTTGTAGATTTGTATGTGTATCGTTTTTTGCTAGTGTGTGTATTCCCCGATGTTTTGCTCATAAACGATAACGCTACGTATGATAAATATAGTCAGCGCATGTGCATTTAAACGCAGGGTTGGCAAAATCTCAGAAAATAATAAAAATAAAATAAAAATAAAATGGAAAATTTAAGAATAAAATAAAATAAAATGGAAAATTTCAAAATAAAAATAAAAATTGTATAAAAATTCGAATTTTTGTACAATTTTTGTAAAATTGTATAAAAAATCTAATTTTTGTAAAATTGTATAAAAATTCATATTTTTTGTAAAATTTTTATTGTGTTGCTTGAGTTTCTACCTGTCTATTTTGGGAACTGGGTGCTGTACTAAGCCTTTGAAGTGTTAAATGTAATGTAAAATGTCATGCAAAGTGTCAATTGTCATGACAAATGTAAAGTAAAGTGTGAATTGTCATGATAAATATAAGTTTAAGTGTCAAGTGTTAAGCATGTTGCATCTTTGTATCAAGCACAAATTTTATGTTTTGTATCCAAATCTTGTTGTTGTTTTTGTATCCAAATCATATGCGAACATCAGATTTTGATACAAAATGATTTGGATACAAAAACATAAAATTTGGATACAGAAATATTTGATGATTTGAATAAACAATTTATACTTTGCATGGCATTTATAATGACAATTGACGCTTTGCTTGACATTTGACATGACATTTGACACTTTACTTTGCATTTGTCATGATAATTGACACTTTGCATGACATTTTACACCCTGCACACTTCAGTAGTTTTTACCAAAAATGCAAACAATCGTTATCAATAATTGTAACCTTACACTTTTAACTAGCTAACAATACCTACTGCATGCAACGTTTTGCAAAGTAATGAAAAAAATTTCACTTGAAAGTTTTTCATGTTTAGGTCTAATGATAACATTTTGTTGGCCTTGCATGCAAGATTCGATTTTTTGTAAAATTTTTGTAAAATTTTTTTAAAATGGTTCCATTTTATTATTTTATTTACATTTTGGAACATTTTACATAAAATAAAATAAAATGAAACAAGAATAAAATAAAAATAAAATACATTTTTATACAATTTGTATACAAATGATTTTTATAAAACCAACCCTGTTTAAACGTATGAAGTTATAAAAGAATAATGACTGAAAAGATAAATATCAACATCGATACAACAATAGACACGACGGACCAGCTATCATCAACGATGGGTAAGTTCTCCAAAAAAAACATTTTCTGGGTTTTGAGTTTTTTTCTCAAAAAGGACTTGAAACGTACTTTTTTCCCATGGAAAACTTTAAGTGATTGTTTTCGAGAAATTTCGCTCCGATCTTTGCTTAAAATCACTTATTATCATGACTTTTTGCCTATTTTCAGCAATTTATGACTGAATATGCGTTTATATACACATATTCAACTATGCTTCCCTATTTTTTACCCATTTGCTCCCATTTTTTGCTTCTATACCTTTAAACAAGTGTATATAAAACACCATCGGAAATACTTTATTGGTACTTTCAAAAAGTAAACGTAAAAGCGAGTATTTTACTGGTACTTTTTTTGAAGGAAACATAAACGTATTTACTCGGTACTCGAGTATACATATTTTGCGAGTAAAAGTAAATACCCTATGTCCTTGAATAAGACCTCCACCTTGAATAACTCCCCCTGTTTACCAGGTGATGAAAAACGACTCATCCCCTTGTATAACTCCCCCTCTCTTGGTATTTGGTACATGTATCCAAAATGTGTATTTGAATAATTCAGATTCAGTGGACATGAGATACTGAATTTCGAGTGAATTAACATCTATTTCAGGGCGGAGATCAGTATCTCATCTCATAGTATTTTTTTCAAAAATTGGTGTCTCTGTATCTTGTAAAAGGTGTCATATATTGTGGTAGTTTTTTTCTATCATGAACAGGGTTGGTTTGATAAAAATTATTTGTACACAAATTGTATAAAAATTGTATTTAATTTTAATTTTATTCTTGTTTCATTTTACCGTATTACCCTCGAATTATCCCCCCTTGAATAACCCCCCCCCCCTCGAATTAACCCCCCCCCCCCCCTCAAAATGGGCTGGGGAAATAATAACCCCCCCCCTCGAAATACCCCCCCCCTTCGGAATGATGTATGTCATGTACATAATAAATATGTCATGTATGCAATGTACATGATGTATATTACTGTTAATTTGCATTGCAGCTACACATAGACTAGTTTGTGTAGCTATCTACATTTTTATGTCCAAATATATCCTGTTTGGACACATTTATTACCTGTTTTGGGTATGCAAATGCCTACTATTTACTATGATCCTTACGAAAAATTTTGATGAAATAATAAAAAAACCGTCAAATAAACCCCCCCCCCCCCTCAAATTTTGCTGGCGAAATAATAAACCACCATGGGTGTATTTCGAGGTAATACGGTATTTTATTTTATTCCTAAAAGTCGTTAATAGAATAAAATGACATCATTTTACAGAAATTTTATAGAAATTTCACAAAAATTGTACAAAAAATTAGAATCTGGCATGCAAGACCAGAACATTGTTATCTTTAGACCTAAACATGAAAAACAGATGAAGTGACAAATTGCATGCAGTTGGTATTGTAAGCTAGTCACAGGCAGGGTTGGTTTTATAAAAATCATTTGTATACAAATTGTATAAAAATTGTATAAAAATGTATTTTATTTTTATTTTATTCTTGTTTCATTTTATTTTATTTTATTTTATTCCAAAATAATAATAAAATAATAAAATGGGACCATTTTACAAAAATTTTACAGAAATTTTACAAAAAATCAGAATCTTGCATGCAAGGCCAGAAAAATGTGATATTTAGACCTAAACATGAAAAACGCGTGACAAATTTTTCCATTACTCTGCAAAAGTTGCATGCAATAGGTATTGTTAGCTAGCTGCAAGTGTAAAGTTGCAATTATCAATAATAATGGTTTGCATTTTCAGTAGAAGGGTTACTGGAGTGTGCTGGGCACATTTGTAAAACGTCATGCAAAGTGTCAATTGTCATGACAAATGTAAAGTAGAGAGTCAATTGACATCTGAAATGTCAAGCAAAGTATGATTGTCATGACAAATGTCATGCAGAGTGTAAATTGTGTATCTGAATTTTATGTTTTTGTATCCAAATCTTATGTTTTTGTATCCAAATGTTCACATAAGATTTGGCTACAAAAATGACAACAAGATTTGGATACAGAAGAGAAGATTTGGATACAATTTGCTTTACAGTTTCCACTTAAACTTATATGTGTCATGACCATTGACACTTTACTTAACATTTGTCATGACAATTGACACTTTCCATTTCATTTCATGACATTTTGACACTTTATATGGCTTGGGACTGCCCCAGCTCCGCGAAAAAACAGGTTGAACAATAAACAACAGAAAAATTTTTTTACAAAAAGTATGAATTTTTATACAATTTTTACAAAAATATGAATTTGTATACAATTTTACAAAAATTTTACAAAAATTCGAATTTTTATACAATTTTTATTTTTATTTTGAAATTTTCCATTTTATTTTATTTTATTTTATTCTTCAATTTTCCATTTTATTTTTATTTTATTTTTATTCTTTTCTGAGATTTTGCCAACCCTGGTCACAGGTGTAAAGTTACAATTATTGATAACAATGGTTTGCATTTTCAGTAAAAGGACTACTGGAGTGTGCTCGGTGCATTTGTCAAATGCCATGAAAGTGTCAATTGTCATCACAATTGCAAAGTCAAGTGCAAAAAAATTATCTTGTTGCTTGTTCCACATGTTTATTTGTGGAACTGGGGGCAGTCCTAAGCCCTGTAGGGTCAAATGTCACGTAAAGTGTCATACAAAGTGTCAATTGTCATGACAAATGTCATGCAAAGTATAAATAAATTGTGCATCCAATTCTTATGTTACATTTGTCATGACAATTGACACTTTGTATGACATTTTACATGACATTTGACCCTACAGGGCTTAGGACTGCCCCCAGTTCCACAAATAAACATGTAGAAACTCAAGCAACAAGATAATTTTTTTACAAAAAATATTAATTTTTATACAATTTTATAAAAATATGAATTTTTATACAATTTTACATAAATTCTAATTTTTATACAATTTTTTTTTAATTTTCCATTTTATTTTATTTTATTTTACTCTTAAATTTTCCACTTTATTTTAATTTTTTTTCTCTGAGATTTTGCCGACCCTGATCATGAACAAATATACCTACCTACTTATACACTAATTTGTATAAGATCTACACTTAACTCATTTCTTGTCACTTTGGTCTTCACTGAGATATGGAACTAAACTTCTCAAATGTGAAACAAATGTATCCGATCTCATATATGCAATGTAAGCATAATCATACTCCCTGGAGCAGGGGGAAGTGTGAAGAGCCCCAGCTGGTGCAAACTGCCATTACAATCTCAGCTGGAATGGTACACAGAAAATAGTGTGTATGGGAGAAGCTGTAAAAATAATAATGGTGCTGTGAAAGACAATTCATCTTTTAAAAATGTTACGCATTTGACTACTCAATACCTTTCAATTTGAATGAAATGAAAGCACAAAGGGAAATCTGTCCAGGGTGCAATGAAGACATGCAGAATGTGTCTCTTTGTTCACTGGGGCAACATGTGTTTTTGAACAAAAGACAGGTCTGTGAACTCAGAGTATAAAAGCCATGGCGAATCTCATCACTTTCATTCCCTTCGGAAATAATCAATCAAAATGGACTTCAAAACAATAACTGTACTCCTTCTCATCGTGGGTATCGTCGCTGTGCAAGGTGAGCCGCCTCGGTTCTGTCTCCCACCAAGAAACATCTGTAGAAAACCCCCAAAAAAATTCCAAAATTTTGCAGCGCTCGGAAATGAGCGCTCCAGCGATCCCGAGGGTATGCGCGCTCAGATGGAGAGTAAGCGCGATCTCCTGCGCGCTCAGAGGAGAGCAGCTCGCAAGAAGATCTTCGAGGATAGGGAACGATTACAAGCACAAAATGCTGGTAGTAACTAAAAAGCTATTGAGAATGACAGGTGATAAGTGATAATTGTAATAGTTGAAATTGGCCTTCCTTTGGAATGATTTTAACATTGAAAACAGGTGAAACGGACAGAACATAAAATCTTGACCTTTTAAAGACATCAAATGAACTTGCTAGCAACTAAACACTCACAATATATATATATCGATGTTTGCCACCAGAATATTACCACCAGAAATAAGTACAATATTACCACGAGAAAGTGCAGTTAAAAAAAACACCAGTCTCCCAGTGTAAGGCAAGTATCAAAAAATTACTCACCCTCTGTATGTACAGGACAAAAAATATAACTTTTTCAGTGCAGTGTTTTTGTGCTTAGATGACCGTATTTGCTTGAATAATCCCCCTGGGGGATTATTATTTTGTCAGACTTTTTTGAGGGGGGAATTATTCAAGGGGGAATTATTATTTCGTCATAGTTCTTGTCAGTGTACATTCATTGTGTACAATGTGTACACACAACATACACATGAACTTTTTTGTGTTCCATCTCTGTCTCAGATGGTATGCACCAGAGTTGTTAAAAGTACTGTACTTTTTTCAAAGTAAACGTAAACGTAAAGTATTTTATTTTTACTCTACCCTGAGTACAGAAAACGTAAAGTATTTTTTAAATACTTTTACACTGTGTAAAACGTGAGTAAAATACTTTTTTTCTGAGAAAACGTAAAACTGAGTATTTTTCCTCACAGAAAATGAAAAATAGAGTATTTTTCTCATATAAAATGTTAAAGTGAGTATTTTTTATCACAGAAAACGTAAAAGTCAGAAATTTTGTCAATTTTTACTCTAGAATACATCAAATGTGTTCTTTTCTCTGGATAACTATTTCTTAGGAAATGTCCTATTTTGTCACATTCTGTCTGTCAAAATGTCACCTTCTATGTCCCGCTGAAATACGTTTTCTGTACTCGCGTACTTTCAAAAAGTACGCGAGTAAGTGCGTACCGGTATTTTTTTCGGGAGGAAACGTAAACGTATTTATGCAGTACTCGAGTATCCGTATTTATTGAGTAAATATGTTTTAACAACTATGGTATGCAAATTCCATTGCGTTGCTGCACATCCATGCATTTCCATTCGATGAATCAAACCAGACGGAGCTTTTCTGCTTTATTGCTTTGTCTGGCTTCATCAATTTTTTCGACCATATGTTGGGGGGGGGGGATTATTCAAGGGGGAATTATTTTCTCCTCACGCGTCTAACAGGGGGGGGGGGGAATTTTTCGATGGGGGAATTATTCAAGCAGGGAACTTTTCAAGCAAATACGGTGGTTTCATTAGATATTTCTCACCCTCGTCTCTTTTAGAGCGTACTATACCACTTGAAACCACTAAAACTGCCACGAAAATGCTAATTTGTATGCAAAATCACTGTGTTCATATGCAAAAATTGCAATATATCTGCCTAGTCTGTCACTACTAGTCATGTAAAAAGTGCCGGGATGTTGGCGCTGAGCATCAAAAGCGGCATGGCACTTTTCCGACTCCCAGTGCCTGGTGCCATGGTGCTTTTACATCACTAGTAGCATTTGAAAAATAACCCATGATTTATATTTTCGAAAATCACAATAAATATAAATAACCCGTGATTTATATATATTTTTATTTTTTTCAAATTCTGAGTGATATATTTATATAAATTTTTTAAATTCGAAAAAAAAATCGAAATTTTAAATTCGAGTTCGAGCCCTACGTCTACTTCTAAAAGTCGACAAGTCCAAAATATGAAATTTTGAGCTAGGCCCGGAAACGTCATCTGGGGCCACTTCCGCACAATCTTTGTTATTGTCCATTAAATTTTTGACCTCACATGCCCATAGGTAGTGATGGAAAAAGCGCCAGACTTTTTCCAACCCATGCGCCAAGTGCCAATGGTGCCAGAGCAAAATAGCGCCAAGCGCCAATGGTGCCAGAGCCAGCGCCATGGCGCTTTTCTGAACCTCAGTGCCAAGCGCCAATGGCGCCAGAGGGCAATGCCGCCAAGCGCCAATAGCGCCAGCGCCAAAAATTATTGCTGCAATTTGTTTGCAGAATAATGAAATCGTAACTGTGATTTACCGCTGATGTCATAGTAGTCAATTTCCCTTTTGCCATTAAAGTTCAATCAGACACTACCGTATTTCCTCGAAATACCCTCCCCCTCGAAATACCCCCCTCAAAATGGGCACTATATATTTGTGGTCCGGGAAATGCATAACAGACGTTCAAAACACTTACTGTGTTATGTTTGAACATCGTTTATACCATCTACATCATTATAAAAGGCTGTAAAAACTTATAAATGGTGGTTATTGTTGCATTTTTCACGTTTTTCTCTCAAAATTGTCACTCTGAAAAAATAGACCCCCGTGGGGTAATTCAAGGAAATACAGTATAATGTTTCATACATTGTTAAAATCTCCTTGGGACATATTTTTCAGCCAAACATTGTGACTGGAGAGCTTTCAATGGGGAGTTCTTTGTTCCTCACACAGCTAAAAAGCGCAGTTATTCAAAGGACATTTATTTTATTCTCATTTGGCTTACAGTTAGAGTTATTCTAGTGAGGGAACTTATTTGAGAATTTATAGTATTTTTCCTTTGCTATACAGAGCAGTTTATCGTTAAAATGTATTTACATGTACTCAAAAAATACATATATCCAGAGCAAATATTGTATTTGCTAATTGCCCTGTTTGCCCACGTTTGTAATAACCGCCCGAAAAATTATTATTTCGTTCACCTTTTTAGGGGGGAACTATTCAAGAAAGGAAATTATTTGAGGTGTTTAGAAGACATAAAGTGGCGTTTTCTTAAAATAAAATACCATTAAAATAAAATTCTTAAAATACCAGTACGTTTTTTAGCAAACAACAGCATTTGCTCCACATCCAAATATGAGGACCTGTAGAGTAAAAAGTTAACACATTTTAACACCTCTGCCTTTATTCTGTGTGTAGGTTTGTCCCATACATTTGTCCCCAAATAAGACCTGGGGCCAGTTCCGCAAGTGGAAAAGTGAAGAGTTAAAAGTCAAGAGTTGAGTAAAATGACAAATGGCAAGTTAAGAGTAAAGTTAAATGATAAATGATGAGTTAAGAGAGAAGAGTAAATTTAAGAGTAAAGTTAAATGACAAATGATTAGTTAAGAGATAAGAGTAAAGTTAAGAGTTGAGCAAGTGTATCCAAATCTTTTTTTTCGTATCCAGATCTTATGTTTTTGTATCCAAATCTTATTTTTGACATATGATTTGGATACAAAAACATAAGATTTGGATACGAAAAAATAAGATTTGGATACACTTGCTTGACTCTTAACTTTACTCTTATCTCTTAACTAATAATTTGCCATTTAACTTTACTCTTGTCTCTTAACTCATCATTTATCATTTAACTTTACTCTTAACCGGCCATTTGTCATTTTACTCAACTCTTAACTTTTAACTCTTAACTTTTCCACTTGCGGAACTGGCACCTGATCAATATTGATTAATGTTTATGTCCCATTCCACCCTCATATTTACCAATATTTATTCAGATGTTCACAAAATTTATCAACTAGATTGTCGATTTCACTCACTCATAACAATTTTTATAATCACGGTTGGCGCTTTTTTGGCGCCATTTAAAATGCCGGCGCCAGGCGCCAATAGCGCCACCAGAAAATGCGCCAAGCGCCAAAAGCGCCATGGCGCTTTCTCAGATACCGCGCCAAGCGCCAATGGCGCCATGACGCTTTTTGCTTTGGCGCTAGCGCCAGGCGCCAGCGCCGTGGCGTTTTCCATCACTACCAGGGTTGGTTTTATAAAAATCATTTGTATACAAATTGTATAAAAATTGTATAAAAATGTATTTTATTTTTATTTTATTCTTGTTTCATTTTATTTTATTTTATTTTATTCCAAAATAATAATAAAATAATAAAATGGACCATTTTACAAAAATTTTACAGAAATTTTACAAAAAATCAGAATCTTGCATGCAAGGTCAGAAAAACGTGATAATTAGACCTAAAAATGAAAAACGTGTGACAAATTTTTCCATTACTTTGCAAAAGTTGCATGCAGTAGGTGTTTTATCTAGTTGCAAGTGTCAAGTTACAATTATCGATAAGAATGGTTTGCATTTTCAGTAGAAGGATTACTGGAGTGTGCTGGGTGCATTTGTAAAACATCATGCAAAGTGTCAATTGTCATGACAAATGTAGTAAAGAGTCAATTGGCATCTCAAATGTCAAGCAAAGTATAATTGTCATGACAAATGTTGTGCGGAGTATATCTGAATCTTATGTTTTGGTATCCAAACCTTATATTTTGGTATCCAAATCTTATGTTTTTGCATCCAAATGTTCACATAAGATTTGGTTACAAAAACAACAAGATTTGGATACAAAAGATACGATTTGGATACAAAAGATACAATTTGGATACAATTTGCTTTACAGTTTCCACTTTAATTTATATTTGTCATGACAATTGACAGTTTACTTAACATTTTCATGAAAATTGACACTTTCCATTCCATTTCATATGTCATTTTGACACATTACATGGCTTGGGACTGCCCCAGCTCCGCGAATGAACAGGTTGAACTATAAACAACAGAAGAAAAAAATTTACAAAAAATATGAATTTTTATACAATTTTTACAAAAATATGAATTTGTATACAATTTTACAAAAATTCAAATTTTTATACAAATTTTATTTTTATTTTGAAATTTTCCATTTTATTTTATTTTTTTTTATTCTTCAATTTTCCATTTTATTTTTATTTTATTTTTATTCTTTTCTGAGATTTTGCCAACCCTGATCACTACCCATAAGGCAAAGTGCCAAATTTGACATTTTTGGGGAAAAATGCAAAAATTTTGGGCAA
Organism: Sphaerolaimus hirsutus; assembly: GCA_964036195.1. Lineage (NCBI taxonomy): Eukaryota > Metazoa > Nematoda > Chromadorea > Monhysterida > Sphaerolaimidae > Sphaerolaimus > Sphaerolaimus hirsutus. The sequence continues at coordinate 26,982,188 of OZ038450.1, read as the reverse complement.
GAAGTATAATATGAATACCCCCCCGGTCTTGCAACTCCGCTTCTAATACCATTATGGGCCAGATAGCAACACCTTGGACAGTGTCCATTTCCGTCAGAACTTTCAACGATGCGCTCATGCAGTCCATCCTGCCTAATTACGCCAAATGTACAGCACCTAACAGGGGACTTAACTGCCTTTTGCATGCGTGGAACGACAAACGATGGCAACACGCCAACCAAATAATCGCACAATTCTGACTATTCAACGAGCGACATGGTATCCACTGGGCGATCAACAATTGCCCTACTAGCCCTACGCTTGCCGCGTGCGCGGGAATCCTGTCTGCCACACTTCACCAGCTTGGTGCCTTTCGACCTAGCTATTCCGAAGGACGTAGGCTTCGGAACTTTTCGGTCTACTTGGTTGCCACAGCTAACAAAGTCCGGTCGCGCAAATTGCAAAAGCTTGCGGCGAATAACGTGCGGCTGTAATTTCCCTCTCTTACCCACCAAATACCAAAGGTCTCTAGGCTGCGCAACTTTCTTCAGCCTTTCAGCGGTTTTCTCAAAAACACCACAAATTCCGGGTTCAACAAAAGCCGGCTCCATGATCAAGTGATCAAGCAACCACTGCTGAGAAGCACCACTAGTCATCTCGCCATTGGGCAGAACAGAATCAGTAACAAAATCACCAGCGCCCTGAACCTTTTCCGCATACGTGGCCCTTCGCTGAATTTGAAATATTTCCGACACGGGTTCAAAACTATCAAAAACAGGGCCCATTTCCAAATCATCAACTTCCCAGAAACCTTCAGGACTTGGCGCATTTTCAGAAACAGAAACAAGATTAGCCCACGCTTCGAAAACCGACAATTGAACATCACTCGAATGCAAGCAGATAAAAGCAACTTCCATCATGATTTCACAAATTAGAATAGAATTAATTAGATCCACTAGCTGGAATGAGCCAATAGATTAAGTAGAGAATTAGTTGCACCAGAGTAAGCTTGAATTACACATTTTAACACCTCTGCCTTTATTCTGTGTGTAGGTTTGTCCCATACATTTGTCCCCAAATAAGACCTGGGGCCAGTTCCGCAAGTGGAAAAGTGAAGAGTTAAAAGTCAAGAGTTGAGTAAAATGACAAATGGCAAGTTAAGAGTAAAGTTAAATGATAAATGATGAGTTAAGAGAGAAGAGTAAATTTAAGAGTAAAGTTAAATGACAAATGATTAGTTAAGAGATAAGAGTAAAGTTAAGAGTTGAGCAAGTGTATCCAAATCTTTTTTTTCGTATCCAGATCTTATGTTTTTGTATCCAAATCTTATTTTTGACATATGATTTGGATACAAAAACATAAGATTTGGATACGAAAAAATAAGATTTGGATACACTTGCTTGACTCTTAACTTTACTCTTATCTCTTAACTAATAATTTGCCATTTAACTTTACTCTTGTCTCTTAACTCATCATTTATCATTTAACTTTACTCTTAACCGGCCATTTGTCATTTTACTCAACTCTTAACTTTTAACTCTTAACTTTTCCACTTGCGGAACTGGCACCTGATCAATATTGATTAATGTTTATGTCCCATTCCACCCTCATATTTACCAATATTTATTCAGATGTTCACAAAATTTATCAACTAGATTGTCGATTTCACTCACTCATAACAATTTTTATAATCACGGTTGGCGCTTTTTTGGCGCCATTTAAAATGCCGGCGCCAGGCGCCAATAGCGCCACCAGAAAATGCGCCAAGCGCCAAAAGCGCCATGGCGCTTTCTCAGATACCGCGCCAAGCGCCAATGGCGCCATGACGCTTTTTGCTTTGGCGCTAGCGCCAGGCGCCAGCGCCGTGGCGTTTTCCATCACTACCAGGGTTGGTTTTATAAAAATCATTTGTATACAAATTGTATAAAAATTGTATAAAAATGTATTTTATTTTTATTTTATTCTTGTTTCATTTTATTTTATTTTATTTTATTCCAAAATAATAATAAAATAATAAAATGGACCATTTTACAAAAATTTTACAAAAATTTTACAGAAATTTTACAAAAAATCAGAATCTTGCATGCAAGGTCAGAAAAACGTGATAATTAGACCTAAAAATGAAAAACGTGTGACAAATTTTTCCATTACTTTGCAAAAGTTGCATGCAGTAGGTGTTTTATCTAGTTGCAAGTGTCAAGTTACAATTATCGATAAGAATGGTTTGCATTTTCAGTAGAAGGATTACTGGAGTGTGCTGGGTGCATTTGTAAAACATCATGCAAAGTGTCAATTGTCATGACAAATGTAGTAAAGAGTCAATTGGCATCTCAAATGTCAAGCAAAGTATAATTGTCATGACAAATGTTGTGCGGAGTATATCTGAATCTTATGTTTTGGTATCCAAACCTTATATTTTGGTATCCAAATCTTATGTTTTTGCATCCAAATGTTCACATAAGATTTGGTTACAAAAACAACAAGATTTGGATACAAAAGATACGATTTGGATACAAAAGATACAATTTGGATACAATTTGCTTTACAGTTTCCACTTTAATTTATATTTGTCATGACAATTGACAGTTTACTTAACATTTTCATGAAAATTGACACTTTCCATTTCATTTCATATGTCATTTTGACACATTACATGGCTTGGGACTGCCCCAGCTCCGCGAATGAACAGGTTGAACTATAAACAACAGAAGAAAAAAATTTACAAAAAATATGAATTTTTATACAATTTTTACAAAAATATGAATTTGTATACAATTTTACAAAAATTCAAATTTTTATACAAATTTTATTTTTATTTTGAAATTTTCCATTTTATTTTATTTTATTTTATTCTTCAATTTTCCATTTTATTTTTATTTTATTTTTATTCTTTTCTGAGATTTTGCCAACCCTGATCACTACCCATAAGGCAAAGTGCCAAATTTGACATTTTTGGGGAAAAATGCAAAAATTTTGGGCAAGAAGTATAATATGAATACCCCCCCGGTCTTGCAACTCCGCTTCTAATACCATTATGGGCCAGATAGCAACACCTTGGACAGTGTCCATTTCCGTCAGAACTTTCAACGATGCGCTCATGCAGTCCATCCTGCCTAATTACGCCAAATGTACAGCACCTAACAGGGGACTTAACTGCCTTTTGCATGCGTGGAACGACAAACGATGGCAACACGCCAACCAAATAATCGCACAATTCTGACTATTCAACGAGCGACATGGTATCCACTGGGCGATCAACAATTGCCCTACTAGCCCTACGCTTGCCGCGTGCGCGGGAATCCTGTCTGCCACACTTCACCAGCTTGGTGCCTTTCGACCTAGCTATTCCGAAGGACGTAGGCTTCGGAACTTTTCGGTCTACTTGGTTGCCACAGCTAACAAAGTCCGGTCGCGCAAATTGCAAAAGCTTGCGGCGAATAACGTGCGGCTGTAATTTCCCTCTCTTACCCACCAAATACCAAAGGTCTCTAGGCTGCGCAACTTTCTTCAGCCTTTCAGCGGTTTTCTCAAAAACACCACAAATTCCGGGTTCAACAAAAGCCGGTTCCATGATCAAGTGATCAAGCAACCACTGCTGAGAAGCACCACTAGTCATCTCGCCATTGGGCAGAACAGAATCAGTAACAAAATCACCAGCGCCCTGAACCTTTTCCGCATACGTGGCCCTTCGCTGAATTTGAAATATTTCCGACACGGGTTCAAAACTATCAAAAACAGGGCCCATTTCCAAATCATCAACTTCCCAGAAACCTTCAGGACTTGGCGCATTTTCAGAAACAGAAACAAGATTAGCCCACGCTTCGAAAACCGACAATTGAACATCACTCGAATGCAAGCAGATAAAAGCAACTTCCATCATGATTTCACAAATTAGAATAGAATTAATTAGATCCACTAGCTGGAATGAGCCAATAGATTAAGTAGAGAATTAGTTGCACCAGAGTAAGCTTGAATTACACTAAGTGGGTTTCTCGGATCACGTTGCAAATAAAGTTTCCAAAGTATTCAAATATTTCCAATTTACCTTTCCACTTTCCAAATCAAACAGTAATACAAAAATGACTAAATAACACTCAGGGTCATATAAGCTAAACCAGACGGGTGAGGATAGCAGTACGGTACACTGGTAAGAGACCACACAAGTCCAGGTACTTAAGTCCTAGCTTGGCACAGCACCACTATCAAAAGTAATCCTACGACGACGTAGCACAACTGTTTGGGCCCTTACGAAAGCCTAGAGTGAGTCAATAGGTGTACAGCCTACTTCAGCTTATACTACGCCTAAAACAAGTCCACAGAGGTCCAGACGTACAGTAAGCATCACAGATGGTGGGTTCTCCCCATACAACACCCTATCTTAGCTATACCGGCAGCTCCGTGTGGCCACTCCTGCCCCTGTGAACCTAAATGTCACCGTGCAGAGGGAAGAGAAGGCCTATGCCAGAGTTAGCAGAGAATGAATAACCAAGGGTAGGCTCATTTCAGCTGGTAAATCACTGACTTAGTAATTAAAATTGGATTGAATAGACTGATGATAATCACAAGATTGGGGCTCTCTTTTATAGGTTTGAAGTGCCCAAAACCGGTTTGCAGCTGGGCGGAGCCAACCAATCACGAGAGTGCATTCAAAAATGTACCGAAAATAAGTGACTTCAGTTGAACAGAGCCATGTTACCACAAGGGTTACTTTTTAATGGAACAAGGGAATGGTGACTTGACATTCAGGAACACCTTTCTTCTGGCACCCAGCCAGCTAACAAAACCAATCCTGGAACTGTGCCAAACTAGAAATAACCACCTACAGTAACCTACCGAATGTAAATGCACAAACTAACAGCTTAAAAGTACCTAAACTGAGTGAGACTCTCAAAACTAAGCATGACACAACTAAAAACAAGCCAAGTGAATCCACAGCTACTCGGACTGCAAGCAAATGCAAAAAGGACCAAAATTACAAAAACAACCGTAATTGCTCAAACGTGAGCTCGTCCAAAACCAGCGTACCAATCGGCCAACGTGAAGCTAAACACAAAGTGCAAAAGTGCAAACACAGAAATACGTGCGAAACACAGAAATAAGTGCGAACATAAAAATACAATCACGAACACATGCAATTATCACAAACTAAGGGGGTTAGGTAGGTAATTAGATACAAATAAACACAAATATACGCGCCATAAATCACATACCGCGGCACCTACCGCGAACCTACTCCCTAAACCTACTCCTACACCCTACAAAATCACAAAACTCCTCCCTGTGGCAGCAATGGCTACGGGATATGTGCCAAATTACACACAAAAACGGCCTTTTTGGCACTGTTCCAATTTCCTGTGGGATTGGCCCGTCTCTACTCCGAAGGACGTCGACTTCAGGAGCTATCAAGGCCGCTCCCTATTTTTACTATTTTACCTAAGGCACATACCCCTCCAGAAGGGTTGACCCGTCTCTACTCCGAAGGACGTAGGCTTCTGGAACTATCGGGGCCCTCCCTTCCGGTGGCCACTCCCACCAAAAGCTCTGAGCGGCCGAAGTCTGTCGCTCCGCGGACATTTCCGGCGGCCACCGCTGTCGACGCTCGCGGGGTCTGGGTAGGGGAGATTTACAAGTTTTGAGCGATAAACTGTCGCCAAACACGGCGACAGTACTTAACCCCCCTTGAAAATACACTCGGTGCCATTTTCCGAAGGTTGGCACTCGGCCAAGAGTGGCCGACTCGACACTTTACAAAACCCTCCCAAAACACCAAAATCCCCCTCTCCCGGGTTCCGGCGGTCGGCGGGTGTCGAATGGCGGCGGCGCAGCGCTGTCGCGGCCGTCGAAGTCGTTTGCCGGCGCTCGTTTGGCCGCCATGCCCAAGGGAGTCAACTTTTTGCTTGGCGCTGCTTTTCTTTTTAATGAAAAGCGCCGTAATTCTCATGAAAGTTAGGTTTCATTCCCGGGGAGGTCGAATGACGTCACCCGGTTCTTTTCACGACTGGAAGCGGCTAATTAAGCCGTCTTGTTAATTAAGGCCGGCGGCACAGCGCCATCGATTTACTGTTCTATGGTAATTCGCGCTTAATCGCCGTCCCAGAGGCGTAGGTCTGGCACTTTGGTGATCTGGCGCCAATTACCATAGTTGGCGTCCGTTGCGCCGTAAGTTCCCTATAAGTTAGGTTCCGTATAGGACGGCGTCGTAATGACGTTACTTGGCCCAAAAGGGGTCAATATGGCGTCCCCGGCGGCTAAAGCGCCATACTTAGGGTTCAGTAAGCGTTAATTGACGCTGGGCTACCGTCCCAGAGACGTAGGTCTGGCACTTTGGTGGCCCGCCGTCAGTTCTCGCATTACATACTATACCGACCTTTTGAGCGCTGGCCCAGCGCGAACAGGCATCACACTTCCTCCCCCCTTTTCTAAAAGCGTGGGCTGGTTAGCGCAGCAGTGACAAAGAGGGTGTTGTATACTGTTTCCAAGGAACTGTCGAACTGATGTTGATATTTTTCATGTAGTTAAAGCGTTTCGGTGTATTGCAGGTAAATGTTTAAAGTATACTACAATTGCTACGAGATCGCGAGTGGAGCCCTGGAAGATACGCAAACATGTGCACTGGAAGCACCCTAATAAAGCGTCGAAACAAAATCTAAAATTATGGCAAGAAAAATTTTAAGGCAAGAATCATGAGAACCGTAAGTGAGACCGTAAGACAAGTGGAATGCCACTTAAAAGAAAAGATCAGCTAAACGTGACTAAATGAAACCAAACTACAAGGCTAGAAAATATTCACAACAATACGAAATACAACAATTCACAAAGGGATCCCGGTAGAAAACGTTCAGCTAACAATTCTCAGTCTAATCGCGAGCACAAACAATGACATTTTTCTTGGTGGCACAAACGCAGCTACTAATCAAATTTGCGGCTAACTTCACAAAACACGTGGCTCAAGCGGTTTACCTCCACACAATTACCAAAAATCGCCGCGTGCAACTGATTAACTGCGCTTACTAGAAGAAAATTTCCGAAAAAGCGATATCAAAACATACACAATGGGTGCTTTGGTCAGTCCCAGGGACGTAGGCTTGGCACTTTAGACCGCTGCACCCAATTTACACTAGAAACTAAATTAATACGCGTCGTGGTTCACCTGTACCATAGTAAGAGAATGATAGCGAATACAAAAATAGCTTTTAACAAATATTGTGTTGGAATTACTACGGTTGGCCTAAAGCAGAAAAATAATACTCAGCGCAGCATTGTAGCCATTGGCATTTAAAATTGTAACTTAATATCTACAAAATTGCCAGTTTGTTCCAGAGTAATAGTGATAGGAATACTAATTGGATTGATAACTCGCGTGGTCACATGCATGGGAGGCCCGACAGAAAGATGCGGGTCATAAGTGAGATCAGTTGGTGAAATCGACGGCTCCCTATTCGATAGGCAATGGGCCGGTACTTGCATTGGGATGCCAGTGCCATGAATTTGACATTGTTGGATCGGTGCCACATGGCCAGTTACTGCCAACAGTGGCTGGTCATTTCCAAAAGCCGTGCTTCCCCACAGAAGGACAGACTCACTCAAGCTGAAAGAAATTTTGGTCATTGTGCACAGCTCTTACACTGAACCCATGAAAAATTCTCACTTTTCACGACGGGGATCTTGCCAGTCAAGCTCACGTTGAAATGGTTGTGCGAGCCGCATTTCCCCAGCGGTCACACGCATGACAATTTCATTGTCTCCTTGGTACATAAATTCGTGGAAATTTACATTTGGTGAGCCAGTCATGACAGACATTGTCAAGCAATGAGTGTGGCCAACATTTTGATTTTGATCCATGGTCAAGAAAGATAGATGCAGCAAAAATGTTTCCTGTGCCAAGAAATATTCCGTTAAAGTTTCAAGAAAAACATGAGAGAATTTTGGAAAAACATGAAGATTGAAGTGAAACTGAACTAAACTGTTTTCCACTAATATAGCCATTATGTGACTGCAAAAATTTGTTCCCAGCCATAACCAATAAGGTTATTGGTGATTACTTTAAATGTGGGAAGCAAAAGTCTTTATCCAGGTGGCTGTTTAAAAGAAAGTGTTCAAGGTCACTGGATTTTTAAAGAAGACTGTGTGCACAAAATTCCATGAGTCCAGTCCAAATATTTACACAGTGACCGGGGGCCGTCTTGATAATACTAAATACACATGTAAAACCAGGGGCCCTCCTTAATGTGACCACGCGATTTTTTTGTTAAATGCAAAATAGAATACAAAAGCGGCATAAAGAACTCGAGATAAGTATTTGCAGCGATACTCAGTATGATCGAGGTAGAAATATTTCAAACAACTCAAGATTATGCGGTTTGAAGAAACACGAATTTTATTTGCCTCTGGGTCCAGGCCACGGGACAGTCCCAGGGACGTAGGCTTGGCACTTTAGCCCCTCGACCTGGCCCTCAGAGACGTGATACCCAAAAATATGTACAAAATTGCAATCTAAATGGAAGACTTCCTTTTATTTAAAAGCCAGGGTTAGGTGTGTGTGTGTCGATACCAACCCCAAGGACGTAGGCTTGGCGCTTTAGGTTCCAACGCACACACCGCGCCCCTATAATTTGCTGCATACACACACAAAAAAAATCAGAATGGCAACTAAAAATGGCAAAAATAGGGAAAAAGTCCCCAAAAAATGCGGTAAAAATGGCAGAAAAATGCGCAAAAATGAAGGATATAAAATCGCAAATGCGGCGGACGGCGTAACTATTAATCCTGAGACCATTTAATTTTATTCCCTGAAAATATTTGAACCCATCTTACGCACCACAACGCTACACAGCTGGCGACAATCCCAAGGGCGTAGGCTTGGCATTTTAGGCACCAGACCGCGTTGCGAAGTGACACTGTGGCAACTCAAAAGTGACAAGAATAAGGGAAAGGGTCCCAAAATGTGAGGGGAATGACGAAAACTGCGCGAAGATGAGGAATACAGAATCGCAAACGAGGCAAGCGGCGTGACAATAAATCCTGGGACCATTTAGTTTATTCCCTGAGGTTATTTAACCCGTTTTCCGCACCACAACGCTACACAGCCGGTGCCAATCCCAAGGACGTAGGCTTGGCACTTTAGGCACCAGACCGTATTGCGAAGTGGCGCTGTTTCCGAAGAGTAAATGGTTACAGTTTTCGGTTTCAGGTTGTTTGGTTGGATGCGCGACCAAAGAAATTCAAGGGCGAAACGAGTGGTTCTCAAATTGAAAGGACCAGCAATACCATGCCGTGTGCCACCAGTGGCAGTCCCAGGGACGTAGGCTTGGCACTTCAGCCACCGACGGCACACTACACGATAGAGCTGTCAATAAAGTACGGGGTTCTGGCGACTATGTGGCTGGCCTTAGAATAATCCCAGGGACGTAGGCTTGGGACTTTAATTCACCAGTCAGCCATCATAGCGCACGTGCAATGCAAGAAAGGAGCCCTTTTATTCTCAGAGATAAGTAGCATTTAAATTGCGCAACTGTGTGAGGCTTTAAAACAGTGATCTCGTCAGTACGCCGCCGTGGAGTGCTGGGGTCAATCCCAGAGGCGTAGGTCTAGCACTTTAGACCCCAACACAGCATTGCGCCGTCATGACAATAATAACTGCATAGTTAAATTTCAATAAATCTGGCGTCGCCATTGGATAATCCCAGGGACGTAGGCTTGGGACTTTAATCCTCCGGCTTAATAAACTCATATAAAAGTATAGCCATCGACACAGTCGCCAAATAAAACCGATCAGGCATCAAGGAGTTGGGTGTATTTGCGCCGGGACAATCCCAAGGGCGTAGGCTTGGCACTTTAGTCCCGACACCCATACACTGCGCTCCTCTATGTCGGATAAAAGCTACTTAGTGCGAGCCTGGCGCAGGCGGTGCATCCTGCGGCTGGCCTTGTTGGCACCTCGCGGCAGATTATGCTCGCGTTCGATTACTGCGAGTTGTGGAATGGGACGCTGGCCCAATTCCACCTGTTGTCTACTCGCAATGATTGGATCTTGGCCTTGAACAAACTGCACCGTCATGATAGTTGGCGGAATTTCGTTGGGAGCATACCGTCGAACCGCCCTGCACCGTGCGATCCTATCAACAAGTTCAGTGGACAGCGGTTGGAGCGGTCGCGGCCGTTGGACGGCGCCTCTGCATTTCGCCAGAATGGACATCGCCAACTCGTTTAGACTCAGAACGGGCCACGGACGCTGCACGGGTTCGCGCGCTAACTGCTCCGCCATAGTCATATGCAACCGTCCCAGGTAGTTGTCACCCCACGTCTCTACGTTTGTCCAAAGAGTCCGGTCGTTCATGCCTTGCTTAATACCCCAGAACGGGTCATGCGGACTTGCCTCAATAAAGATCGAATCGGGGTTGTTGACGAGGGCGTTCCGGTAGGCCGGGCAGGTCGCCAATTTGAATCTCAAAACAGCGTGCATGGCCGCGACGGCAAGACCGCAGTTGTGCCACTCCTGCTGCTTCAGTTTCCAGTTGGCGATTCTACCCTCCCTACGCCAGGACGTCATCTGAGACTTGCAGCGCCTAGGCTCCGAGTGTCTGAGCAGGGGCACAATTAGATCGTGATCCCCGCTAAAGATCAACTGCAGAGCGTGATACAAGTGCTCAGATGACGGCACGTACAGATCACCCATTAGTGGGATAGGGGCACTAAAGAAGTTTCCCAACGGACTGTCTCCGGAGAAGAATAGATATGCGTGGTAATCGCCAATCGATATCGTACCCACGCCTGCGTGCACGTCCGGTCGCCCCAAGCCGGGACTCCCGTCCAGTGCCAGCAGCCGTAGGATGTACAACCGAAAGTCGAGCCAACGACCTAAAGATGTGTTCAACACGGGTTGCAAGACAAGGTCAGAGGGTCTCTTAACAATCGCACACACGATCTTCGCGCGCAACAAGAAGGCCGTAAACTCGTCCTGAGTCTTGTCAAGCATCGCCCGCAACTGGTTCAGATCAGTTTGCCGAGGTCGGGCCAGCCATCTGGCCCAGGTTCGTGGCGCCTCAGGGAAGCGCACACGATATGCCGCCCACTGTTCGTTTGAGAGCACCAACACACGCAAGAGTTCCCGCTGGTTGCGCCAAAACGACAGCCAGTTCAAAATGCACCTGGTCAGTGTCGTGTTCACGCCGCCGCTAAAGTAGCGGTGTCCTATTGGCAGAACAGGCCGTACCTCATCCGAGTCAGTGAAAACGTTGGGCGGCACAGGGACTTCCAAGGTCAAGGGCGGTTTGTCGCTGAAGTTGTCGAGGAAGCAACGCAAGGTGCGTCCCGCATTAGAGGTGTACCGAGATTCGTCCAAGCTGAGGCTCATAAGCATCTCAACATAAAGGGGGCGGAGCGGGAGGGGCACGCTTTCAATGTGTAGCCTTTCCCAACCAGGCGCGTACGTTTGCTCCGGCTGGAGCCACTCGCTCATGGGCCTCCTCAACGGGTGTCGCGGGGACCAGTCAGGGTCATAATGCCCTCTGCTCCTCGCGACGGCCACTAAGCGGGCGCGTTCAGCCGGCCCAAACGCATTTGCCAGCCAGTAATTCAACTCGGCCTCCCCTGACGCTGCAGGTGGGAGCCCTGCATTCCGCACCAACTGCAGTTGTTTAGTCTCCAAGTTGAAGAACGGTCGAACGTCTTCCCCTTGCATCGTTGCCGCATAATATTGGCAAAAGATGCTAAACAACTGCGCGATGTGTCCTGGGAGCAGATCATCCCAATGCTGCGTCATGGGTAGCCAGGCCTCCCGGCGCCAAACGTCAATCATGCGACTCTCAATAGGGACCTCACAGTAGAAGTAAGGGGTGCTGTCCATAATCCCCAGAACCAACCCTGTTTCGAGCCTAATGTACGGGACATTTTGCTTGCGGAAAAACTGCCGACCCTGCTCGTGCGTGTGAAAGCTATTCACGGCCGGGTTAACCGGGGCCACTTGGACCTCGCCGTCTGGCTGGATAAGTGCAGCCGGTGGCACGTAGGCGTCGCGGACTGGAATCAGTCCAAAACCGTCAAAGGGGTCGTCTCCCAGTTCCGGCACCAAATACGCTGCCGGTTCTAAGGGTTCAACCAGGCCAAATGATGACCACACCGCTGTTTTAGAAAAACCCAGCGCGTCCAGCCTTTCTTTGTCCCCTGAGTCGTCGTGACCAAGCAATGTCCCTGCTACGGCGCGAATTCTATCGTCAATTGCGCATTCAAACACTTCCTTAGCGAGCTGGTTGCGCACCGGCTGGAGGGGTACGATGCGGAGTCTATAGGTGCCCTCGGCCCGGTTCGCGGCCTCCACCTCTTGGGACCAGCTAGCCGGAACGTGGTCAGCCGAGACACCCGCATCGGACTGCTCCTCGCCGGCCGCGACCTCCATTGGGACTACAATTTCCAGCTGTCCCACTACGCTAGGGGCGGCTGAGGACATCCCTTCATCTACCGACTCGTCAGGGTTCAAAATGCGCCGGCGGGGGTCATCGGGAGCTGGCAAGGCGCGAGGCTCTACCAGACCGACATGCATGATCACAGCGTGGAAATAGTTTAGCGCTTCAATTTCATCCGGCTGTGCCCCTTGGACTTGCAGGTCAAACAGGGCCTCCTCAAGGGGGCACATGTCGGCGGCCAGCGTGGGCAGTAGTCTGTCAACCGGGGGCGTCGTCCACCCATAGTAAATCCCGTTCAGTTGACACACCAGCATCCACGTCTTCCACTCGACGGTGTCCGCTTGGGGCGGCTCGCGATTATAGGCTGCAATGTCGCCATAATTCCGGCTGACACGAGCGGTATCCTCCGCGGGCAAATTCGCCTCGTCGAGAATGTGCGTCTCGGTCAACTCGGTGCAGCGGCCGCGCGGAAAAACGCAGCGCACTTGTCCAAATTCGATGTCATGCACAAACCAGTCGCTGCCCACCACCACGACTACAGCGCACTGGCAATGCAGAGCGGTCTGGGTGCCCTGGCCGTAAACACTAAAAGCATTCGGGGGCGTGCTGTTTTCTGAGTATAGCAGCACGGTCGGAATGCCATAATGTATCGCCAGAGTACTGAGCCAGCACCGGCGAGGCACCTCGGCTCTGCCCGTGACGACATCCAACCACTCCACATTTGCCATCGCGCACGCCGTGGCTAACAGGCGAGCCGGGAAGTCCGCGGAAGGAGCGTGCGCTTGTCGCAAAATGTGCATGCAAGCGAGTAGCGGCGAGAGTGTGCCGGCGCACAGCGGCAGCAAGTAAAACACCCCTTCCGAGGCGGCAACTGTATCCCAAGCACCGCGGCCGTGGTTCAAAAACGACCACGACCTGCTATTCAAAATTCGCAGGGGTGGCACTCCTACGTGCGCTCTTCCAAAGTCCGACCGTGGGTTAGCCCAGGGATTGGTGGGCAGTTGCCAACGCAGAAGGGGGTGGGTGCGCACGTTGTGAATACTGGCCATCGGCACTGGCCCGCATGCTTTGGTCCTTGCTGAGAAGTCCAGCACGGTTGCTAATGGGGTGGTATCATAGAGCCTACCCTCTCCTACCGCTTCGAGGCGGGCGCGAACGTCGCCATACACCGCCGCGTGGTCTATACGCGGTAACCCACGAAGCTGGTGGTTCGACAAATCCTCATCGAATTCCAACTCCGGCTCATCATAGCGGTAAGGGGCGGGGCCCTGCCACAATAAAAACGTGGCGCGCGCATATGCGTCGGCCGGAAGCAATGGGTGTGGTTGTGGCTTATACGCGATATCCGGATGTTGTTGAAAGCGCGCGTAATTCATCCACTCCAAAAAGCAGCGCGTGTAACTTAGGAGCGTTGGCGATAGCGGCGCCGCTAGTTTCCATCGAAGCGCGCTCATGGGGGCATCGGTCGACCCGAAAACGCGAAGCTGATCCAAATCCAGCGCCACCGCTAGGGTAGGGGGGCCACCATCAGTCGGGGTCACCGAGCTGGCGATTTTCAATTCGCGCCACAAGGTGCGAATGTGCACGCTCATCATAGTTTCCATAGACGGCTCATCGTCTCTAATCAGCATCAAAAAGAACCAGTTGACATACTGAAAAATTTGCGGAAGGAGCGCAATCAACAGTTTTGGGGTCGCCCGGTTCCCCGCGGCCAAATAACTTGCCAACATGGAGGTCAATACGCACGGCACAATTTCGCGTAAGCGCCGCAGAATGCGGACTGCCACTTCAGAGAAACTCCAGACATCCCTTAGCTCCTGTAGCCACCTGCACCACTGAGGACCGGTCGTGGGCATCCCGCCACGCTGAGGCCAAGTCCACGTCGTCAGTGACCTATCTGTCAACAGTCGGTACAGAACTCTCCCCAGGTACGTTACGACCAGATCCTCCAGCCAGTTCAGTTGAGGATCCGAAGGCGCCGATTTCTGATTACATTCACAAAAGGCGTTCGACGCCCGGCGCAATTGTTTGGGCGGGTACCTGTGAGAGAGTCTGTGCCCGACTACATCCAGTTGGTGTGTCGGCATGAATCCGGTACCTCCATCATCGCTAATCGAACGAAAATGATCGACCGCCTCAATGGGGCGGGCCACCGGGGATCGGATGGAGTTCCAGCACGCAAAGATAAACAGGTCCAAAATTGTTTGCGCGCGGTACCCTTGGGTCTCCAAGCTAGCCTGGAGGTCCCTAGGGGCGGGGCTCGAAGCGTTTGCAAACCACGCGTCGTTCACCTGGACCTCCACGATATCGATTGGGGTGTGTTTCGAGCCAATGGGACACTTAAGTGTCTGTCCGGAAAATAGTTGCCAAGCGGCGGCAACGAGCACTTCGACTGAAATGTCGGTACAGTCATCCTTGTGCTCCACGCGAAGTTCTTCGGTGATCAACAACAATTTTTCTAACACCGGAATACAGCTCAACCACTGTGTGGTGGTTGTGGTGACTCCGGTGGTATTACAAGGAGGAGGCGGTGTACCGGACATCCCAATCAAGGTTGCCCGCTCCGCTTCAGACGCGTACAACCGAACAGCCCGGGGGTCACCCCACGCAAACAATAATTTCCCAGCCAAGGGGGTCCAGTCGTTTGTGGTGGAACGCAACAGGGCGATCGGGACGTGAACCACGACGCGATTCGGAAAACACAATGACACCAAAAACGGATCCTTATCGCGAGTGTGACGGGGCTTCTTATAGCCGAGCAAAATTGAGATCGCGCTGGGCTGATCCTGTCCCATAGAGGGCAAATGATCACCCAGATTCTCCAGTTGCCTGGCGTTCTGAATGAAGACTTGCACGATGGGATCGCCAGGATAACACGACCAAATCTGTTTGAATTTCCGCACGAACGCGGGGCGCGTATGCATCCAACCATCAAAAGGGTCCTCCGGTGTATAATCCAAGAGGCTCCGGAATCCGAACCGCTGTCTACCCGGTTCGTTTACGGGTTGCAAAAACATTTCCGGTATAAAGGTCGCGACTGCCGCCACGACCTCTCTTTTGGTGCTTCTGATGGTTGACGCATGGTTCCGCACGGCGGTCAACATTTGCTCGGCTAATTGGCGTCCCGTCACATCCGCGTCGGCTAAACGCCAGTCATCGCTGCGTCGCGGTGTCACAAACAGTTTCGGAGGCAAACCTCTAGCCGCATTAAAGGTCAGTACCTCACAGAGCCGGTTTGGCGCGTCGCCAAGAGTGGGCAGTTTGCAGGTCCGAAGGAACGCATTTGCGTCCTTGAGCAGGGCCTGGTCGAGCAACCGGTAGTTGCGACTATCTAAGGTCTCTTCAAACGCCGTCGGTGAAAAGTTGGCGATATGATTCCCCAACTCAAACACCGTCGACGACACGCTTACCGAGTCGGGACTATCCAACGTGCCCAGGCTGCGGCGGATTACGCCGTCCCTGTGAGGTACGTCCCACAACACACCGTCGTCATTATATACAGAAGTAGAAGCGTGCGCTTGTGCCATTGTAACGCGCCCTCAAAACGTAACAAGTTTCCTACCGGGATCAAAAATTTCAACAGGAAGGTCACGACATTAAAAATTCACGCGAAAAACAGGGAATGTACGAAGAATTAAATTTCAAACAAAAAGAAAACACGTAACAATCTAATCGCACCACAACTTCCGGGGGACACACAGCCAGTGGTCCCAACTCAACCGGAGCACGGCAAAAAACGAGCCGCGCGTCGATCGCAGACGTGCGCCCGTTGCACGATCGAAAAGACACTGCGGTGTTCAAAACTGATGGTTCACACTGTTCCCACTACTGGCTACATCGCGGCTGAATTACTACACGACAAAAAGTAAATAAGTCACCTTAACAACAGAACTGGAGGGCAGCGGAATGAAAGGCGCTCAGCGAGCCACTGCCGACACAATCTGAGATCAAAGGGCTAACATCAATACACCTCACAACATGACAGGTATTCACAAGGGTAACTGTGTCCACTCACCAGAAGGCAAAAGACAGCGACTAGCACGCCCAATTGGCCACGAATACAATAAAGCGGGGGGAAGCTGGTAGCGGGCGAAGTCGCCCTCCGAGAAATATAATTTACGGGCCGGGTGCGGGGGCGGGAAAGTTTAGTACCCAAGTCTGTATTGAAAGGGTTTTTTTGTCAAAATTTGTATGCAATAAAAAGGTGCAAAAAGTAGCAGGAAGGCAGCGCTTATCTCACTAAGTGCAGCGGGCCAGAGCGAACTACCGCGCTTGGAGAGATTGTAAGTTTAGCGAGAAATTTAGGTGTCAGGTTGTCTAACGAGTCCGCGGTGGAGACCTATGGGGCGCGGTCTAAGCGAACAAGGTAATAAGAACGTAGTGGGGCTCAATCAGGACGGAGATGATCTTTTCTCCGTAACATGGGTGTGTATCTTCTACCCAGAGCACAAGCTAAAAATCATAATTCACCAAACGGCGCAAAAGTGGCTGATGAACCCAATCCCAGGGATGTAGGCTTGGGACTTTAGGGTCATCAGCAACTTATAACACGCGCCCCACATGGCACGTCTTCCTACTGTTAAGAGACAATGTTATAATCACATGCGAATTGGACAATGGTTAAGAGGACACTGGAATCACAAGAATGAGTAGGGTGGTGTTAGTGCACTACCAGCTGAGCGCTCTCAGACAATGAACGGACAGTGGTAAATAATAATAGCCGTGGGTACGGACAATCAACATGCATGGAGAGTCTCACTCAGACGGCCACTTCTCAAATTGCCGGTGACAACGTCTGTCCTCGATGGGCGAGAGACATGAGCAAGCACCTGTCTCTCGCGCATTGAGGACACCGCAGCACCCAAGCGACCTCATAACAACATGCTCTCACTTTTTGCATCACTACCGTATTCCCAACAACTTAAGTATACCACTCACACGGCCTAAATGTGAACGCAACAATCTTTTTAGCTGGGCCTCACGATCTTTTGAGGAGGTGCAACCTTTTCTTTACTCACCCGTAATGATGTACAAGGTGTCCGATATCACGCAACGAGATAACCCACATAAACGAGGTAGAATGTATAAAGATGCAGTAGCAAGACGTTTCCCGGTGCCTGTGGTCGACACCTAGGACACGTTACTTCCAACCTGACTATTAAATTTTTATAGAGGCATGTCCCTACCGGGGTGTTATCAACATGCTCGATGGTTGGGTTATGATGCCAATGGTATCATAAAAATCCAAGAAAAATTATTTAAACAGACATTGAGAAAATCATTACCTAAAGAAGTTACATATAGAAACAGCTACATATAAAAAGGTTACGTAAGGGAATTACATACTATACCGGACCTCTGGCATCACACTCCTCCCCCCTTGCGTGGTCTAACCACAGGTTGTTTGGAAACTAAAACGAAACTTAGACAAAAGCGAAACTTAAACTACGGTCTCACATGTATTACGTATTACTTAAAATTATAACTTCCAGGGTTTCCTACGTTGAATTAGAGCGCACACGTTTACCACTTCTGAGTACCATGCCATCACCTGACAGTGGTTTGTCGCCAAGCGTCACACCAGTGTCAGTTTTCTCACCAGAAACATCATGTGTTGGCAGTTCACTCTCCAACGGAACCTCACGCACCTTGCGCAGAGCGCGACCGGTCCAAATCGCACCAGAAGCCACAGAATCCTTTACCGGAAGCAGTTTGTCCAGATTAACACGAATTGCTGCCGCATCGCATTGGTCGATGCGTTTAATTTTGGCTGTCTTCCCTTTAAGCTCTAGAATGCGATAAGGACCGATGTACGGACGGGCAAGTTTATACGCAGGACCAGTCACGACACCTTCTGCTAAGTACCAGACACGCTGCCCTACTTCAAAAGTCAGAGGCTTACATTTCTTATCATACTGCACTTTTTGTTGTGCTTGCGCCAAATCGATCAACTCTTTGGCAATTTTCCAAGCCTCACGCGTATACTGGACAATCCGCTCATGGTACTTTGGGTGTTCATTATACACAAGTTGCGACGTTTCCAAAAACGACGTGTCGCCCGGAAGCGGCATGTCGCGACCTGTTGCCAAAAAGTGCGGAGATTCACCAGTACTTGCATGAGGTATGGCTCTATACCAGTACAGGGCAGGGGCAAGCCACTCATCCCAGTCAGTGGGGCGCAGGGTGCACATTTTAGCCAACATGTCTAACAAAGTGCGATTAAAACGCTCTACTAATGCATTCGCTTGTGGTCGATACACGGTGGTCTTGCGATGGTCTGTTCCCCAAAATTGAGTCAACCCGTGTAAAATTGCATTGCAAAATTCCGAACCGTTGTCAGTAACGAGTACGCGTGGAACACCATGGTCTGAAACAAATTGCATAAAATGGTATGCCACTGTTTCCGCATCTTTTAATCGAAGAGCGTACGCGCAAGGATATTTTGTAAATGCATCTTGCAAGACCAAAACGTACTGATAACCATTTTGCGACATTGGCATTTTTAGAACGTCCATGTGAATACGGAAAAATGGCTCTGCCACCACTGAAATAGGAGTGAGCGGGTTAAGACGTTTACGACCCTGTCCTGTCCTAGTGGCGCACTCCAAACATTTATCCACAGCGCGATGAGCATCCATGGTCAGTGTGAACCACCAAAAGTAAATTCTTAACCACATAGACAACTTGAGACCAGCTGGGTGTCCCCAGGAATGAAATCTTTCACAAAGCTCTGAAGTAATTTCTATTGGGACCACCAGACACGCACGACGACTAGCATTTCCCATAAACCACAGTACATCATGCGCCACACAGAACCCAGTATAGTTGCGATCTAACCAAGTATTGAAGCGCGCGTGTTTTGTGTATTGCCTAGTGGTCAAAAACAGCTTAATGGACTGAGTATCGGGGTCGGCTTCCTGACCTTTTATAATCCGTTGCCAAAATTTTTGGGTTTCCTCAGCGACAGATTCTAGCGTAGAACCCACGATACCGTCTATCGCGAGGCCCGCATCGCGGATTAGATCGACATCCTTACCGGTCATGTTAAATCGTTCGATGGGAGTGGACTTAGCTTCGAAAATTGAGGGGGTGTTCGCTTTTGGTGCTCTATCCTGATTAGCTGGGTGAGGTATATTATCCAAGGATTGAATATGGCCCACACCGAGCGGGGGGTGCCATTCGTAGTGAATTTCGTCAGAAATTTTCGTAATCTCAACGGCCGAATATTCAGACAAATCGGGCTCAGGTTGGTTCAACGGGTGCGCTTGCCACTTATCAGTAAAAGTGGACAGGGGGCAGATACCAGCGGGTACCTCTTCGGGGTCGAATTTACCTTGTAGATGATCCTCAGTCCACTTATGAAAATTAACCGACTCGGCAATACGCGACAACGCATCCGCCACACTATTCTCACTACCGCGTTTAAAAATGATCTTAGGTTGGTAAGCCATTAGAAACACATACCACTTGTCTAAACGAGGGTTCTCAGAACGGTTTTCCAGTGCCCATGTAAGCGTGCGGTGATCCGTTACAATAATAACTTCTTGCTGTGTCAAATAATGTTTCCAGTATTTCAACGACCAGACAATAGCTAAACATTCCAATTCCGTGGTATTGTAACGTTTCTCGGCACCTTTTAACGCGCAACTACCATAAGCGACCACGCGATGGCGACCCGCATCGTCCATTTGGCTCAAAACCGCACCTAAACCACTGCGCGAAGCGTCCGTGTGCAAAATAAAAGGGCGACCCTCTTTAGGGTAGGCTAAAATTGGGCCTTCTACCAAACGCTTCTTAAGTTCTTCGAAGGCGGCCTGACATTCGTCATCCCAAGTAGTCTTAGCACCCTGAATTTTTAAATGCAACGGTCGTGTAATAAAGGAGAAACCCTCAACCCAGCGACGGTAAAAAGAACACATACCCAGAAATCGTCGGATTTCCTTAGTGGTTACTGGGACTGGGTAATTTTGAATAGTGGTGATTTTTGACTGTTGCATTTCGATGCCTTCCCTCGTTAAGACACAACCCAGAAAATTGACACGTTCTTTAAAGAACTCACATTTCTTAATACCGACTTTAAGGGTGTATCGATCAAAACGAGCAAAGACGTCATCCAAAAGTGAGTACATACGTTCCTCGCTTTCGGCGCAAACCAAAACATCGTCCAGGTAAAAATGCACGCGGTCTGGGTCTAAGCCCGCCAGTACGTTGGCAATGAGCCGACTAAATGAGGCTGGCGCGTTAACTAGGCCGAACGGCATAAATTTATACTGAAACAGACCGACATGGCTAGTGAATGCAGTTTTTGGAATATCACGGGGATCAATGCGCATCTGCAAATAGCCAGACGCTAAATCGAGTGAGGAAAAGTACTGGGGATGCACAAGGCCAGCCATGTCAATCAGATCAGCACAGTTTGGCAATGCGAAACAGTCACGCTTGGTCACCAAGTTCACACGGCGGTAATCGACGCATAATCGCAGCGCGCCATTTTTCTTACGCACCGGGACAATTGGAGATGCCCAAGGGGACACTGACGGTTCAATTATCCCTAATTTCAGCCACAACTGCACTTGACGTTCAACTTCTTTACGTAACCCAATAGCTAGCCTACGGACTTTCTGTTGAATCGGGGGGGAATTTCCGGTTTCAATCGGGTGGTAGATTATATCGCCTGTATCCCCCATATCAAAGTCGGACAGTGAAAAGATATGGTGACGTTCTAATAGCCAGTCACGCAACACCTGTTGTTTTTCCAAGGGGAGGTGACTAAGTACTCCTTCGTCCAGAATTTTCCCAAGTTGGTGCAATCGAGTCTCAGGGGGTGATTGGGCGGTAATTACAGGGTCCTCAGGGGGTTCTACATGTGTGGAAGCCAAATTGGCTTCACGGAGAGCCTTACACAGAGGTGTCCGCACTGTTTGCCACCACACATCGGCAAATTCAACTGCCAATTCATTCATGTGAAAGTCATTAGTCGGTTCTACCACTACCTCTTCGGCCCAGCCAAGAGACTGGCAGGCGAATAAGACCATCTCCTTATCCGAGTGATTTGCAAAAGGGACAAAGAGCTCGTTCCCGTTTTCCAATGGTAGCAAGGTGTTTTCGAAATTTTCGGAAAAATGTGCATGTGGACTGAAAAGAACCGTGGTGGGTATCTCCTGGGGAGCATCTGCCAACTCAGCTGGCACATAAGACACAGAGCGCGGTGGGCACACCCAGTTTTCCGTTGCAACAACCCCAACAGCACCGGTGCCCTTACTTGGAGAAAAATAGGGTACGGGTGACGAAGAACAAAGCCTATTTACATCCGTTTTCGGGGCCAGATATGGCTCTAAAAGTGATCCTACAGTGTAAATGTTGCTAGATTGAACTCGCTCAATTGCTTCTGGGATATTTTCACCTGTTTTTGCAATGGCGCCTGTACGTAACCCGGTGTCTACGTAGGGAATTTCCCCTTCATAGAGCAAGCAAGGTTCGTCACCCGGAATGAGATACCGTTTATTGCTATGCATAACTGGTCGTGTCATACAAGCGCCAGGACAAATAGGTAGGAACCAAAATTTAGCATAATCACCAATACCTATAATGCACTGAGTGCCTTCAAAGGAAATTGCGAAATTTATACGTCGTGTCTCCGTACCGATCGAGACTGTCAATTGGATCGAGTAAAGTAACGTATGTTTATGTCCTGTATAGCCTTTACAAACAAGGGGTTTTTCCAATTGAAAGATTTGACGGTCTAAACATTTCCCTGAAAGACTCTCAATTTGCTCCAATAGGGACACGGGAATGGCATATAATTCCGCGCCGGTATCGGCTAGTACTAGATAGGGTCCTACGCCTTGAATCACGGCGCGGTGGTAAATACTAGGTGTAATTAAATCACGCACAGTGTGCTTCGGATGGGTCATCTTACCACTTTGCAAGCGAGCACCCAATGGTTCGGTTACTACAACTTGTGCGGCATTACATTGGTATTCCATGCGCTTAACACCTAAATCCGGGGAGAGTTGCTCCCAATAATATTTCCTACGGTCACGACAGGTTTCTCGGCCAGCATCGGAAGTACTGAGATCTAGAGCAGCAACTACAGACGTGTGTGTCGCAGGGTTAATAGGGCGAAACATATTAACAGAGGGTGTCCAGGTAGATGTTTGTGTTGGTACTTGCGCAGTTTTTGGACTACCCAACACTACATGCTCCAGGTCATCAGTGCTCGCGGTATCACGAATCCCAGGGGCGTAGGCTTGGGACTTTTGCGCGGTTACCGCGAGGACTGAGGTCTGGTCAGGTTCACAAGATTGAATGCGAATTTCCGGAATACTTGGGTGTGGAATCGAGTCATAAACATGATCGACCTGGGGGACACCAGTCAAGGTTTTACAAAAACTTGCAGTGGGCTTCTTGCCAGCCACTGAGTCACTGAGCGCGCGCGCCGTCCCAGGGACGTAGGCCTGGCACTTTGGCACGGCGCCCTTTGGCTCAGTAGTAGCCGTGTCCACCCACTGCGTAACACAAACGTCAAAGTAGCTTATTGGAGTTTGGTCGGAATGGTTATAGAGTTCTGGACATGAACCCAGGAAATTCACACGCACATCATTCTCCCCTTCGGCTAATGCGTCTGTTTCTGGTGGTGCCATATCCGAATAATCATATTGGTACTGATGCATAGTTCCCGAGGGGTATTCGTTGTAATAGCCTTGCAAGTCATTAGGGTCTGCTACCCCATCGACCAAATCGTTTTGCAAATCAGTGTAACCAATTTGATCATCGGGTATGATATCGTACTGTGCGTACAGTTCATTGACATTCTGCGCAGGCGTGTTTTCGGGACACTCACGCGAGAAATGGCCAGGCTTATTGCACTTAAAACACTTAAGTGGCTCACGCGGCGTTTGGGCTGGTGCGGGGCCAGATGAAGTAGGACCGGCTGCGCGGCGACCACACTCCTCGGTGGTATGGCCGGACATTTTACAGTTGTCACAAAAATAGCTCTTGTAAGCATTGGGAGGCTGTCGACCGGGCTTATCAATAGCTACTACAGGTGGCCCTACATCAACTGCTGGACGCGGAGCAAAACGCGGACCTTGTACAGCAGGTGGTAGGCGCATAGGCGGGATATCCCGTTGCGGTCTAAACGGCATGCGCTGTGAATTAAATGGAGGTTGAGCACTAGGTTGCGCTTGTGGCGCGGGAAAGGCGAATCGCGGGTTTTGGCGCATATCCATCGGTGGTCGAAACATTGGCCGTTGGCCAGCTAACATACCGCCACCCAACTGCTGACGGTTATCACCCATGCGTGCATTAGACATTTGCTGCCGCAGTTGCGAGAGTTCATCGCGCATGCGCTTAAACTCGGTGTCCTTAGCTGAGCGGTCTTGTTCAAGCTTACGGTTTTCCAAAGACTGTTGAGCGACTTTAGCATGCTGGATCAGCTTGTCAAAAGACTCGAGTGAAGCAGAATTTAATACAACTAATTGACGCAACTCGGAATTATGCTGACCCAGAGCGTGCAAAAATCCCTCAATCATACGCAATTCGCGCTCGCCGTGATTCACATCTTTCAACTGCGCAGATTCGGTCATCAAACGGCGTCGCACAGTATCGATCGTATCATTCGGTTTCCAATTCATAAGTGTAATCGCTCGGCATGTAGCTAGCACATGTTTTGCCTGGCCAAAGTGAGCTTTAAGAGCTGACTCCAGTTTCGTAAAGGAGGTCTGGACTTCCTGCGGTTGACCATAACACAGCGTAGCTGCATCATGTTCCAACACAGCAGCCAGAGTCAAAGCCCTTTCTTCGTCAGAGGCTATTTTGCAGATTCTACATTTCGCAGTAAACTGTGCTAGCCACTGGCCGACGTCAACAGACGCTTTACCCGAGAACATGGGACAACCGAGCATCTTAAGCTTCTTAATACGCTTAGCCAAATCCTCATCTGAACTAGTTGTGGTACTAGGCGGATCGTTTGATACATTTGGTTGCGAAACTTGAGGCTGAGCTCGTGATTGAGCACGCCTTTGGTCTAATAGGGCTCGCATGTTAGCGTTCATAGCCTCCATCTGGTCACGCATATTGGCATATTTTTGATCCATTTCTGACTTAAGTTGATCTAAAGCCGAAGTGGGTGCTACGGAAGAACTGAGATGTGCTGGTGGAACCGAGAGCCTACCGGTGTGCTGGTGTCCCGTATGATATAATCTCTGGGGCGCCTGCACAGTGGCGGGTGCGGGGGCTCCACCGGCGGGGTCAGGCTGCTGATAACCCTGGTGTGACAACAGAAAGTCGTATTGGTTGTCCCTTGTTCCCACATCATCAGGCTGAATCATGTCTACATTAGCATCGCAACTGACACTATTCGTTACCCGAACCATTTGTGAATGGACGTTTTGAGCGGTAGGTAACTGTAAGCGACGGCGAGAGTGCTCGAAGCGGTTATTTCGGTCGATTGGAAACATCGGGGTCGTGTGCACAGGCACCGCCGAATATCGTCGTGCCAACTTAGTGTAATTAGCCCCAACTTGTATATAATCGCGACGAGCATCACTAGCCAATTTATACAAAAAGCGACCATTAATATGGTACTGTTCGGGTAATGGATAGGTGTCAGTTATGCCTACTGTCTCGCCATGCTTAATGGAGCGGTCGAGCGTGTCGACGAGCTTTTGCACAAGGAAGGCGCAACGCTGAAATGCGGTGAGTAAGCTATCTGGGAACCAGCCATAACAAAACACAAGTTGGAAGATATATTCAGCCTCAAAGTAAGCGGCGATCAACAGTTTTGAATAAGCGCGCACGAGATCGGTGTTCCGTGGGTCAATGATGGCCCAGGGTGTGTCCATAATACCGACTGTGGGCAAAATACGACCAACCCAAGTGGTTTTGACATCAAGTTCCGCCACTGGGCCAACAGAGAACTCCGGGCCTACAGGTTCTACCCATGCGTGCATAGATAAGTCAGTCAATACAGTACGCGGCGGGTCGGTTTGTACTTTGACAGAAGGATCAGGCGGCCACTGATGTGCCGCCTTGCGCCGCATAGGGTCGGGGCTCATTAGGTGGGCTACTAAGACATTATTCCAGACAGGGGGTAGGGCCGAAATGCTGCGGTTCAATGGAGTAGTATACATAGACGGCTGGAGCGCGCTCTGATGTGGCTCAAGTACCCGCGAAGGTTGCGGTTTGGGTGTCGGGACAGGGGTTTTTCCACGCAGCTGGTGTAGCCAGTCTAATCCAAAACCAATGTTGTTCAGCAAATTCTGACACACCAACCGACATTTCTGGGGGGTACACCTGTCTGAGACCCGACCGATATGCATCGCACAAAGGGCATTGTACTGCGCAAAGTCCAGATCCTCTAGGCGGCACAAAAGGTCCCGGGCAGAGTCCAGGGTATTACCAAGGTGTGCAAGCAATTCTTTCCTTGTCTTACGAGCGACAGGACCATTAACTTGGCGCTTAATCTCAGGTAATATATCCGCAAATGCATGGTTGAGGCGAATGCCTTCAGCCATGCATCCGTGGAATTGGGCCATAGCATACCGAGCTGTTTCTGGCAGAGTGCCAAGCAATGGCATGTACGTATTAAATCCGGTCCGATGCACATCGAGGTAAACCCAGGCCTCTGTCAGGCTACGCAAGGCTGCAGCGCGCACTGTTTGGGATACGCCCTTATTTTCTAGGCCAAAGACACCAGCCGTTGATTTCGACTGGATCTGAGAACGAAGAGTAGTCCAATCCCTTGCTGACTGTGCAGAAACTAGCAAAACGGATTGCATAAACGCAAGCGCGCACTGAACGGGATAGGCGCGTGACTGTGGGCGCGCGGGGCCAGGGTCTGACGCTGCCAGTACCTGCTGGTTCGCTTGTCTCTGAGCCGGCGTAGTCACATCAACGGGGGGCTTAGTCCGGGCATTCGCATCAGCACAAAAGTTACTCAGTAGGGACTGTAAATCACCCGCTAGAGAATCGACCCGGGGTTTCAAATGAACACTTAGGGTGCGGTCAATGGAGTCTTGCAGGGATCCACGGAATGGCAACATTGCCTGTGACCACGTTCGAAGGGTCATCAGGGCCGAGGTAACATTGTCCAGAGTGGTTTGCTGGGATGGATCAGAGGGTGTCACAGTAGCAAGGTCAAACAGTAGCTGGTCTAACTTATTTATCTCAGGATCTAGTTCGCTTAGAAGTTGTTCGAAAGGTTGTAACACATCCCCAATGCACTGATCTGAGGGTCTCAGATGATCCCATAATTTAGTAGGTTCACATGCTTGTTGCAAGGGGGAAATCATAGTATCAATCTCTGATTGGTTATTCGTCAGTAATTCTCGATGTTGTCTTACCGGCCCAGTGAAGGGTTGGGGTTGAGGGCTATTAACAGGGTTGGAAGGTGGTGGTTTCGCGGGGGTACTTAGGTCACAGACAGAGGTGGGGGGTCTACTAGGAGATTGAATGCTCAGGCACGGGGAACTAGTAGCGTGAGGGAATTCTTCGTGGGGACGTCTTAACACTGTATCCCGAGACTCGTTGACATATGACATCCCTGGCTCAGCAGTATATGCTGGGGTGGCTAGGTCAGACATCCGGTCCCGAGAACCCACAGAGTCACCAACATCGCTACACGTAACACCGTGGCGGCTAGTACTGGCCCATTGACCAACAGGGCGCGCGCGTTCCCTACCGTCTAACTCAAAGAAGCTTTGCTGGTTGGAATTGCCGCGGCGGCGAGTAACCACACCCAAAGATGAATTGTACTGCAACATATTAATATCCGCAGCGTGAACCATGTAATTGTCATTGGCGTCTGGCGTCGTGTGCGCTCCGCTCAGTGCCGCAGGGTCGGCCATATAATCATCAATAATTTCGAAAGAGTTGAGTGAGTCCTCAATAAAAACTGTTTGAAACGATTGGGCCGCGGACAAGGTAGCGGAGCACACATGTTCCAAAGCCACATCCGTGTCACAAGTAGAGTCATCTAGAGTACTAGGCTGGCTAGCTGCCAGATCAACACTATGCTCAAATTGACCGTGACTCACAATCCCAGAGACGTCGGTCTGGCATTTTAGTGAGTCACTGTCGAATGAAGCATGCGATGACAAGCTCCATTCAGTTGAAAACTCCAAGTCATCAGAAGGCCCTGATACACCATCATCAGCTGGCAAATACGAATACTGGCCAGCTGCCAAATCCACATCATGCTCGAATTGACACTGGCCCACAATCCCAGAGACGTAGGTCTGGCACTTTAGTGAGCCACTATCAATTGAAGCACATGGTGACGAGCTCAGTACGGTTGATTGCTCAAGATCATCAAAGGACCATGGTACACCATCGTCAACTGACAAGTATAAATACTGATAATCAAATGAGTCATAAGAGTAGTCAGTGGTCACGTATTTTTCACATGATTGACATAGCTCTGGCTCGACATCGACAGTTTCGAAAGTTTTGAATTGACAATTGACTGACGCGGGACATGAAAAGTTTTTCAAAAATTTCAGAATTCGCATCAAAAATCGTCGCCAGGGCATGGTGTATCGTAACCCCTCAAATTTGGAAATTTGACTCTGTTGCAGCATGGATGGGGCAGTGTGCCAAGAAATCAAACGGTAATAAGCGCGTGAGACACATTTCAAACGTTCAAAACGCTTACGCAAAAGCCAACATTTGTGGTTCCAGTATGTGCACGGTAGCATAGGGCTAAGCTGAAACACGACGCCCTGTACGCATGGAGGGTGGCTATGTGTGCGGTGTGAAAGGGGGGTGAAAGGGGGGTGCAACACGGTGCCGTGACCCGAGGTGGGACCTCCAATATAATATGAATACCCCCCCGGTCTTGCAACTCCGCTTCTAATACCATTATGGGCCAGATAGCAACACCTTGGACAGTGTCCATTTCCGTCAGAACTTTCAACGATGCGCTCATGCAGTCCATCCTGCCTAATTACGCCAAATGTACAGCACCTAACAGGGGACTTAACTGCCTTTTGCATGTGTGGAACGACAAACGATGGCAACACGCCAACCAAATAATCGCACAATTCTGACAATTCAACGAGCAACATGGTATCCACTGGGCGATCAACAATTGCCCTACTAGCCCTACGCTTGCCGCGTGCGCGGGAATCCTGTCTGCCACACTTCACCAGCTTGGTGCCTTTCGACCTAGCTATTCCGAAGGACGTAGGCTTCGGAACTTTTCGGTCTACTTGGTTGCCACAGCTAACAAAGTCCGGTCGCGCAAATTGCAAAAGCTTGCGGCGAATAACGTGCGGCTGTAATTTCCCTCTCTTACCCACCAAATACCAAAGGTCTCTAGGCTGCGCAACTTTCTTCAGCCTTTCAGCGGTTTTCTCAAAAACACCACAAATTCCGGGTTCAACAAAAGCCGGCTCCATGATCAAGTGATCAAGCAACCACTGCTGAGAAGCACCACTAGTCATCTCGCCATTGGGCAGAACAGAATCAGTAACAAAATCACCAGCGCCCTGAACCTTTTCCGCATACGTGGCCCTTCGCTGAATTTGAAATATTTCCGACACGGGTTCAAAACTATCAAAAACAGGGCCCATTTCCAAATCATCAACTTCCCAGAAACCTTCAGGACTTGGCGCATTTTCAGAAACAGAAACAAGATTAGCCCACGCTTCGAAAACCGACAATTGAACATCACTCGAATGCAAGCAGATAAAAGCAACTTCCATCATGATTTCACAAATTAGAATAGAATTAATTAGATCCACTAGCTGGAATGAGCCAATAGATTAAGTAGAGAATTAGTTGCACCAGAGTAAGCTTGAATTACACTAAGTGGGTTTCTCGGATCACGTTGCAAATAAAGTTTCCAAAGTATTCAAATATTTCCAATTTACCTTTCCACTTTCCAAATCAAACAGTAATACAAAAATGACTAAATAACACTCAGGGTCATATAAGCTAAACCAGACGGGTGAGGATAGCAGTACGGTACACTGGTAAGAGACCACACAAGTCCAGGTACTTAAGTCCTAGCTTGGCACAGCACCACTATCAAAAGTAATCCTACGACAACGTAGCACAACTGTTTGGGCCCTTACGAAAGCCTAGAGCGAGTCAATAGGTGTACAGCCTACTTCAGCTTATACTACGCCTAAAACAAGTCCACAGAGGTCCAGACGTACAGTAAGCATCACAGATGGTGGGTTCTCCCCATACAACACCCTATCTTAGCTATACCGGCAGCTCCGTGTGGCCACTCCTGCCCCTGTGAACCTAAATGTCACCGTGCAGAGGGAAGAGAAGGCCTATGCCAGAGTTAGCAGAGAATGAATAACCAAGGGTAGGCTCATTTCAGCTGGTAAATCACTGACTTAGTAATTAAAATTGGATTGAATAGACTGATGATAATCACAAGATTGGGGCTCTCTTTTATAGGTTTGAAGTGCCCAAAACCGGTTTGCAGCTGGGCGGAGCCAACCAATCACGAGAGTGCATTCAAAAATGTACCGAAAATAAGTGACTTCAGTTGAACAGAGCCATGTTACCACAAGGGTTACTTTTTAATGGAACAAGGGAATGGTGACTTGACATTCAGGAACACCTTTCTTCTGGCACCCAGCCAGCTAACAAAACCAATCCTGGAACTGTGCCAAACTAGAAATAACCACCTACAGTAACCTACCGAATGTAAATGCACAAACTAACAGCTTAAAAGTACCTAAACTGAGTGAGACTCTCAAAACTAAGCATGACACAACTAAAAACAAGCCGAGTGAATCCACAGCTACTCGGACTGCAAGCAAATGCAAAAAGGACCAAAATTACAAAAACAACCGTAATTGCTCAAACGTGAGCTCGTCCAAAACCAGCGTACCAATCGGCCAACGTGAAGCTAAACACAAAGTGCAAAAGTGCAAACACAGAAATACGTGCGAAACACAGAAATAAGTGCGAACATAAAAATACAATCACGAACACATGCAATTATCACAAACTAAGGGGGTTAGGTAGGTAATTAGATACAAATAAACACAAATATACGCGCCATAAATCACATACCGCGGCACCTACCGCGAACCTACTCCCTAAACCTACTCCTACACCCTACAAAATCACAAAACTCCTCCCTGTGGCAGCAATGGCTACGGGATATGTGCCAAATTACACACAAAAACGGCCTTTTTGGCACTGTTCCAATTTCCTGTGGGATTGGCCCGTCTCTACTCCGAAGGACGTCGACTTCAGGAGCTATCAAGGCCGCTCCCTATTTTTACTATTTTACCTAAGGCACATACCCCTCCAGAAGGGTTGACCCGTCTCTACTCCGAAGGACGTAGGCTTCTGGAGCTATCGGGGCCCTCCCTTCCGGTGGCCACTCCCACCAAAAGCTCTGAGCGGCCGAAGTCTGTCGCTCCGCGGACATTTCCGGCGGCCACCGCTGTCGACGCTCGCGGGGTCTGGGTAGGGGAGATTTACAAGTTTTGAGCGATAAACTGTCGCCAAACACGGCGACAGTACTTAACCCCCCTTGAAAATACACTCGGTGCCATTTTCCGAAGGTTGGCACTCGGCCAAGAGTGGCCGACTCGACACTTTACAAAACCCTCCCAAAACACCAAAATCCCCCTCTCCCGGGTTCCGGCGGTCGGCGGGTGTCGAATGGCGGCGGCGCGGCGCTGTCGCGGCCGTCGAAGTCGTTTGCCGGCGCTCGTTTGGCCGCCATGCCCAAGGGAGTCGACTTTTTGCTTGGCGCTGCTTTTCTTTTTAATGAAAAGCGCCGTAATTCTCATGAAAGTTAGGTTTCATTCCCGGGGAGGTCGAATGACGTCACCCGGTTCTTTTCACGACTGGAAGCGGCTAATTAAGCCGTCTTGTTAATTAAGGCCGGCGGCACAGCGCCATCGATTTACTGTTCTATGGTAATTCGCGCTTAATCGCCGTCCCAGAGGCGTAGGTCTGGCACTTTGGTGATCTGGCGCCAATTACCATAGTTGGCGTCCGTTGCGCCATAAGTTCCCTATAAGTTAGGTTCCGTATAGGACGGCGTCGTAATGACGTTACTTGGCCCAAAAGGGGTCAATATGGTGTCCCCGGCGGCTAAAGCGCCATACTTAGGGTTCAGTAAGCGTTAATTGACGCTGGGCTACCGTCCCAGAGACGTAGGTCTGGCACTTTGGTGGCCCGCCGTCAGTTCTCGCATTACAGAAGTCGACATCGACAAGTCCACTTAGTTTCGTGCTAAAAGTCAACAAGTCCACCCTCTGTCTTCATTTTTGTTGGTAAAAATAGCAAGAAATGTGGTGAGCCCGTCATGGACAGCTAATTCTAAAAGTCGACAAGTCCATAAATTGCCCATAAGGCAGCTTCTTCGTCGCAGGGAATAAAAATGTTCTCGAGTGCAAGAAGTCAACAAGTCCAATTCCCCCCAAAAACAGTTTTGCTCTGACTGAATGGAAATTTATGGACACCCAATTTTTCACATGAAGGTTGAGAGCAGGGGCTGAAAATTTGATACTTTATTGTCAACATATGGAACTTAATGGAAAACATGAGAGAGCCAAATTGGACATGCACCACGGGCCTGGAATTGGGTCTGAAACTTAAAATTCGATTAATCAAAACTTTTTGTGGACTTGTCAACTTTTAGAAGTAGAGGCCTCAGTTGAGATAAAATCTGTTCTAACATAGCACAGTCATTGTTTTTAATGTGTTCTGCATTACCCCGATCACAAACTGCAGCTTTTGTCATTTACATTATCCTTACGCTAAATTTGGGAGCGGGGGTAGTTCAGGGGGGTATTTCCAGGAAATACGGTAGCTACATGCCATTGTTCCTTTTTGAGGCCATTTTTTCAGAAGGTGCCGTTGGCACCTGGTGCCATTTTTCCCGGCGCTTTACCATCACTAGCATGCAGTCTCTTGGCTGGCATTTGACTTTTTCAGATTATTAAACAAATTGATGTCTTTTTTCAAGATTCGATCAGATTTTAAAATATTATACCTAAAGCTAAATTTTGGTATTGCATAGTGACTAGTGATGTAAAAGCACCATGGCACCAGGCACTGGGAGTTGGAAAAGTGCCATGCCGCTTTTGATGCTCAGCGCCAACATCCCGGCACTTTTTACATCACTAGTAGTGACAGACTAGGCAGATATATTGCAATTTTTGCATATGAACACAGTGATTTTGCATACAAATTAGCATTTTTGTGGCAGTTTTAGTGGTTTCAAGTGGTATAGTATTTACGCTCTAAAAGAGACGAAGGTAAGAAATATCTGATGAAACTACCGTATTTGCTTGAATAGTTTCCCGCTTGAATAATTCTGGAATCGAAAAATCCCCCCCCCCCTGTTAAACGCGTGAGGAGAAAATAATTCCCCCTTGAATAATCCCCCCCCCCAACATATGCTCTAAAAAATTGATGAAGCCAGACAAAGCAGAACAGCTCCGTCTGGTTTGATTCATCGAATGGAAATGCAGTATAGTCAGCAGACATGATACAGTACAATGAGTGGCATGATGTCATATCATGCACGCTGTATCCAACCCGTAGAACTCTGTTTTGGTGACTCGTGCTTACGCATATAGGGAGTGAAACTATTCAATTGTGCCCGCACAATTCAAACCCCCGTCAAAGTGTAGTTGAGTTTTTTGGCATGATGCCATCCAAGCGTCGTCTGGATCTGAATAAATACAAAGCGGGAACGTTTTCTGAATTCAAAATTTTGAACGTAACAAGTTTTTGTCAAAATGAATCGATAGCGTGTAACTTTTCTAAATATGAATTAGATTAAACGTAGGTAAACGTATAATAAAAAATTTGCAGCACCTATCGGCACAAAAATTGGAGTAAACGAGTGCGTAAAGAACAGCACATTTTGATTTTCCTTCTTACTATCTTTATATTTTCTTTTTTACTAAATTCCTTTCTCGTTCGCTCTACAAGAACAAAATATAACTTTCCAATGTTGTAGAATGATATGTCTGTCGACTGTACATATTGACATATTCACGACCCACTGTGCACCGTTTTTCTACCGTATTTAAGATGTATCGCACTTCGCTGTTCAGTAAGATGTTGAATTTCATTGACGCTCAGCGAAGGGAAACATAAGTGGACCGAACCTGTATAATATCATGTCTGCAGAGTTGTTAGAATTACTGAACTTTTTTAAAAGTATATGTAAACGTAAAGTATATTTTTTTTACTCACCACCAGGGTTGGCAAAATCTCAGAAAAAAATAAAAATAAAATAAAAATAAAATGGAATATTCAAGAATAAAATAAAATAAAATAAAATGGAAAATATAAGAATAAAAATAAAAATTGTATAAAAATTCGAATTTTTGTAAAATTTTTGTAAAATTGTATAAAAATTCGTATTTTTGTAAAATTGTACAAAAATTCATATTTTTTTTGTAAAATTTTATACCTACCAGAGTTTCTACCTGTTTATTCATGGATCTGGGAGCAGTCCCAAGTGTAAAGTGTCCAATGTCATGTAAAATGTCATGCAAAGTGTCAATTGTCATGACACATGTAAGGTCAAGTGTAAATTGTCATGACATGTAAAAAATAAAGTATCAATTGTCAAGTAAATTGTGTCCAAATCTTATGTTTTATATCTAAATCTTATGTTTTGTATCCAAATTATGTTGTTGTTGTATTCAAATCTTATGTGAACATTTGGATACAAAAACATAAGGTTTGGATACAAAACATACTATGGATACAAAAACACAAGATTTGGATACACAATTTACACTTTGCATGACATTTGTCATGACAATTGCCACTTTGCTTGAAATTTGACATGTCACTTGACATTTTGCATGAGAATTGACACTTTACTTCATATTTGTCAAGACAATTGACAAATTGCATTACATTTTACAAATGTGCCCAGCACACTCCACTAGTTCTTCTACTGAAAATGCAAATCATTCTTATCAATTATTGTAACGTTACACTTGCAGCTAGCTAACAATACATACTGCATGCAACTTTTGAAAAGTAAGGGAAAAATTTGTCACAGGTTTTTCATGTATAGGTCTAATTATAACATTTTTTGGCTTTGCATGCATGATTCTGATTTTTTGTACAATTTTTGTAAAATTTTTGTAAAATTTTTGTAAAATTTTTGTAAAATGTGTCATTTTATTTTATTAATGACTTTTGGGAATAAAATAAAATAAAATACAATGAAACAAGAATAAAATAAAAATAAAATAAAATTTTTATACAATTTTTATACAATTTTACTAAAATGAATTTTTATAAAACCAACCCTGCTCACCACAAAGTATAGAAAACGTAAAATACTTTTTTTTTACTCGTACATACGCGTAACTGTGGGTACTTTTTTGTGAGTGTAGAAACGACAACTTTTCTTCATAGAATGTGTAAAAGTGGGCACTTTTTCATACGTGTACAGCACAACGTATGTTTTTCTATAAGAAAATGACAGATTATATAGTTTTAAAGGTCTCTTTTTTCTAGGAGATAAAAATCATCGTTCTTCCGACTCGTTTACCACATCCATTGTCTTGACAACCATTTCGATTTGGTTGCGAATATTGAAATTTTTAAAGGCACTACACCCGCATATCTAAAATATTCAATGGAACCACTTCTGTAAATACATAGCAGTGTAGTGACTTTATAAATATGTCCCACATTGAATTTTCATAAATACATTTTCCGTACGCGTACGCTTTGAAAGTGTACGCGTACAAGTGCGTACGGTATTTTTTTGAAAAGTATATGTAAATGTATTTACCGCGTACTCGCGTACGCGTATTTTTCGAGTAAACGTACATACCTTTTAACAACTCTGCATGTCTGCCGACACATCGATGTGCAGCAACGCACTGGAATTTGCGTACAATAGTTGTTAAAACGTATTTACGTTTACTCGATAAATACGGATACTTGAGTACTGCGTTAAATACGTTTACGTTTCCTCCCGAAAAAATACCGATACGCACTTACTCGCGTACTTTTTGAAAGTACGCGAGTACAGAAAACGTATTTCAGCGCGACATACCGTAAATTTTCTAATTCGGCGACAGGTCTCTAATAATACGACATCTCCAATAGTGCGACAGGTTTGGACACGTTGTGTGAAAATAATCCGACACTCTCCAATAATGCGACACTCTTCAATAGTGCGACACCTGAGACATAAAAAGAAAAAGCGATGTAACGATGTGGCAATCTGCGGAAGCCGCAGATTTGGCGCTTTTGGACAAAGGGGCGGCTGGCGGCAGTTCACAAGAGTCGCTCGGCAGTTTGCAAGGGTCGGCGGACAGTTCGCAAGGGCGCCAGCCGCCTCACAACCGCCACTATTCACTGGCAGAGAAGTTGCTGATTTGACGAAAACAATAATGCGACACTCTCTAACAATGCGACATCTCCATGTAGTACAACACCTAAAAATAAGCTGACAAAAATAGTACGACTGTCATATTATTAGAGAATTTACGGTAGAAGGTGACATTTTGACAGACAGAATGTGACAAAATAGGACATTTCCTAAGAAATAGTTATCCGAAGAAAAGAACACATTTGATGTATTCTAGAGTTAAATTGACAAAATTTCTGATTTTTACATTTTCTGTGAGAAAAAATACTCAGTTTAACATTTCATATGAGAAAAATACTAAGTTTTACATTTTCTGTGAGAAAAAAATACTCCGTTTTACGTTTTCTCTAAAAAAAAGTATTTTACTGCCGTTTTACGCAGTGTAAAAGTATTTAAAAAATACTTTACGTTTTCTGTACTCAGGGTAGAGTAAAAATAAAATACTTTACAGTTATGTTTACTTTGAAAAAAGTTCAGTACTTTTAACAACTCTGGTGCATACCATCTGAGACAGAGACGGAACACAAAAAGGTACATGTGTATGTTGTTTGTATTTACACATTGTACCCAATGAATGTACACTGACGAGAACTGTGACAAAATAATGCTTCCCCCTCGAATAATTCCCCCCTCAAAAAAAGTCTGACGAAATAATAATCCCCCAGGGGGATCATTCAAGCAAAGACGGTCATCTAAGCACAAAAACACTGCACTGAAAAAGTTATATTTTTTGTCCTGTTCATACAGAGGGTGAGTAATTTTTTCATACTTGTCTTATACTGGGAGACGGGAGGTTTTTTAACTGCACTTTCTGCTGTACCTATTTCTGGTGGTAATATTCTGGTGGCAAACATCGATATATATATTGCGAGTGTTTAGTTGCTAGCAAGTTCATTTGATGTCTTTAAAAGGTCAAGATTTTATGTTCTGTTCGTTTCACCTGTTTTCAATGTTAAAATCATTCCAAAGGAAGGCCAATTTCAACTATTACAATTATCACTTATCACCTGTCATTCTCAAAAGCTTTTCAGTTACTACCAGCATTTTGTGCTTGTAATTGTTTCCTCATCTCTCTAATTTCCTTGCGAGCTGCATCCCTCAGAGCGCGCGGATCGCTGGAGCGCTCATTTCGACCTCCCCTCTCTACTTCTCCGGCTCGGTTCTCATTTGAGTCGGCTGCAAATATTTGGAAATTTTGCAAATTTTGGAATTTCTTGGGGTTTTCTACAGATGTTTCTTGGTGGGAGACAGAACCGAGGCGGCTCACCTTGCACAGCGACGATACCCACGATGAGAAGGAGTACAGTTATTGTTTTGAAGTCCATTTTGATTGATTATTTCCGAAGGGAATGAAAGTGATGAGATTCGCCATGGCTTTTATACTCTGAGTTCACAGACCTGTCTTTTGTTCAAAAACACATGTTGCCCCAGTGAACAAAGAGACACATTCTGCATGTCTTCATTGCACCCTTTACAGATTTCCCTTTGTGCTTTCATTTCATTCAAATTGAAAGGTATTGAGTAGTCAAATGGGTAACATTTTGAAAGGATGCATTGTCTTTCACAGCACCATTATTATTTTTACAGCTTCTCTAATTCACACTATTTTCTGTGTATCATTCCAGCTGAGATTATGATGGCAGTTTGCACCAGCTGGGGCTCTTCACACTTCCCCCTGCTCCAGGGAGTATGATTATGCTTACATTGCATATATGAGATCGGATACATTTGTTCACATTTGAGAAGTTTAGTTCCATATCTCAGTAAAGAGTAAAGTGACAAGAAATGAGTTATCTCCACTGAATCTGAGTTATTCAAATACACATTTTGGATACACGTACCAAATACCAAGAGAGGGGGAGTTATACAAGGGATGAGTCGTTTTTCATCACCTGGTAAACAGGGGGAGTTATTCAAGGTGGAGGTCTTATTCAAGGACATAGGGTATTTTCTTTTACTCGCAAAATATGTATACTCGAGTACCGAGTAAATATGTTTATGTTTCCTTCAAAAAAAGTACCAGTATGTACTCGCTTTTATAAATATACTTTTTGAAAGTACCAATAAAGTATTTCCGATGGTGTTTTAAATACACTTGTTTAAAGGTATAGAAGCAAAAAATGGGAGCAAATGGGTTAAAAATAGGGAAGCATAGTTGAATATGTGTATATTAGCACATATGTAGCCAAAAATTGCTGAAAATAGGCAAAAAGTTATGAAAATAGTAAGTGATTTTAAGCAAAGATCGGAGCGAAATTTCTCGAAAACAATCACTTTAAGTTTTCTATAGGAAAAAGGTACGTTTCAAGTCCTTTTTGAGAAAAAAAACTCAAAACACATGTATTCATTTTTGAAAAACTCAAAACACAGGAAATTTTTTTTCGAGAACTTACCCATCGTTGATGATAGCTGGTCCGTCGTGTCTATTGTTCTATCGATGTTGATATTTATCTTTGAAGTCATTATTCTTTAATAACTTCATACGTTTAAATGCAAATGCGCCGACTATATTTATCATACGTAGCGTTATCGTTTATGACCAAAACATCAGGGGAAAACACACACTAGCAAAAAACGACACACACACACACAAATATTCAAACCCGTAATGTTGATGTTTCAAAAGACACTGATAACCCGTAAAAACGTTACCCCTATCAGCTTTGCGCAGAGGCGATAACCCACACGATGAGGCTCAGCCGAGTGGGGTTTATTGCTGGTTGAAAACTTTTCCCAATTGCCCGCCATGACGACCTGAAACACGGTCGGCACTGGCAATTTTTGGGGCCCCGCCAAGGGGGCTAAACTTATCAGCTGCCACTTGCCGTGAATTCGCATCACTGGTTTTCTAAACTTATATACCGTATTTCCTCGAAATACCCCCCTTTGAATTACCTCCCTCGAAAAAACCCCATTGAATTAACCCCCCTCGAAATACCCCCGTCTGGAAAAAGGTACATCATGTATATAAGGTACATGATGTATTTATTGATGTAAATTTGCATCGCAGCGAAACGTGTATGTGGTGTATGTGTACCTCTATCTACAGGGTGCGGCAATTGAGACGGACCCCATAAAGTTTTCAATAACTTGTCACTGGGTAGTCGGCTTAACGTCAAATTTTAGGTCAACATTAACAATTAAATAGGAAAGGAACCCTGACAATATTGCTGCGATAGCTCCGCTCGTTCACATGTTATTCATGCGAACGCGTAATTGTCACTTTTCCACCACCTTGTGATATCGTTCAAACGGGATTGACTTCTCGGGACCGGGATTGGGATGGGATTGTTGTTTTCAGGGTTTTTTTCGGATTTTCTCTTCGCAGCGGCATGCCTAAATGCGTGCACGCCTGCCACCGATCCGACTACCCAGTGACAAGTTATTCAAAACTTTATGGGGTCCGTCTAAATTGCCGCACCATGTACGTTGATATGTATGAAATATCTTGTGAGTAGGGTGTCAAATTTCCGTTTCTGTTTTCCATTTCCGCCTTTCCGCAGGAAAATTTTTTATCTTTCCGTTATCCGTTTTCCGGCAGCCGAAAATTTTTTACCTTTCCTTTTTCCGGCAGCCAAAAATTTTTTACCTTTCCGTTTTCCGTTTTCCGGCAGCTGAAATTTTTTTACCTTTCAATTTTTCCAGCCCATTTTTCCGTTTTCTGGCTCGATTTTCAGTTTTCTGGCATTTATCCATTCTTTTTCCAATCTATATTTATCTTTTTCCATTATCGTGTTTTTAACTACCAGGTTCTTCTTTCATTCATAATTTTTATCTGTATCCAAATCTGTAGAAAAACAGAAAGTAATTTTGGACACATACTTTGCAGTCCGCTGAGTATACTTTTTACTGTTCAGTTAGGTACATCAAAGTTCACTTTTGCTAAATTCTTATTGTTGTTGTGATGTATTTTTGCTACCTTTTGATGATTTTTTGTTGGTTCAGTTGAGCTTGAACTACAAGTGAAGTTACTGGCATGATCCATAGTTGCAGAATGTACAGCTACCACAATCAAAGCCAAACAAGCAAACCTTCATGCAGGGTTTTTTTCTGCAAATTTGTCTATTACTGTGCAAATTTCACCTTATATTTTCCGTTTCCGTGAAAATTTCGCTTTCTGTTTCCCGTTTTCCGGCATTTCATTTTTCCGTTTTCCATTTTCCGGCTGACAATTTTTTGTTTACCTTTCCGTTTTCCGTTTTCCGATGAGTGAAATTTTTTTCCGTTTCCGTTTTCCGTTTTCTGGCAGAAATTTTTTTTACCTTTCCGTTTTCCGTAAAGTGAATAAGTTTTACATTTCCATTTTCCCTTTTCCGTAAAAAATTTTTTTTTGACACCCTACTTGTGAGTTCACCTTTATCACTGTTTTGGGTACGTCAAAGCCCATTGTTTACTACACCCTTTACTAAAATTTCGGGCGAAATAATAATTCCCCCTCGAAATACCCCCTCAAAATTTCCACTCTGAAAAAATAAACCCTCTGGGGGTATTTCGAGGAAATACGGTATATACTTAACATATTTCCTCAAAATACCCCGCCCCCCAATTAGGTAAATGTAAAGAGAACATAAACGACGAAAGCTGCGGTTTGTGATCCGGACAACGCAGAACACAGTACGCACGTTCAAACAATGACTGTGTTATGTTAGACCCTACAGACTCCTATACATGGTGATTATTGTTGCATTTTTCTATGTCTGCTTACGTTACAAACAACAAATTAGTACTGAGAGTTCAAAAAATTTATGGTGAAAAAATAAGCCCCCGCCCCATCGAAATCACCCCTCAATATTTCCACTCTAGTGTTAAGGGCATTGCCGTCGCAGCATGTCAGCCCCTAATAGTGAAGAGCCCAGCCGCCTCTGTAGTCTAGTGGTTAGGGCACTCGTGTTCTATACGAGAGGTGCGGGTTCGATTCCCGCCTGAGGCAAGTGCAATTTTGCACTCTTTCTGGTGCCGCGACCGTGGATCATACGACGACGCCTGACCATCACACATGGCTGGCCGAGTGTGGTCCGAACACCGGTCTTTTAAACAGCACGGATATCCATCCGCTGCTTACCCCTACATCAGCACGATGTCAGGGATGACATCTCCGCAACGCCGCGAGGTGTTAAGGGCATTGCCGTCGCAGCATGTCAGCCCCTAATAGTGAAGAGCCCAGCCGCCTCTGTAGTCTAGTGGTTAGGGCACTCGTGTTCTATACGAGAGGTGCGGGTTCGATTCCCGCCTGAGGCAAGTGCAATTTTGCACTCTTTCTCTAGAGTTTGAAAAAAGTCGAGTTTCGAGCCATAAGTAGACGCCTCAACTACATACTTACCGTATTTCCTCGAAATACCCCCGGGGGGTTTATTGTTTCAGAGTGAGAATTTTGAGGGGGGGTTAAACGAGGGGGGGGGGTATTTCGAGGGGGGGGTTTATTATTTCGCCAGAAATTTTTTGAAATCCCAGTACTAAAATGTAGTCTGAAACGTACGCAGACGTCGAAAAATGCAACAAAAATCGCCATTTATAAGACTCTAAAGACATTTATAAGTGTGTAGACGTACAAACACTGTTCTCACATAACAGAGTCATCGTTTTTAACGTGTATTCTGCATTGTCGGGATGACAAACCACAGCCTTTGTCATTTACGTTCCCTATACACTAAATTTGGGGGGGGGGTATTTCGAGGGGGGGGTTTATAAGTTCATAGTGTCCATTTTGAGGGGGGGGGTATTTCGAGGGGGGGGGGGTATTTCGAGGGGGGGGGGTATTTCGAGGAAATACGGTATATAAGTCTATAGACTTGGTAGTTATAATTCATGGTACACTCGGCGGACTTGATACTCTGCACTCGCAGTTATTTATGCCTCAGGTTGGAATCGTGCCAATGAGATATTCAGTAAAAAAAATTATGGGGCCGAGAAAGATAATGCATATTTTCAAAGTTTTACACATTTACATTTAGATTTGAATGAAAGGACAAAGTAAAATCTCTAAAGAGTGCAATAAAAACATGCAGCATGTGTCTGTTTGTTCACTGGGGCAACATATTGTTTGAACGAACTGCCAGTCTGCAAAGTCAGAGTATAAAAGGAATAGGGAATCTCACGATTTTCATTCCCCTGAGAAATAAAAACTGAAAATGGACTACAAAAAATACCTTTTTCTCCTTCTCATCGTGAGTATAGTTGCTGTTCAGGGTGAGCTGCATGAGTTCTGTCTCCACACCAAGAAATATTCATAGAAAACACCTAAATTTCCCAACATTTCCCAAAAATTCGTCAGCTGGTGAAAACCAATCACTAAATCAATTTGGAAACCATTTGAGGGGTAAGAGATGGATTACAGGGGCTGCATATCGTAAGCCTAGGCCCAAGAGAGAAGTTGAACACCGGTGGAGGGGAAAAAGATCCCTTCAGGGTGAAGGGCCAGGATTAGTGATGTGAAAAGCGCCATAACTTTGGCGCCAAGCGCCAAAAGCGCCATGGCGCTTATTCGACCACCAGCGCCAAGCGCAAATGGCGCCGGAGCATGATAGCGCCAAGCGCCAAGAGCGCCATGGCGCTTTTTGTTTTCGCGCTAGCGCCAGATATTTTGTTCCCGGTGTTATGCAAAAAGAGCGCCAAGCGCCAAAAGCGCCATGGCGCATTTCGAAAACCTAGCGCCAGGCGCCAATAGCGCCACGGCAAAATGGCACCAAGCGCCATAGCGCTTTTTGCTTTGGCGCTAGCGCCATAGCGCTTTTACGTCACTAGCTAGGATTTAATAGAGGTAAGAGATCCCTTCAGGATTTATCAACAGAAAATGGG
Organism: Sphaerolaimus hirsutus; assembly: GCA_964036195.1. Classification (NCBI taxonomy): domain Eukaryota; kingdom Metazoa; phylum Nematoda; class Chromadorea; order Monhysterida; family Sphaerolaimidae; genus Sphaerolaimus; species Sphaerolaimus hirsutus. The sequence continues at coordinate 26,939,666 of OZ038450.1, read as the reverse complement.
TCGGAACAGGCAGAGGATGAGAAGGTCAAGGGGAGGGTAGGGCAAGTGAAAAAGGGATGAAAGTTGGCAGACCAGAAAACAGTATTGATAGCATGAAAACTAAACATTGATGAGTGTGATTAGCATTGAAAAAATATCAGCGAGTAGTGATGGAATGGCGCCCTTGGCGCTTGGCGCTCTTTTTCCGTGGCGCCCTTGGCGCCTGGCGCCCTGCTTTAGAAGGGCGCCAAAAAAGCGCCAGCAGGGTCTCACGGTGAGTGCTGTGTAAACGAAAAAAAAGAAAAACGCATCCGTGGATTATCTAAATTCGCCAGAAAAATGGACGGAGTGGTGTGAGTGGGTGGAAATCTTTCGTCCAATGGTTCATCAGATCTGTCTGACGGATCAGAAGACAAGAACGATGGACCGTCTAACTTTCAAAATCATAAACAAACGGATTTAAATCCTTGCAATTAGGAAACATTGTTTGGAAAGGTCTATTTGTAATGAATGGATTGTTGTCAAATGACAATTTCCATTGCGTTTGAATTCGTCATGTGGATTTTATTCAAAAAATTTTTGTTGCAAGCCTTGTTTTTGTTCATTATTTACATCCTGGAGAACTCGAATTAAGAAGTGAATGCGCGTATAACGATTTTCTGAGATTTATATTTTTTCAAATTTTTTCCACGATTTACCGGTGAGATTTAATTACCGTATTTCCTCGAAATACCCCCCCCCTTGTTTGACCCCCCCCCTCTCGAGACCACTATGAAATAATCATCCCCCCCCCTCGAAATACCCCCCAGATTGAGCGTAAAGAGAACGTACATGAAAAATACTGTAGTTTGTGTTCTGCGTAGTGCAGAACACACGTTAAAACAATGTCGGAATCACGTGAGAACAGTGTTTATACCATCTACCGTATTTCCTCGAAATACCCCCCCGGGGGGTGATTGTTACATAGTGGTCCCGAGAGGGGGGGGGGTTGAACGAGGGGGGGGTATTTCGAGGGGGGTTATTATTTCACAAGAAAATTTTTGAAAACCAAGTACGAAATTGTCGTCTGAAACGTACGCAGACGTCGAAAAATGCAACAAAAACTGCCATTAATAAGGTTCTGTAGACTATTATTAGTATGTAGATGGTATGTACACTGTTTCTAACGTGACACCGACATTGTTTTAACGTGTGTTCTGCAGTACACAGAACACAAACTACAGTTATTGTCATGTACGTTCCCTTTACACTCAATTTGGGGGGGGTATTTAGAGGGGGGGGTGATTGTTTCATAGTGGTCCCGAGAGGGGGGGGGGGTCAAACGAGGGGGGGGGGTATTTCGAGGAAATACGGTACGTACTAATATTAGTCTACAGGAGTCTATACATGTCAGTTATTGATGCATTTTTCTACCTCAGCGCACATCACAAACAACGATTTTGTACTAGGGTTTCAAAACATTTCTGGCGAAAGAATAACCCCCCCTCGAAATACCCCCCCCCCCTCGTTTAACCCCCCCCCCCCTTCTCGGGAGCACTATGAAACAATCACCCTCGGGGGGGGGGGGGGTATTTCGAGGAAATACGGTATATATCTTTTGAGAGATTTTTTTAATATCAGAAAATCTCTCAATTTCTGATGTTTATATTTATTAATATTTTTTTCCAGGTTTTTTTGGGGAGATTTAATTATATTATATTCTTCAGAGATTTTCTGAGATTATATTAAATTATATTTTCCAAAAATTGAGGATTAATTCAATGCTAAGTGTGATGCATGATACGTGAAAACTGTGATTTTTCATTTTCAATGGCTCCAGCCTTTGAAACAATGGATTTAATTAAATATCACCAGCTGGGACCAAATACAAATGATTTTGCCTAAGCGACTAATACAAGCGACTTCCATAAACTAAATCCTATCCAGAAAAGAATAATGTGTGGCTAGAGAGATGGACGAAATAAGCTGCGAAGATTGTCAGCCATGTCACTTGTGATGGAAGCGATCTGAATAAAGTATTTAGATTTTTATTGATCAGAATTCAAGCACGCCATTTTCGCAAAAATGAAAAAAAAATTATCGTTGAATACGAGCATGTAAAGGTGTAAAAGTGCCAGGTCACTGGAGTATACGCATGTAAACTGCTTTTCCGCAGTGTAAATAAATAGTCAGTGAATCTACATACATCAGTGACGTGACACCTTGCACGCGTGGTTCACGCTAGAAGCATGTCAATTTTTTTAATGCATGCAATTTTTATAAAAAGTTGTGAAAAAATCAATTGCTGTTATATGTTAACGTATTCACAACGACAGTGTGTCGGTGCCCAAGTACACCCAGTGCCCAAGTTTAAATACCAGGTGCCCAAGTACGCCCGGTGTCCAAGTAAAGTGCCTGTACTTGTGCACCGGGCGCATGTTTACTCGTGCACCGGGCGGCTTTTTACTTGTGCATACTTGTGCAGTACTTGGGCACCACTTGTGCACCGTGGCGGTTGCGTACTTGAACACGCAGTGTTTACTTGAGAATCCGGGATTTGCTCACCCCCCTCCCCCTTAGCAGCCCCAGCACTCACTCGTGATGGCACTCGCGATGAATAGCGATGGCACTAGCGATCACCTTCACAACCCGGAATGTTACCCGGACTCGATATTTTTTCTGGTCGTAAATACGAGCACTAGTCAACTAGCGCTTGTATTTACGACCTGAAAAAATATCAAGTCTAGGTAAATTCCGGATTGTGAACATGAAATGCTGGAAGTTTCTGTGACTCGCTCGCACAAGTATCGTGCACAAGTACCCCCACAAGTTTCTTGTGCACTGGGCGGGGCGCTTGCACCTGACCGGTGCCCAAGTAAACATCCGCCCGGTGCCCAGCCCAAGTATAGGCACTTTACTTGGGCACCGGGTATTTAAAGTTGGGCATCGGGTGTACTTGGGCACCGGGTTTACTTGGGCACCGGTCTTTCGCCTTCACGACCTGTGATTTTGTTATTTTTTATACAAAAATAGTATGCTTAAATTATCATTGGCACGCTTCCAACGTGCGACATCAAAAAGTGCGAGTGCAGAGTAGTGATGGAAAAGCGCCAGGAAAAATTGCGCCAGGCGCCATTGGCGCAATGGCGCCATTCAAAAAATTGGCGCCAGGCGCCAAAAGGCACCAGACAAAATGGCGACAGGCGCCAAATTGGCGCAAACAATAAAATTGAACATTTCAGCCTGTTCATTTCATTTTTCTGATCGTGAAAATCCACAAACCTAATCTTATCACGAATATAATCTACCATATTTCCTGGAAACACCCCAAGGAAGTTTATTTTTTGTCAGCAAGTTTTGATGGGGGTTTATTCGAGGGGGAGGGCGGTTATTTCTTCTTCAGAACTTTGATGAAATTATATTACCTATCTGTTCATTGCTTGTAACATACACAGACAGTCAGATGTAGAACAATTGAACAATTACAGCAATGCATTAGAGGGTAGCTAAACATTTGCTTGAATAATTCCTCTCTTGAAAAGTTCCCCCTCAAAAAGTGTGACAAAAATAATTCCCAAGGGGAATTATTTATGCAAGCAAATACGGTATAAAACTATGTAGCAACCGTACCGTCCATTACTAATGCAACTACCGTGTTTCCTCAAATAACCCCCTTGAAATACACCCAGGTCTAGCGACCTTGGGAAATAATAAACCCCCGGAGGGTACTTTGAGAAAATATGGTACATTGTAAATATTTAGCTAATCAATGATGTAAGGGTCGTGAGAAATTATTTCGTATTGATAGTTTTCCAATTATGCGGAGTATTTAACGATTTGCAGTTCATGTGGTATAAAACAATCAACCAGAGTTGTTAAAATACTGGTATTTTCGGAAAGTGTAAGTGTAAGTGTAAATACACTTTCCAAATTTTGAGTATGGATACCAAAAGTGTAAGGTATTTTCAAAATACCTAGGAAAGTGTAAAAAAAGTGTAAGTGTAAAAATTTTTTTAGAAAGAGCTCTCACTGTTGAGCATTAGAAAACACCGCTGTTCTCACCTTCAGATCAATTTATTTATCATTTTCATTCATTATTTCACATTTTACGGCCTTTTATGAAACATTTCAGACTGTAACTAGGGTGTCAAAAAAATTTTTTTACGGAAAACGGAAAACGGAAAGGTAAAATTTTTTCACTTTACGGAAAACGGAAAACGGAAAGGTAAAAAAAAAATTTCTGCCGGAAAACGGAAAACGGAAAGGTAAAAAAATTTCACTCAGCGGAAAACGGAAAACGGAAAGGTAAAAAAAAATTGTCGGCCGGAAAACGGAAAACGGAAAAATGAAATGCCGGAAAACGGAAAACGGAAAGCAAAATTTTCACGGAAACGGAAAAAAATAAAGTGAAATTAGCACGGTAATAGACAAATTTGCAGAAGGAAAACCTGCATGCAGTGCATGCTGGTGCTTTGATTGTGGTAGCTGTACATTCTGCAACTATGGATCATGCCTGTAACTTCACTTGTAGTTCAAGCTTAACTGAACCAACAAAAAATCATCAAAAAGTAGCCATAGTGGCCATAGGAAAGGAAACACTACGACAATTTCACAGTCTAGAAGCAGTGGGAATCACTGATGACCCCTATGCAATTGATGACGACATTGCAGAGGAGATGATAATAAATAGCATAAAATTCAACAACAACAACAAATGATACTATATTGACTGGCCGTAGAAAAGAGAGTATCAGTGACCTGCCCACGGGAAAAGCAGAAGCCTTGATGCAGTTTAAATCACTGATAATTCAACAAAGATCCAAACTTATTCGAACAATACCGGAAAGTTTTGGATGACCAACTAGAAAATGGAATAATTGAGATCTGTGACGACAAAACAGACAACAAGGGGATTCATTACCTGCCACACCAGCCAGTAATCACACCAGGCAAATCGACATCATGCAGAATCGTGTACGATGGGTCGGCAGGTAAGCCCAGCTTCAACGAGTGCCTTTTTAGAGGACCAATTACAACACCATCAGCACTGGGCTTATTCCTGAGGTTCAGGGCAGGCAATCTAGCATTAATTGCTGATATTGAAAAAGCATTTTTGCAAATAGGATTGCATGACCAAGCTAGAGACTACACATGATTTTTCTGGCTGAAAGATGCTTCAAAACCAGTAACTGAAAATAACTTAATAGTACTTCGTTTGACACGCATACTGTTTGGACTTGTCTGCAACCCAGCTATTTTGGGAGCAGTCATAAAATACCATTTAAATGTGACAATAAACAACATGAATGAATATGAAGAAAATGAAGGGGAACGAAACCAGTTGGTGATGATAATAAACAACATTTACGTCGATAACTTCATCATGAGTGTCACGAATGAAGTTGAAGCTTTAGAACTATATTACAAAGTCAAAGCTTTATTTAACCAATGTTCTATGAACATGAGGGAATGGCTGTCAAACTCCAGATCAGTCATGAATGAAATATCAGAAAACAACAGGAGTCCAAAGGTGAATAAAATTGTCACAGTAATGGGCATGAAATAAAATGGACATGCTGGCAATATCAACACCAAAATTGCAAATTGACAGCATCACAACACCAACCAGACGAAACTTGAATAAATTATTGGTGTCAGCATATGACCCAATTGGGTTCACAGCACCTGTTTCACTGACCCTGAAATCCCAGTTGTCAATGCTGCTCCAAGAGACAAAAACAACACAATGGGATGAGCCAATTGAATATAAATACAGATTGGAAAAACAATGGAAAAATGCCAGAAAACTGAAAATCGAGCCAGAAAATGGAAAAATGGCCTGGTAAACGGAAACGGAAAGGTAAAAATTTTTCAGCCGGAAAACGGAAAAATGGGCCGGAAAAACGGAAACGGAAAGGTAAAAAATTTTCAGCTGCCGGAAAACGGAAAACGGAAAGGTAAAATTTTTTTGGCTGCCGGAAAATGGAAAACGGAAAGGTAAAAATTTTTCGGCTGCCGGAAAACGGAAAACGGAAAGGTAAAAAATTTTCCTGCGGAAAGGCGGAAACGGAAAACGGAAACGGAAATTTGACACCCTAACTGTAACAGATACTGTAGTGGTATAAAGTTCCCTAATAATGGCACTTTTTCAGTGTTGATATTTTACTGATTAAGCAATGCGACTGTTTAAATGCAAGAATGGACATGCAGCAAATGTCAATGCAAAAGTTGACTTTGTGTCCAGCTGGTGAATTTCCATGTATCTTGTCCTTTTTACAACAGTATGATGAAACTGTAGAATACCATGAGTACTGATCAAAGGTTGTAGATCAAAGGCTAGTTTGTACATTTGCCATATTTTCTACAATCAATGCATTTTTGGTACATGACCCTATTTTATGTTTTCTCAAAAGCATAAAACAGGGCCATCTGAAAGAAAAAAAATACACTTTCTGTACCCGGGTATTTTGCCCACGAAAGTGTAAAAAAAGTGTATGGGTATTTTATGAAAGTGTAAGTGTAAGTGTAAATATAAATACCCATTTACCCGGGTATTTCGGGTAAGTGTAAATACACTTTCGCAACTCTGCAATCAACATAAACCGAAATTTACAAAGCTATCAAAAAATTATACCGTATTTCCTCGAAATACCCCCCCCCCCTCAAAATGGGCACTATCAATTTGTGGTCCGGGAAATGCATAACAGACGTTCAAAACACTTACTGTGTTACGTTAGAACATCGTTTTTACTATCTACATCCTTATAAAAGGCTGTAAAAACTTATAAATGGTGGTTATTGTTGCAGTTTTCACGTTTTTCTCTCAAAATTTTCACTCTGAAAAAAACCCCCAGGGGGAATTCGAGGAAATACGGTATGTGTTAAATACCACGAAAATAATATCATGTGGCAGATAAGGCAGTTGAATATGGCAAAGTTTAACGATTCACCCCTGCATCTTGGCGCCATTCCCGGCGCCATCAAAAACAATGGCGCCAGCACCATGGCGCCATTCCATCACTAGTGCAGAGTATCATGTCCGCCTAGTTACCTATATCACCTAACACTCCCCGGTTTACTCATCACAACTTGTGAAAACTCCACTGAATGTCCCTGCAACATGTGGCCAAACATTTTCGCACGGCGACACATGGATCCCAAATTTTTGAACTTTCTGGATAGCCGAAAATCACAAAATGGACATTCGCTTTTATCTGAAAGTGTCTTCATTTTTGACCGGACCATAGATTCTGCTGAAAAGTGATATCTTCGAATGATTTATTTAGAGGTGAAGTTACAGCATAATAAAAAATAAAATTTGAAACTTAAAAAAAGTCCCCAAAAATTATTTTCATGTGTTCAAGCTTTTTATTCAAAATTCATGTTCAAAACACAATCTTTCTCGAAAATTTATAGGGTGCGAGACGTCATTTTCAAATTTTAATGGATGAATTTTTAATTTAATGATAAAAATCGCAAAACCCAAATCTGGGTACCCAGAAAATTGAATTGAAGTAAATTGAATCGTACTTAGCATTGGAAAAAATCGTTAATTTTGAGAAAATATAATTAAATGTAATCTTGGGGGGGGGGGGGCTCGCGTGGGCAAAATGTATAGGCTTTTTCAGTGCATAGAAGGCAGAAAGGGGAAAATCTTTTTAAAATTTTTTTTAGAAAGGATTCTTTAAAATATAAATCTCCCAGCGATTTTTTTAATGCTAATCTAGGTCTAAAATGACTTCAGAGAAAACCTTTGCCAAGAAAACGACAGCAAACAAACCACTACTAGAATATTTTTTTGTCAATTGTAGTTTTGTCACAGACAAAACATGTGGCTTATCATCAGTAGATTCAGTGACGGGATCATCAATTATTTTCTCAGGTTTTTCATCACTTGGATCTGTTGAAATCTGTTGTTTTTCAGGAACATCGCTGCAGCTCGGTTTGCAATTCTGCGTGAAGGAACCGAACTTGAGAGTGTAGAATATATAATTCCTGAATACCGTATTTTCTCGAAATACCCCCCCTCAAAAAGGACACTATGAATTTATAAAGCCCCCTCAAAATACCCTCCCCTGAAAAATATCACTCTGAAAAATAAACCCCCGGGGGGGGGGGGGTATTTTTTCGGGGAGGAAATACGGTACGCACATCCTTCTAAATATTGAGGTTATTTAAAAGAAAGTGGAAATTCGTGCATTTGTCCATGAGGTCGCACTCCCTGTAAGATGTAAAGTACCTAACTCATGTTTACCACTTGAGGTAAAAATAACCCCCTGGGGCTTATTCAAGTTTTTACGGTATTTTAGGCATATATAACCTCATTTTGATCACCGGTCAGGTGCATTATCTCCGTGTGCTGCGGCGCCGCGGGCCAAACTGACACCAGATTCCAGTCGATCGCCTTGCAGAAGTTTGTATTTATCCTACACAGTCGGCCATCTGAAATTGAAAAATTGTTAATTGTGTGTGACATTTAAATACGGAATGTGACATGGAAAGTCAGTAATGATGGCTAATTTTGTTTTTGAATTTTCAAATTTTTCCTCAGTTTTTTTTCAACAATAGAATCAACAAAAAAAATTTTTTTAGCAAATGTGTCTGCGGCAGCAGCGTGGAATGCCGCAGAAAATAAGGCTGTTTTGAAAATTTCCCAGAAAAATTCTAAAAAAATTTAGTGGACAAAATTCAAAGTTTTTTGAAAAGTTCAAAATTAAAAATAAAACTTTTGGAAAAATTTCCTGCAATTTAATCATTTCGATGTCCAAACTCAAGAAGAATCGCGAACATCCAACCATCGTGACAAATGAAACTATCGTTTCCCATCCATCCATCCATTTCCAGCCATTGAACGGCAGCTTCCAAATTTCCCTGGACCTGCGCGATCAGTTTCACCAAATCGTCGCAGGTGTCAATCTTATTTTTTAGCATGGCCAGGGGCAAATTCCGCGTGTAAATAAGTGACAAGAAAAGTGGTAAGTGTTAAGTAGAGCGATAAGTGGCAAGGCAAGTGACAAATTGAGGTGTAAATGAAAATAGTCTACTGGTGGCAGTCCCGCACCAAATTAAAGTGTCATGTCAATTGACAAATCTCATGCAGTGTCAATCGAAATTTGAAAAATGATTTTGACTGAACTTTTGATATTTTGCATGACATTTGACTAATTTTGTACGGTATTTTGCATGACATTTGACAGGTGACTTCACACTTTACAGGGTGCGTGCAGGACTGCCTCATGGCTACGGTGTCAACTTTCCATTTTCTGAAGGCAAATCTATTCCTCATCATCACCACCCTATTCACCCTCAAACAGCTTCACTCATCAAAACGATACCACTTTACTCCCCAACTGCACTTAACACTTAGCACTTAACCTGACACTTATCCACTTGCGGAATTGGCACCAGCTGGTGGGGGGTGGCGCGGCAGGCGGCCGCTGCGATCGCTGCCCTCCGCATGTCGCGCAGCTGAGTCGCCAGCGCGTTCAACGGGAAATAGCACTGGTCCTGGACAGAGTTGTTAAAGGTGTCCAACTGTTTCAAAGTGTACGTAAACGTACAGTAGGTATTTTTTTTACTCACCCCCTGAGTACAGAAAACGTGAATCAATTTTTTACTTTTACTCATGAGCAGGGTTGGCAAAATCTCAGAAAAGAATTAAAATAAAATTAAAATAAAATGGAAAATTGAAGAATAAAATAAAATAAAATAAAATGGAAAATTTCAAAATAAAAATAAACATTGTATAAAAATTTGAATTTTTGTAAAAATTTTGTAAAATTGTATACAAATTCATATTTTTGTAAAAATTGTATAAAAATTCATATTTTTTGTAAAAATTTTTCCTGTTGTTTATAGTTCAACCTGTTCATTCGCGGAGCTGGGGCAGTCCCAAGCCATGTAAAGTGTCAAAATGTTATGACAATTATAAATTATATGACAAATATATGTCATGAAATGGAATGGAAAGTGTCAATTTTCATGAAAATGTTATATAAAGTGTCAATTGTCATGACAAATATAAATTAAAGTGGAAACTGTAAAGCAAATTGTATCCAAATCATATCTTTTGTATCCAAATCTTGTTGTTTTTGTAACCAAATCTTTTGTGAACATTTGGATACAAAAACATAAGATTTGGATACCAAAATATAAGGTTTGGATACCAAACCATAAGATTCAGATACACAATTTACACTCTGCTTGACATTTGTCATGACAATTATACTTTGCTTGACATTTGAGATGCCAATTGACTCTTTACTACATTTGTCATGACAACTGACACCTTGCATGATGTTTTACAAATGTGCCATGCACACTCCAGTAATCCTTCTACTGAAAATGCAAACCATTCTTATTGATAATTGTAACTCAACACTTGCAACTAGCTAACAATACCTACTGCCTGCAACTTTTGCAAAGTAATGGAAAAATTTGTCACACGTTTTTCATGTTTAGGTTAAATTATCACATTTTTCTGACCTTGCATGCAAGATACTGATTTTTTGTAAAATTTCTGTAAAATTTTTGTAAAATTTTTGTAAAATGGTCCATTTTATTATTTTATTATTATTTTGGAATAAAATAAAATAAAATAAAATGAAACAAGAATAAAATTAAAATAAAATACATTTTTATACAATTTTTATACAATTTGTATACAAATGATTTTTATAAAACCAACCCTGCTCATGAGTAAACGTGGGTAAAATAGTTTTCCCCGGAAAATGTAAAAATGAGTATTTTTGACAAATTTTGCCCCGCTTTTCACTCAAAATCACTCGTTTTCAAATTTCTTTGCCAATTGCACCGTCAAACTAACCTATTCCCAGCTTTTTTGTCTACCATCTTATCTTACATACCATTTTTTGGCTATTTTTCCCTTTTTTTACCTCTTTTAACCCTTTTAACTCTATGCCTTGAAAAAACATGTTGCGAGGGACAGATGCCGCAAATGGCTAATTCCGGCAAAAATAAAAGCTGTATGTGCAATGATAGCAGAATTTGGTAAGTTACCATCTAAATATTTCTGCTCACAATTTGTGACCTTAGGTAAAATACATTAGAATCGAACAAATATACGATACCACCCACTCCGAGTTGGGCACTTTACCAGGTGCCACTCTCAGACCCTGTAATGTGTCAAAGACCCTGTAAAATGTCATGTGTCATGTAAAAGACCCTGTAAAATGTTATGTGTCATGTAAAAGACCCTGTAAAGCGCCAAATGTCATGTAAAAGACCGTGTAAAGCGTCATGTGTATCCAAATCCCATTTTATCGTATCCTAATCCTATGTTTTTGTATCAAAATCTTATGTCAAAAAGTAAGATTTGGATCCTAAAACATAATATTTGGATACCGTATTACCTCGAAATACCCCCAGAGGGTTTATTATTTCGCCAGCAAAATTTGAGGGAGGGATAATTCGAGGGGGGGGTTTATTCGAGGGGGGGGTCTATTATTTCGCCAGAAATTTTCAGAAATTCCGCATACTCAGACGTAGAAAAATCAAGCGTTTACATAGACGTATATGTGTTTTTAGGCATATATAACTGTATATACACATAAACCCTTCCCTAACATCACTCAATCATCAGTCTTAACGTGTGTTCTGACTTGTACAGATCACAAACAGCGGTATTTGTCATGTACGTTCTCTTTACACTCAATTTTAGGGGGGGTATTTCGAGGGGGGGGTTTATTATTTCCTCAGCCGAAATTTAGGGGGGGTATTTCGAGGGGGGGGTCAATTCAAGGGGGGGATAATTCGAGGTAATACGGTACAATAAAATAAGATTTTAATACACATGACACTTTACAGTGTCTCTTACATGACACATGACATTTTACAGGGTCTTTCACATGACACATGTTATTTTCAGGGTCTTTTACATGACACATGACATTTTACAGGGTCTTTGACACTTTACAGGGTCTGGGAGTGCCCCCAGGCATTTTACCCGACTTCTGACAATATGCATGACATTTGACGTTTAGGTACATTTAGGTAGTTTACTGACAGAGCACTTAACAGCGAAATCTACCGTATCTCATCTGAATGAACAACCAGAAATTTGATGATTTTAGCACCACACTGCATGTGCATTGTATTCACTATCTCGTGCATTTGTGAAGACCTTTCCCCGTGACTTTCTTCATAAAGAATAAGTAAATTATCTAAAAAGCACGCGGTCCCACCGCCACATCATATAATTTTTTTTTGTATCACTTGGTATTTTCTTTGTCACTTAAATACTTGTAGAATTAGAACCATCCTAGGATCACATTTATGGAAAATCACTTGTAATGGAACATGATACATACGAACCTGAATGGATGACTGAGTTAACTAGCTTTTATTGTGAAACTTATCTTTGCAATTTTGCTTCTGTTAAAATAAATGAAAATTTTACATGAAAATTTTGTCTTGCCAAAGAAAGAAAATTTACCAACCAGTGGATATTGAACGCCATAAAACCAGGACATATTTTGATAGCACAAGTAATAATTTTCTAATTCCTTGTCCGTTGGAATTATGACATCCTCCAGCAATGTAGCCAATTCATATGCTAAATTACTGAATGATACCGTCCCCATGTTTTTAAATATTAACACTTTTTATAATTTGAATTCGTTGAAAGACAGCTGGGAGCAAAATATAGTAGTTTAAGAGCTGAAAAATCGATGTAGGGCTTCACCGTATCTGAATAATAAAGTACCGTATTTCCTCGAAATACCCCCGGGGGGTTTATTGTTTCAGAGTGAGAATTTTGAGGGGGGGTCAAACGAGGGGGGGGGGGGTATTTCGAGGGGGGTTTTTATTATTTCGCCAGAAATTTTTTGAAATCCCAGTACTAAAATATCGTCTGAAACGTACGCAGACGTCGAAAAATGCAACAAAAATAGCCATTTATAAGACTCTAAAGACATTTATAAGTGTGTAGACGTACAAACACTGTTCTCACATAACAGAGTCATCGTTTTTAACGTGTGTTCTGCACTGCCGGGATGACAAACCGCAGCCTTTGTCATTTACGTTCTCTATACACTAAATTTGGGGGGGGGGGTATTTCGAGGGGGGGGGGTTTATAAGTTCATAGTGTCCATTTTGAGGGGGGGTATTTCGAGGGGGGGGGGTATTTTGAGGGGGGGGGGTATTTCGAGGAAATACGGTATGAAAATGATTGACATTTTTCTGATAATATTTACAAAATAAAGTGTGCAAGAGCGGCGGAAAACAGCCCTCTGCTGCACAATTGCTGTGCATCCCAAGGAAACTGGCAAGCTGCCAAGTGAAGTGACAAGTTGAACTTTGAAGTGTAAAATACAAAATGCAAAGAAAACTTAACGTTTGACCTTTCTTTTAACTTTTTAGCTTTTGATTATTTTTTTCTTCAACTTTTTACTCACTCCAAAAATGCTTTTTTACTTCTCCACATTCGGAATTGGGGGCCGGTACACAAAACCTCACCGTGAATCTACATGTTGGCTGGTGGGGAAAGTTTTTGCCGTTTCAGGATCGTTTCAGCTCGACGTATAATTCAAGAAGAAAAGTTTATCAAAGATCATCATTTATCAAATCGCCCAAACTGTCAAAGAAACGCAGAACGAGATTTAGGGCACCTACAAAAGCCCTGCCTCACTGGCCCGCCGATTTTCACAGTCAGAATGATCGAATTTTTTTGGATGCTTTCGTTGAAAATCTTCGAGAGAAGGGGTTGTAGGGAAGTTCATATGAATATACGCGAATGCAAAATAATTTCACGAAACAACTGACGAGCATTGACAGCAAAAAAGTAATGAAATGGTCAACGATGGGTAAGTTCTCAAATAAAAAACACTTTCTGTGTTTCGAGTTTTTCAAAAATGAATACCTGTGTTTTGAGTTTTTTTCATGAAAAAAACTTGAGTTTCCGTGTTTTATTTCAGTGTTTTTTGAAAAAACTCAAGTTTTCCTGTAAAAACTCAAGTTTTTTTGTAAAAACTCAAGTTTTTTAGTAAAAACTCAAGTTTTTTTGGTAAAAACTCAAGTTTTCTAACAAAAAGTTGCATTTTACAGCATTTTGATGTGAAAACAGGGGTTTTCTTATCATATATAGGTTTTGCTATAGGTTTTGCTGATATAGATGTACCACATATTGAGGATCTGCATATTTGTTCATGTGTCAAAAAGTCCACAAAAATGTCCACTGCAGTCCACAAAATCAAAAAAATAAGCATGTCCACTCCACAGCATAAGCATCAACAAAATGTCAAAAAAACGACAATTCACACTGTACAGGATTTTTGAGCGGGGGGGCGGATTGTTTACGGAGCCCGGCAAACGGGGGGGGGCGGCGCCCCCCCCCTAAAAATTGGTCCCTATAATTGCGGAATGGAGTTATGGCGCTGGCGCCATTCGTAGGCGCCGCGCCATGGTGTGATTGGCGTCGGCAATGGCGCCAATGGGTACAATATAAGAAAAATTTTATACCTGAATGTACGAAAATTTGTACCGCACATAGTAATTTGGGGCGGTATTTATCCTGATGCGACGTACGTAACAATCAGAGAGAATGTGAGGAGCGAAATGCGCGCTTGCGCGCAACATTTTTGAAAACAACCTACAAAATCGGTATAGAAAAGTGCTATTCTCGGCAACTTTTATGTCTGACCTGGGAAGGGGGGGGGGGCGGCCGCCCCCCCCCCCGCCCCTGGCTACGCCACTGCACTGTACAATAAAACACTTCAATGGATGTGCACTGTGTGTTGTACTGTGTGATTAAACTGCAACTATACTTGAACATGCACATCCGTTGAAGCCTTCAACGTATCTGAACTATTATACTTACCGTCCCAAAACACCTCATATTTAATTTCAACAAAAAATCACGTTCAAGAGAAAATTGGTTCATATGGAGATGCCTAGCGCCCAATATCCTAGGCACTGGCTTAAGGGACCCTCCACACTGTCAGTGGACACTGGCATGCTAAGTACACCCACCGCCTTGTCTCCAAAACCACACCAAAACTTGACAGCAGCAAAATCTTTTTTCTTCATCAAATCATCACATTCTTTTGCAAAAACCATGTCAGCTCATCAGAAACATGTTTATTGAGAACCTGATTAACTGACTCATGTAAATACATATAAAAATACTACACACACATACATTATGTATGTTCATACTCACATTATTCAGTTCAAATCATGTGCCTGAAAAAAACTCAAAAAACATTTCCGTATTTTCTGTGTTTCTGTGTTTCCGTGTTCTCTGAAAAAAAAACTCATTTGAGTTTCCGTGTTTTTCAAAATTGCTGAGTTTCCGTGTTTCCGTGTTAAACAAAAAAACACGGAAACTCATTGAGTTTCCGTATTTAATATGTGTGTTTTTGCCATCGTTGGAAATGGTACACGAACAGCGCGCAGAAAAAGTCGTAAAATGGTGTAAAATAACAACTAAATTCAGTTTTATAAACGCTTGATCGCATAACATTGCGTGCTAAATAACGATGTATGCGTGTACATACTTATGTATTCGGCGCTTTATTTAGACTATTTTCCTTTCAGACTGCAACAGAACAGAAAAAAACTCGCAGCAGAATGCGCGGATATACTCGGCGGACATCACACTTAGTATGAAAACCTACCATAACCCATGTGAATAATGAACCAAAAATTATACAGTTTTTTCTACATACTACACTACCGTGCAGAATAGTTGAGACTTTTTGCGCTGCGTGATTAATGTTGCCAGAATTTCAAAATGGTTGATATGCAAAACATTTGGATACTATACATGGGTACCCTGGGGGGTTGACTACACATGCCCAGGATGACCGCCCCTCAAGTTCAAATCTGCGTATATTCCTAGTGTACAAACATATTAACTCAGTTTGTTCATGTTTCAGTATAGTTGAGACTTTTCTTGTTTTGGGCAGTAGCCACCCAGTATCTCACTTTAAAGTCTATATCCACCTCCTATGTTCATTTTTTAACAAAATTTTCACCATGGCAACTGCTTGCCTGCATTGCTGAGCTCTGTGTGCAGCAAGAAACATTCTAAGCATGAACAGCATATGGTGATGCATATGTGGAAATGTGGCATTTATTAATTTTTGCTGCAGTTTTGCATCCATTGCCAGCAACTCTGAAATGGGGGTAGGCATACTACTGGGTGGGGCTATTTGGTGTGTAAATTTGAGGTTTTGGCCTTGCTCTATTAGGGAGAAAACTTGGCCCAACTGTGAATGAGTAATGTGCAATTATTTTGGATGGAATGAAGATGGAAGTTTGTAAGTGCTATAACTTTTGATTGGAAAGAGATAGTGAAAAAACGTTTTTGTCATATTAATTCTCTCTGTCTAAAGTATGTTATAGACTGTTCAATAGCAAAATTTTCATGCTGCAAACCCCAGTAAAATAAGCATAAAATATTTAGACACCATTGAAAACTTTGAAGTGCCATAACTTTTGATTGGAAAAAGATATTGAACTCAATTCTGTTTTAAATGAATCCTCGTTGTCTAAAGTATATGATAGCATGTTCAAAAAAATTATTTTTTCATGTTCAAAAACTGGGTCAAATTGACATACGGAATTTAGACATTACTAAACCAACCACAAAAATAGAATCTGCAGGTTGTCCCGATCATTTGAAGTGTTAAATGATTCAAATCAGCCCTGAAATGGTTGAGTTATTAAGCTTCAAAGACACTCATCCAGGTTGCCAATTTTTTGTATATTTATTGACCATCTTTTTATAGACCCCTTTTATCTCAGTCCTGGGGGTTTATTTGAGCAAACAAAAATTTTGTCGTTGTAGCCCCAGCATCAAACCCCAACATACTCAAACGGCATCAAAATTGGGCAAGGGACAAGAAATTGGGAAGCAAAAAAGTGCAGTGGACCCCCAGCCTACTGTTTCTTTATGTGTGAAAAGTCTCAACTATTCTGCACGGTAGTGTATTTCGTTTTTACTATAGAATATTTTAACTAGGTAATTACAAAATTTATCACGAGATTTTATTCATACAATTATGGTAGGTTTTGATACTAGGTGTGCTGTCCGCTGAGTATACCTCAAACAGATCGAAGTTCCCGATAAAAAATTGTGGCCAGGTGCGCTGAGCCACTGTGCTTGCGTACACTAGTTTTCACACGAAATTTCGAACACTCACAAATCAGCTTAGAACGCTTTTGAGTTTTCTACAATGAGGTGGCCGTCAACTACAGTTGGAGGAGATTTAAAATGATTTGTGGAAAACTCAAACACGTTCAAAGCTCATTTATGAGTTTTTGAAATTCCGTGTGAAAACCACTGTGCCAATCGGGCTTAGATTAGAGTAACGATGGCAAACCCTCGTGAAAAAGTATTTATATTTATAAGTGTTTTTTCTAAACTGACTTTTCTAAAGTCAAAAAACTTTTTTTTGCCATCGTTAGCTTAGAGCCACAGTTTGCACAAATTTGACTACAGTATTTCCTCGAAATACCCCCCCGCCTCAAAATACCCCCCCTCAAAATGGGCACCATGGATTTGTGGTCCGGGTATTGCATAACAGACGTTCAAAACACTTACTCTGTTACGTTAGAACATCGTTTATACCATCTACATCCTTATATAAGGCTGTAAAAACTTAAAAATGGTGGTTATTGTTGCATTTTTCACGTTTTTCTATAAAAATTCTCACTCTGAAACAATAAACCCCTGGGGCCAGATTTAATACTCCCTACAGATTTGTAGGGTAGGGCGTACGCCCGACAGATTTTTTAAAGTTTAGCCGCATCGACGCACATGCACCGAGAGCAAGGCGGTTCGTAAAATATACGAAACCATCCTTTAAGGTTGCCGATATTGCAATATGACGTATATCACTTCGATTTTGGCTCGGAAATCACGATTTCGTCATTTTTTGACCGTCTGCCAATTCGTTTTTTATTTTATTTTGTCGGGCGGGTTACTCGCATAGGTCACGCTTTTGTGTAGTCAGGTGGTCACTTTTTTAGTGTTCACTGTCTGCAACCGAAACCATGAGGGCAGCGACAAGAAAGAAATGCATGCACGAGCATACAAAAGCGCGACTTATGCGAGTAACCCGCCCGACAAAAAAAAATAAAAAACGAATTGGCAGACGGTCAAGAAATGACGAAATCGTGATTTCCGAGCCAAAATCGAAGTGATATACGTCATATTGCAATATCGGCGACCTTAAGGGATAGTTTCGTGTATTTTACAAACCGCCTTGCTCTCGGTGCATGTGCGTCGATGCGGCTGAACTTTAAAAAATCTATCGGGCGTACGCCCTACCCTAAAAATCTGTAGGGAGTATTAAATCTGGCCCCTGGGGGGTATTTCGAGGAAATACGGTATGCAAAATGCGAATGTGCTATGGGAAATCATCACACCCACTTAAAGGGAAATGCCGCAGTAGTGTCGGGAATGTTTTCTTATGAGAGTGCTACATGAAACATACACGCACACAGTGTTATAGCAATGCATGAGTGCTGCAATGTGTGTACTGACAGTGTGATAATTAGAGTAGTGATGATTAGGTATAATGATTGGCACATAAGCGACTTCTATAAAGTCATACCATGATCAAGAAATATGCTTTTTTCGCCAAATAACATGCCATTTTTGTTCAAATTTGATGGACCAAATTGATCATATGCATTAAGAGGGGGAATTATTCAAGGGGGATTATTTTTTCCTCATGTGTCTAACATGGGTAAATCAAGCAAATACAGTACTTTGTTACCTGAATAAACACCCTGGGAGTAATATTTCCATTATAATAATCAACTTTTTACTTGCTTTTCAATTAGAATTATTAAAAAGTGAGAGGTTATATGAGGGTCAGGCCTAAATGGCATCTAATCCGCTTGGCATCTGGACCCGGATAGCATGGATTTCTGCCTGCTTGGCATCTAGACCTGCTTGGCATCTATCCAATGCTGGATGCCAAGCGGACTGTGGCATAGATACCAAACGCGCAGGCAGGGCCAGATGCCAAGCGGACAGGGGGGGTCTACATGTCCAGTGTGTCATGTGCACAAAAAATATGAATTCAAAATGTGTAAAAATTTCAATGTTTTTCCCAATTATTATTTTCAGATGTCAAGTGTCTCTGAATTTTTATATTTAAATGCAAATATGAGTACCATTTGAAATGGGGAAGAAGGGTATATACATGCATGCCCATGTAAATTCATAAATACAATTCTTTAGTAACCCTGTAAGAGTGCCTACTAGAATAAATTTTTATCAAGCCATTTTTTTGTGGGAATTGCATTTTGGGACACAGTGCATGTAAAAAGCCTCAGTGTTAAGGGGCAACACTCAAATTGATTGATCATTTTTGGAAACAGCTTTGTAAACTTCCATGTGTATTGGGTCACCCTGTTCAAGTGGCTTTCAACATTGAGTTCCAGCAGTGTTCACATGGAATTTTTACTCATTTACAGGGTGGCCTACATTAGTGGATTCCTAGTTTCCCAGTTTAGTGCATATGGCTAAATTTCAATCAAACACAGTATTGGATGAACACAACACTGAATATGTTGATCAATATTTTATTTCAATTTCACATTTCAAATTGGCTGATTTTGAGAAAATAAAATTAAATATGATCCCAAAAAATCTGTTAAAATAATATCATTTGACCATCTATTTCTAAGACACCATGTACACAATATTCAATGCATATCTCACCACACTACCCAGATCAATTTGAGTGTTGCCCCTTAACACTGAGGCTTTTTACATGCATGGTGTCCCAAAATGCAATTCCTACCAAAAAATGGCTTGATAAAAATTTATTCTTGTAGCCACTCTTACAGGGTTACTAAAGAATTGTATGTATGAATTTGCATGGGCATGCATGTATTTATCTATTCTTCTTCCCCATTTCAAACAGTACTCATATTTGCATTTAAATAAAAAAATTCAGAGACACTTGACATCTGAAAACAATAATTGGGAAAAACATTGAAATTTTTACACATTTTGAATTCATATTTTTTGTGCACATGACACTGGACTGGATAAACACATGTACTCCTATAACAATAAGTTGCAGGGTTCAGCAAGTAATATTTCCGCTGTGCAAGTAAAGGTTCAGCATGAATTTTTGAAAAAAACAACAACATTTTTTGTCAGAATTCATTTTGGGACACCATTTTGAGGCACAGAGGCCATGAGACTGTCTCGTGGATGTGTATGTGTGGGGGGGGGTTCAGCCCGCTTGGCATCTACAACCACACAGCATGTAGCCTGCTTGGCATCTATGGGACGATAGATGCCACGCGGGTCTAGATGCCATGCAGGCAGAAATCCATGCCACGCGGGTCCAGATGCCATGCAGGTTTAGATGCCGAGCGGTGCAGACTCGTTATATGACGCGTGCACATACACTATGGGAAATATGTCTTTATGTTCATGGATGGGAGCAAATTTTTTATCTGTCCTCCCATTTGAAATGTGACAGCTGTTGGTGTTTACCCAGTATACCATGTCCTAAATAAAGGTGTCTTTGTGCAGCATGTCGATTTTCAGCTAAATCAATGCATCGCTGATTTTCGGTGGCTGTCCAAAGTCAAAATTTGCATGGAAAAAAGTCTTTATGTTTTTATTTTATTTTCAAAGAATGGTGGATAAAATACCTACTGAAGACACCAGTGCTACTGCAGATCACAGTATACACAGAAGGAACCCCTCAGAAGTGAGTGGGGCCTTCTAAAGCGAATGACTCTGCTGGCTATATAATGCTCACTGCTATCTGCCATCATTTTAGCTATCACTTGCAGCCGGTGATCAGAAAGATATCGGCCAGACGTTATGGCAGTGTTCAATATAGTACAGATGTGAAATGTTGGCACCATGCCAACTCTCAGCTATGCAGTTCAAGGGAACTGCAAAAAAGGCAAACAAAAACTTCTAAGGGTGCTTCACTTTCAGTGTAGCCAAAATCAGCTATATATGCAGGGGGGGGCAGCGATATTTCTACTCTGGGGTGTCAACACCAACGATGGAAAAAAACACAGAAATTAAACAGAGGAACTCATTGAGTTTCTGTGTTTTTGTTTTACACAGAAACATGGAAACTCAAAAATTTTGAAAAACTCAAAACTCAAATGAGTTTTTTTTGGGGAACACAGAAACACGGAAACACAGAAAAGTTTTTTTTGAGTTTTTGTGTTATTTTCAGTGACGCGGTTGAATGCAGCGTTGCAGCAGAATTCACACATTCTCACATTCACACATCACACACATAAATACTCCCGATAATTACAGCTATTTTTAGATCGTCCACCATCTGTTTATTTTGCCTGGGAGGTCAATAACACACAAAAAAAATCACACATGAATGGGTTTTGGCAACACAAGTTGATTATTGAGTAACATACAACAGGCGCGCCAAAAAAAATTTTTGTGTGAATATTATTTACACGTAAGGGATATTGATTTGTCGGGGGAAAAATTCACACACTGGGTGAATGTAACATTTTCGGTGAAGTGTGGCTTTCACACTATAATATAGAAAATTGAAAATGTGTTAATTTCATGTTTCATGTCACCCCTACGCGAACCCAGCTTTTTAACACGTGCCTTATGTACCATTATTTTTTGTGTGTGATTTTCTACACATAATAAACAAATGCAAGAAATTGTGCCCGACAAATGTAAATATTTAACACGCTCCTAAATTCACACGATTTTTCACACACCGAAATCGGGAGCAGCAAGCCTGGTTGAATTCACATTAATCCAGTTAAACTAAACAAGATAAGATAAGCATCTATGGTATGTAAATATTTATGTACCGTATTACCTCGAATTATCCCCCCCCCCTTGAATTAACCAGCCCCTTGAAATACCCCGCCTAAATTTCGGCTGAGGAAATAATAAACCCCCCCCCCCTCGAAATACCCCCCTAAAATTGAGTGTAACATGAACGTACATGACAAATACCGCAGTTTGTGATATGTACAATGCAGAACACACGTCCAAACTGATGATTAAGTGACGTTAGGGAAGGGTTTTTGTGTATATACAGTAATATATGCCTATAAACACATATAAATCTATGTGATTGTTCGAGTTTTCTACCTCTGCGCATGGAGAATTTCCGATACTTTCTGGCGAAATAATAGACCCCCCTCGAAATAAACCCCCCCTCGAATTACCCCCCCCTCAAATTTTGCTGGCAAAATAATAAACCCCCTGGGGGTATTTCGAGGTAATACGGTACATAATGTATTCATATTTTAAAATGGTACAAAAAAGAAATTCAATATGGCATGCACATCTCAAGGTGGATTTGACAATTTAAGTTTTGACATTTAAGTATACCTTATCACCTTGAATTAACCCCCCCCCCCTTGAATTAACCCCCCCCTTGAATTACCCCCCCCCCCCTTGAATTAACTCCCCTCAAAATGGACTGGTGAAATAATAAGCCCCGCCCCCCTCGAAATACCCCCATCCGGGATGATGTACATCATGTATCCAATGTACATGGTCGGGCTGAAAAGTCCCCGGGCAGTGCTCGCCATTCGCGCTAGGGGTAAGCTACGGTTATAAAATTTTAACACGTTAATATATCAGGTGTTTTGAGTTTTCACCCAAAATTTCACCCCTCTAGCTCCACCCACTGCGGAACTGTGGGGGTTACAATTTCGGTCATTTTGTACTGATGTACAAATGGTACTCTAGCTCAACGCTGCTTTAAGTTGTGATCATGAAACTTTGGCTAGTGTAAGCCACCAGTGTTGGCAATGTGCCAGCACTAAACAACATTAGCTATGATATCATAAGCCTAGTCCATATTGCCATTACTGGCACTACTCTCACTACCAAATTCATCATTCTGCCTCTACGGTTGGTCAATACAGGTGAATACAGGAAACGTTTTTCATGCACACTGCTGTTGAACACAGGTAATGTGTCCACTACAGATAATTAATGAAACACAAATGAAATTTAATTGACATAATAATTTACTGCACATTTCAAAACAACATTAAAATCACTGCAATACAACATGATTTCAGATGATCCAAAACATCCATCGCGGTTACCACGTTTCTTGCACATCACCCTGATCTGCATATTCATTTTACCTTAATAGCAATGATGTTGATGAAAGTGTTGAATACTATCAGCACATTGCCAACACTGGTGGCTTACACTAGCCAAAGTTTCATGATCACAACTTAAAGCAGCATTGAGCTAGAGCACCATGTTGGATATGTGCTTGTGTGTATTTTCCTGTTTCTTTGATATTTAGCTGTGGGGTTCGACTACTCGTGACGGTACAATGAACAAAGCAATAAACATTCTCCACTTCTGATCTTTTATTGGTGGACGTGCTTGTGGGCTTTCCCCAAAAAAGCCTCACACTATTGGAGATTTGTTTCGTTCTAACGTCCATCCAAAATTCATCCCAATTCTATTGTCATCCGCTGACAAATTCTGCTGTCATCCGCTGACAATTACGCTGTCATCCGCTGACAACTTTGCCGTCGTCCGCTGTCAAGTTTCCTGTCATCCGCTGACACAATGACAGTTCTAATCTGAATATCTACCATTTTACATAATTCAGAGTTAATGTTGACACTGTCTAAGCCGTGCCAGTTTATTTTATTTGTCGGTTTGTTTTTCGATTTTGTCATTATGACTACGCCGCCTAGGCACACCCGCGCACACCCTACTAATGTGTTGCCTAATTCAACGTGGCATCCGGAACTACAGCGTCAATTTCAAGATGATAATTTACGGAGAGGCACTACACAACCGCCACGGCATGTTTTTGACACGTTTCACACTCCGGGCAGACCCAGGGTGTTCCGCAATTCTACGATTCCGCAGACTGAACCTATAACGTTCCGCGCACCAACGGTAAATGTTCGACATTTGTTGACACCGATGAGCACGGGGTACACGCGCGCGGGCTTGAACACGATGACTTCGGAGGCACCTTTCGTGAAGTATTGCGCGCGCGCGTATATACCACTGTTGCCCGAACTGGCGCCAGTGGAAAAAGCACACTACATCGACATGACCACGTTGGAAGAATTACCAAACAAATCAGACGCTATATTTTATGACATTTCACGCAATACTTACTATCATTGGGATATAGCTCGCCACACTACTTCGGAATTTGATGCACACGAAACACAACGCAATTTTGTTCAAGCGGAAAAACGCATGCTTCACAGTAAAGGGGGGAATGAATCAATTGCACAGGAAACACCGGACACTGAGGACTCCCTGGCGGAGGCATTTGAACATTTACAAGCCAGGTTTGAAGCTTTACGGGCGGGAAACCAGGACCGGAAGCAGAACCAGCTGAAATCAACCACTTTGGTGCCAGCTGACAAGCCTACCCAGCAGACATTTGAGAGTGCAAAAACGTCACTGCCGGTCAACGTTGCGGAAAAAGTGAAGGTGGACAGTATGCTGCGCGCATTCGATTCGGACACTGTATCTTCAAAGGATCCATGGCGCCAACACGAATTGTCTAAGTTAGCTTTACTCACGGAACCTCGAAATGTGACTACAGACCACCTGCAGTACTGGCTGCTGGCGAAGCCCCACGTCATGGACAAAATTCCGCAGTATAAGGGTAAAACTGACGTCATTGGTTTTGCGGAATGGCAACGTTTTTGCGAGGTTGCGGCTATGTCATTGCCTGACAAATCCTTGCACAATCAATTTTGGATAGAGGTCTTTAGCACAAAATTAGTTGGAGAAGCTCACAAGGTTTTGACTGTACTTTGCCAGCCTGAGGATCTGGTGAACAAGGAAAAGGTTTTGTCTGAGTTGCCGGCTGTTTTCAAACGAACTGACAAACTTTATACCTACTTGGAATGGGAGTCAGCGAGCATGTACAAAACCGAGACAATGATGGATTACTACCTGAGACTGCTTTCCAAAATGCCTACGGAGCTACGTGAGACCGTTGACTTTGACCGATCTAAAATTGACCGTCTGGTAGCTACAAAAATTTGGGCACGCTACGATGATGCACGTTTTGACAGACATGTGATGATGAACTTCCGCAACCTCTCTAAGACGCATAACTTGCCGTTTTCTAAAATTGTCAAATTAATTGATGAGTATTTTCGAGATGTTAAAATACCGAATTCCCGAAACATGAGGACGTCAACTGCAAATGCTAGTAGCACTATAGCACCCCGGGCAACTTTCAAACAATTTCTGACAGAAACTGCGCAGTCAGACCCCTGGTGTCCGCTCCAAAATCATTCTGGACACAGAGTAAGCCAGTGTCGTTTGACGCAACGCCAGCAACAAATGAATACCGAGAAACAAGTTCTGACAACTAAAACCCCCTGCTCAGAGGGGTATGGGGTTGTAAAACGTTTTGGACCCCCACACACGTCAGAGCAATCTTTGCCGAAATCATCTAATGTTAACGCTAAAATGGGTATGTGCGCAGCGGGCAGTGGGAGTACTGAATTGATAGCCGCCGTTTCAACAGATATGGAAAATGGTGAATTGACAGATATGACGGAGCCATGGGATGTGTACTGCACCGAATTTCGCCATCGCGTGGCTGAGATGTTTGAAAATGACCCAGGTGCGTGGGAAAGTTGGCAGCGAAATTTTTGGTTACACACGCCCTCGCACAACATTCAGAAAACGGAGACAACCGAGTGGCCGAAATGTTTGGCCAGTTTTTCCCGACCACCTCCGCTGACGTTTGAAGAGAATGATGTTCGTGATCGGCACTTGAAACATTTTCACTCAGCCAAAATTTGTGATTTGAAGCCTTTTGTGGTGCCAGCTAATGTTTCTTTTTCATCGACTTCAATTTCAAATGATTTTGGAACTACTGATGAAAGTACGCATTTGACAGCTTGCACAGTAATCGGAGATAGACAACTAGCTTGCATTAAGCTGCAGCCAGCAAATGGCCCACAGGTTTACGCTACTATGTTAATTGAAGGCATACCATGCAAGGTGATGTTAGATTCTGGGTGTTCACGCACCATAATCCCCATCAAAGTTTTACGGGAAATTTCTCTAAAGTCGGGTTTAGACATTGAAAAATACATGCGCCCCACAATACTGCAACTCCACATGGTCACTGGCCATACACAAACTGGATCATTGTCGGAAATTCCGCTATATCTTGAACATATTTTGCCAGTTGATAAAGTAGCACGCAGAGTTTTGACAGTTTCATTAGTAAATATGGATGAAGCGGCAATAACAGAAATTTTGGTTGGCACTGATGTTATGCCGTTTTTGAAAATGTCCTGGTTGATTCCCCTGGCATTAGATAAAGAGGCAGAAGTTCACCAACCCGGTGACAAAGTGGCGGCGGAACAATTGACACGATTGCAACAACAATTTCATGAAAAATGCTCGGCTTGGGTCAGAAATGTGAGACCACTATATATACCATCTAAAGGCGCGGCTTCGTTCAACGTTACTTTGCCGCGAAAGCCTAATAAAATTTCACCGGAATTATGGCGTCAAAGTGTTCTGTTGTACAGCAACACAGAAGTGGAAAATACCTTTAACGTGAGCATGTACAACACTTCAATCAAAATTGGCAACTCATTAAAGGGAAATTTGACATTTTTCAATTCAACTGACACACCCATACTGCTTCCTGAAAACACAATAATTGCCAAGGTAGAGGTGTTACCGGCGGAGCACATTTTCACACCTGGACGCAATTTTGCAGCACTTTTTGCATCACCAAAAATCGCAGCAGCATTTGGGGCATTTTTGGTCAAGAGTGAGGGGAATTTATTGGGTGCGATAAATTTACCAACGCCGCCAGATGTGACCAACGAGAAAATTGAAAAACCTACTTTAACAGAAAGATATGAATACATTTTGAAGCATTTATCCACACTGAATCGCATTGAACTGACAGAACAGCAAAATACCGATTTTCAAAATTTATTGTGTGAGTTTAATGATGTGTTTAGCTGTGGAGAGTACGACGTGGGCAAGACACCTTTAGTGAAACACGTAATTTTAACAGATCCAGAACATCCACCTATCAAACAGGCCCCGCGGTATGAACCCCCGAATAAGCGGGAATTTATCCAAAAGACAATTCGCAGCTTGTTGCAAGAGGGTATCATTGAAAGGTCAGATGGGCCCTGGGCGTCACCGATCACAATAGCTCCGAAGGGGCCCGACAATTTTCGATTCTGTGTCGATTTTAAAATGGTTAATTTGATAACGAAAATAGACTCATACCCGTTGCCTCGCATTGGAGAAATTTTGGCAGAGTTCTCTGGGCGGAAAATTTTTACAGCTATTGACATCAGGCACGGCTATTACAATGTACCGCTGGCTGACGAGGACTCCAAGGAGAAAACCAGCTTTGTCTGCAGCTTGGGACAGTACAGATATACGAGAATGCCGTTCGGTACCTGCAACGCTGGCGCTACTTTCCAGAGGCTCGTCAACCTGATGCTCGTCGATCTCAACGAGGACCTCACGAGGGCATGGATACGGGCTTATATTGATGACATTTTGTGTTCTAGTGACACCGTGGAGGAACACTTGGAACATTTACGCAGACTTTTTGGTCGTTTGCGCTGGGCTAACTTGAAAATGCAGCCCGGAAAGTGCCATTTTTTCACTTCAACTTTGAAATATTTGTGCACCAGATCAGCGCAGAAGGCATTTCACCGGCCCCGTCCCGCACAGCCGCTATGACAGATCAACCTAAAGTACATAGCAAACAGGATTTACGCAGATTTTTGGGAAAATGCGTATACTATTCTCATTTTATTCCGAGCTTCAGCCGTATCGCAGCACCGCTGTACGCTGTGCTTAAGGGACATGTTGCAAAACACGGTACTACCTCATTCACCTGGACTGACGAGATGCTGGATTCATGGGCCACTTTGAAACATTGTCTGTCCACCGCACCTGTGTTAATTCACCCCAACCGTGACGGACGGCCATTTTACCTAGAAACAGATGCGAGTGCAGTTGCTTTGGGAGCGGTGCTCTCACAGTATGGCGATGACAATTTGTTACACCCAATTTCTTTCATTTCTAAACGACTTTCACACCCACACAAAAATTTTTCAGCCGCAGAACTTGAAAGCCTGTGTATAGCCTGGGCAATCCGCCGCCTGGCTGATTACGTGGAAGGACAGAAATTAATTGTGATAACGGATAATAGTGGTATACAACAAATTTTGAAAAGCGCATCGCATTCTAAATTAGAACGTTGGGCACTCTTTGTGAGTGACAAAGTGGCACAGTTCATACATAGTTCTGGAAAATTTAACTGTGTAGCAGACACACTTTCTAGGAACCCAATCGTAGAGGAACAATTTGGTGAAAATGAGTTGGATAAACCTTCTAAGTTGATCAGAGGGCTAGCAGGGATTAGAGTGGCAGATGGCTACAATATACCCACCGATACCCACAGCAAGAAGTTACTTTCATTGCATTCTGAGATAGATTGGCGCCAAATTCAGTTAAACGACCCAGAATTGTCTAGGGTGACTTCACAGCTGGAAGATAATCCAGATAGTTATCCCGGGGCAGTTTTAATCGAAAGTGTACTTTATTTTGCACTCCCGGGTACCCAAAATTCGTTTGCGATTTGGCCGCCAAGACCGTGGCAACAAGCTTGTTCGGCACAGGCGCATATGGGAATTTATGCAAGTCACGGTGGCCAAGAAAAGACAATAAAATTACTATGTGAATATTTTTCATGGCCGACTTTGAAAGAAGATGTTTTGTCATTCTGCAAACACTGTTCGGATTGTATGCACTTTAAACGACATCGCCTTCATCCCGGACCACTGGGCCAGGTTGAAACGCCTAGCCAACCCTTTGATGTGTTGCACATAGACACGATGCAGTTTGAGCATTCTAATCCAAAATCAAAAGTAGTCGTAGCGGTTGACTCCCTGACGCGTTACACCATAGCTTTCCACACACCTTCGTTACGCGCGGGGACAGTTGCCAAGGCAATTTTGAAGAATATTTTCCTGATATATGGGGCACCACGGTTGATTATCACCGACCAGGGCACTGAATATATAAATTCTGAATTTCGAGCGCTTTGCACACAGTTTGGTGTGAAACATTCGCCCGTAATGTCGCATAATCCCGCCGCAAACGGGATGGTGGAACAGGTCAACGGGAGGATACGCGAGATTTATTCACTGGTAAAAAAGCAGCACCCTGGGACACATTGGAAAGAATTATTACCACTAGTAATTTTGAAACATAACATGTCGTCAAATAAAAACACTGGCTGCTGTCCATTCTTTTTGGTGTTTGGACATTTGCCACATTGGAACCTGTTTTTTGTGGCTGCCAGGCACCTGGAACCGAGTTACGCTAGAATGGTCGCTAAGTCAAACAGTGACAAAAACCGCGCCAAATACAAACAGTATTTAGACTCAAAACACAAAGTGCAAATTTCAGTTGGAGACCGAATTATGCTGCGGAGTTTTGCAGCAGATAAAACACTACCCCGGTTTTCTGGTCCACATATCGTCGCCGAAATTTTAGGGGCTGAGTTATATATCAACGTGGGCGATTCTATTTTAAAAGTCCCATCACGGTACTGCTGGAAGGTCAATGAGTAGATTGTCGTTAAAATTTTATTGTCATTACTGGTTTTACATTTCTCTATCATTATTCCTGTATACCATTCGCTTAAAATAACATTTCTTGCGCAACCCCAACAATTGACGCATGCATACGCGATCCTGTCAACACTAACTTCGTTTCCCTTTTTCCCTGGCGCGGTGCCATGAGTGACATTTTGTGGATGTAAACAAACACGTTAAATCTATATAAAAAAACAGCTAAACAAAGTGACGCTATGCAATTTTATTGGATTGTTATTCTGTTTTTTGTTGCCGTTCATGCTGGCCGTTCACGAAGGCCACCTTGCCGTTCTACGACGCCAACTCCACCACGGACTCCGACACAAGGCACCCCAACTCCGTCAACGCCAGACTATGCTGAAGAAGATTGTGAAGCTCCGTCCACTTCCGCTACAGTTCCAGCGATTCAGAACACTACTACCGTATTTCCTCGAAATACCCCCCGGGGGGTGATTGTTTCATAGTGGTCCCGAGAGGGGGGGGGTTAAACGAGGGGGGGGGTATTTCGAGGGGGGGGGGGTTATTGTTTCACAAGAAAATTTTTGAAAACCAAGTACGAAATTGTCGTCTGAAACGTACGCAGACGTCGAAAAATGCAACAAAAACCGCCATTTATAAGGTTCTGTAGACTAATATTAGTATGTAGATGGTATGTACACTGTTCTAACGTGACACCGACATTGTTTTAACGTGTGTTCTGCAGTACACTGAACACAAACTACAGTTATTGTCATGTACGTTCCCTTTACACTCAATTTGGGGGGGGGTATTTCGAGGGGGGGGGTGATTGTTTCATAGTGGTCTCGAGAGGGGGGGGGTCAAACGAGGGGGGGGTATTTCAAGGGGGGGTGTATTTCGAGGAAATACGGTACTCAAATTGACGCCACCGCGGCACAAAATGTTTCTGATGAAGAAATGGGCAGTAATCGCTCTACTGGGTCTGGTGCGGCCCCATTCGAAGCAAAGTATAAAGCCGTCAAGGAGATCTGCGAAAAGTTGAGCCGGGACTTCGCTACCTTGGGGGACAAGTACAAGGATTTGAAGGCTGATTTGGATACTACCCGGAACCAGAATGAGGATAGCCATCGAACCATTGTTGGATTTAGGGTTCAGTTCCCATTTGACTCAAATCTTTGACGTTTCTTGATCGGAATTATTTTGGTCAGGTGGAAAATCCTTGGTGAAGCCCTCAACAAAAGTGATCGGTTGGTCAACAAGCATGCTGCTACGATAGCACGTCAGGCGAGCGCCATTTTGCAGCTAGAGTCGGACTTGAATGTGGTGCGGCATCCGAGTGGAAATGATGGTTCCAGTCAAACGGATACCACATTTTTCCCCCCGGTCAGCTGTTTACTAGCCTGTAAAATTAATGCTGCTTTAATGGGGTTTAATTTTCTATTGCTCGTTATTTCTGAGACGTTTGACATTCTGATAATCACAGGCACTGTGCCATTCTTGAAAGTGCATGGTTACATGTCCATATTTTGTTGGACATATCGACCTTGCCTTGTTCCCTAACATTTCTGTTTATGGCGCAGGCAGGCCGGGTGGATATCGACTCTTCGAAATTTTACCGCCGCAAAGAGTTTGGACCATCTGTGAATTATTCTCGCACCACTTCAGCAAATCCTCGTGAAATACGCGACAGTCGATTTCAAATCCCTGAGTCTCTGTATGCAGCCTCGGAAGACAACCAACCCGGGTGCAGTACACAGTCTGACCAGGTACAAAACTGATTGTCGTCTTGTGTAGTCCCTGTGCGCAACTCTGCATGTGTTATGGCCATGCGTGACCGCCATTTAACACCGGCTCCGCGTAGTTATCACCATTTTCAACGCCGCCATCGAACCAGTAGGCGTAACGCCCCGAAAAGACGTAAAAGTGCACATTCACGCTTGTCTCGTTATCCTAATGACAAGCGTCGTTCTCGCCGCTATTCTGATTCTGACCACTGAGGGTAGGGGAAAATTGGAGAGAAGGATGTGTTTTTGTGTATGATTGCATGATGTTGTTCGATTTTTGATGTTTTATCTTGTTGTGTTATGCTTTTTCCGCCCTGTTTTTTTGATATTTGGATCGTGCTGGAGGGGGATCGATGTTGGATATGTGCTTGTGTGTATTTTCCTGTTTCTTTGATATTTAGCTGTGGGGTTCGACTACTCGTGACGGTACAATGAACAAAGCAATAAACATTGTCCACTTCTGATCTGACATTTGTACAAAATGACCGAAATTGTAACCCCCACAGTTCCGCAGTGGGTGGAGCTAGAGGGGTGAAATTTTGGGTGAAAACTCAAAACACCTGATAGATTAACGTGTTGAAATTTTATAACCGTAGCTTACCCCTAGCGCGAATGGCGAGCACTGCCCGGGGACTTTTCAGCCCGACCATGTACATGATGTATTCATTACTGCTAATTTGCATTACTGCTAATTTGCATTGCATAATTTGTTTGAGTATGTTGGGGCTTGATGCTGGGGCTACAACGACAAAATTTTTGTTTGCTCAAATAAACCCCCAGGCCTGAGATGAAAGGGGTCTATAAAAAGATGGTCAATAAATATACAAAAAATTGGCAACCTGGATGAGTGTCTTTGAAGCTTAATAACTCAACCATTTCAGGGCTGATTTGAATCATTTAACACTTCAAATGATCGGGACAACCTGCAGATTCTATTTTTGTGGTCAGTTTAGTGATGTATAAATTCCGTATGTCAATTTGACCCAGTTTTTGAACATGAAAAAATAATTTTTTTGAACATGCTATCATATACTTTAGACAACGAGGATTCATTTAAAACAGAAATGAGTTCAATATCTCTTTCCAATCAAAAGTTATGGCACTTCAAATTTGTCTAAATACTTTATGCTTATTTTACTGGGGTTTGCAGCATGAAAATTTTGTTATTGAACAGTCTTAAACATACTTTAGACAGAGAGAATTAATATGACAAAGACGTTTTTTCAATATCTCTTTCCAATCAAAAGTTATAGCACTTACAAACTTCTATCTTCATTCCATACAAAATAATTGCACATTACTCATTCATAGTTGGGCCAACTTTTCTCCCTAATAGAGCAAGGCCAAAACCTCAAATTTACACACCAAATAGCCCCACCCAGTAGTATGCCTACCCTCATTTCAGAGTTGCTGGCAATGGATGCAAAACTGCAGCAAAAATTAATAAATGCCACATTTCCACATATGCATCACCATATGCTGTTCATGCTTAGAATGTTTCTTGCGGCACACAGAGCTCAGCGATGCAGGCAAGCAGTTGCCGTGGTGAAAATTTTGTTAAAAAATGAACATACACAGCAAAAACAGCGCTGGTGATCTGCCGTGATCTGCGGTGAAGTGTCTTCACGAGTCACTTCAACGCACTTCACGGGTGCCAAAGCACTTCCAAACGCTTCACGAAATTTCTCGTGAAGGCACTTCACAGATGGCCAGGCATTTAAAAAAATTGTTATGCATGTGTGAAGTGTCTTCACGGATGGTGCAAGCGATGTGACGTGCAATAACATGTAATGCAAATCTGCAGTGAAGGCACTTCACGAAATAAGAAGCGCTTCCCTGAAATAGGCGGCGTTTGTGAAGTGCCTTCACAAACGGCATTCGTGAAGCACTCGTGAAGTGCATTCCAATGGTGATCAGGCTTGATCAGGGTTGGAAGTGTGATCACGAGCGGTGAAGTGCCCGGTGATCAGGCTTGATCAGGCTCTGAAGTGTGATCACGAGAGGCACTTCCAACCGCTTCAGTGCACTTCACGAGCGTTTTATTTGCTGTGATAGGAGGTGGATATAGACTTTAAAGTGAGATACTGGATGGCTACTGCCCAAAACAAGAAAAATCTCAACTATTCTGAAACATGAACAAACTGAGTTAATATGTTTGTACACTAAGAATATACGCAGATTTGAATTTGAGGGGCGGACATCCTGGGCATGTGTAGTCAACCCCCCAGGGTACCCATGAATAGTATCCAATTGTTTTGCATATCAACCATTTCAAAATTCTGGCAACATTAATCACGCAGCGCAAAAAGTCTCAACTATTCTGCACGGTAGTGTATAAGTGTGTATATGTATGATCACTGTTATCACATAACAGAGTCATCGTTTTTAACGTGTGTTTTGCATTACCCAGATGACAAACCGCTGCTAGAACACACAGTGTGCAGCTGCATTTACTTTCCATCTTTATTCATCAGCTGAAAATTGAGAGGGAAACATTGCGCGGACAGCCACAGCTGGATTGATGACTGCAGGGGGGTCCCCTTGCGCGCACCCCTACCTCAGGTATCAACTGCCTCCCTTGCATTTGCGCCGATTTACAGGCATGCAAAAATTAATTTTTTCATGTTTCATTTATATCGGCCGGGACTGTATGTTAGGTGTCAGACAATGTATTGTTATGTCTATTGTAATCATATTATGACTGTGGAGTCATGGTATAGCATTATAAACGGTGATTTCCTCCATAAATATCCATTTTTACATCACCTTATTACGTATATCGCCTTTTGTCTAACATTCATGACTTCAAGTGAAGTTCAGCATGGAAAAAGGTTAAATTAAATAAGGTTGTAAGAGAAGGCGAATACATTGACAGTGATGTTACACAGCAGCGGTCCCGACAAGGCATGGAAAACCGTATTTTTCAATGACCTGGGTTAAAAGAATTATGTTTTTTTTCAAAGGCTCCCAAATATACCTAGTTACAATGTGGTCAACATATACACGTAAATATGTCAGACAAATAGCAGTATCTTATAATGTCATATATAGCAATATTATGGTTGTGGCGCCATGTTGTAGTATTATAAGTGGTGATTCCTGCCAAAAGAATTTATTTTAGGTGTTGTTACAATACAAGTGTCTTGTCGAACTTGTTACATAAACTCGACGGACATTATAGAAGTCAATGGTCTAAGGAATTTTCGTACAACTGCGTATATTCTCAGTTGGCACACGTCCAAGTTACCGTTTGCGAGAATGTTACCAAGTATGAAAGACGCCGGATCTCCGTCAGCGTCAACAAAAATGGCTGCGGAATGCGATTAAGCGACCGCAATTGGTCGCTAATGGCAGCCCACACACGAGTTGACACTTGTGTTGACTTCATTGCATCCTGCGGTCATTATTGTTGACGCGAACGGAAATCATGCGTCTTTTACTTCGTTCGTATAAAACGCAACAGTAACTTGGACGCAGCGGTAAGTTCATACGTAATTTTTTGAATGAATTTATCGGGACTGGGACGATAAGATCTTACCTAAGACCTAACAATCCGACTTTCTATGATGATTTGTCTATCAAATTCACATCGTTCTCGCATAAAAAGTAGGATTGAATCAAATTTATCGTGAACCGAATGGAATCCGTCCATTCAAGTTCGAATTAAAAAACATTCGTCATTGGTAACGAAGGGCCGAATCGCTGATTCGTTTCATGTCCGCCGAGTTTACCGTATTTCCTCGAAATACCCCCCCCCCCTCGAAATACCCCCCCCCCCCTCGTTTGACCCCCCCCCCCCTCTCGGGACCACTATGAAACAATCACCCCCCCCCCCCTCGAAATACCCCCCCCCCAAATTGAGTGTAAAGGGAACGTACA
Organism: Sphaerolaimus hirsutus; assembly: GCA_964036195.1. NCBI lineage: Eukaryota > Metazoa > Nematoda > Chromadorea > Monhysterida > Sphaerolaimidae > Sphaerolaimus > Sphaerolaimus hirsutus. The sequence continues at coordinate 26,904,462 of OZ038450.1, read as the reverse complement.
TGACAATAACTGTAGTTTGTGTTCTGTGTACTGCAGAACACACGTTAAAACAATGTCGGTGTCACGTTAGAACAGTGTACATACCATCTAAACAGGGTGCACGCCAGGTCCGCCACCCAAATTCTGAGTCGGTGCCTGACGCCATATCTCCAGTTGTAGTGGGGGGATTTTTTCGAAATTTTGAGGGCATATACTCGAAACCCACCCACTACTATATACGGGCTGGGGAAGGTCGGCGACCCACCTGAGTGTGGGTCGCCGTATAAATGAATAGGTTTTTTGAACAAATCACTGTCCACGCGAGGTCCGCCACTAGTGATGGAAAAAGCGCCAGACTTTTGGCGCCAAGCGCCAAAAGCGCCATGGCGCTTTTCCGACCCCCAGCGCCAAGCGCCAGTGGCACCAGAGCAAAATAGCGCCAAGCGCCAAAAGCGCCATGGCGCTTTCTAAACCTCAGCGCCAAGCGCCAATGGCGCCAGAGAGTGATGGCGCCAAGCGCCAATAGCGCCAGCGCCAAAAAACTTTTCTGCAATTCGTTTGTAGAATAATCAATTCGTAATTGTGACATACCGCTGATGTCGCAGTAGTCGATTTAACTTTTGCCATTAAAGTTCAATCAACCACTACATCGTTAACATCCCAAGGGATACACCTATTTTTCAGCCAAACAGTCATGCGATGACAGATCCTCAATATTATATCCCATTTAGTCATGTTTTTTACCAGTTATGGGTATGTAAATACTTATTCTTTACATGATACTTATGAAAATCCCTAACGAAATAATAAACCCTTCGCTTGAAATACCCCCATCAAAACTTGCACTCTGAAACAATAAACCCCCTGGTGGTATATCGAGGAAATACGGTATATTCATTTTCCCCAAATATTACCTAATCAATATTTATAATTAATATAAATGTCCCCTTACACCCTTATATTTATCAATATTTATTCAGTTAATCTCAAAATTTATCAACTGGCTTGTCCATTTTAACTGAATCATAAGAATTGTATAATAATGGTTGGCGCTTTTTTGGCGCTATTAAAAATGCTTAAATCGAAATTTATATCTGGAACTTGTGTATGGGTGTCAAATACACTTTCGAACCAGATCAAATCTTCATTTTAAAATTTGCTTTTTGAATACACACTTTTTACAGTGGTATACATTGTCCTCCAAGGGACATTCTATGTAATTTTTATTTTTGTTGTCCAGTGCCAAACCTGGACAGCGAATTCTCAAAAATATCATATTATTTTCCAGCGGTCCACTCTCAGGGGGGTCGCCAGGGGGCTCAACCTTCCGTGAAAAGTAGTGGGGGGTGTCGTGTACACCCCCTCCAAATTTCGATCAATTCCCCCCAACAGTTTTAGTTTGGCAGCCCGTTATATCAAAAAAAACAACGGGTGGCGGACCTCGCGTGGACAGCGATTTATTCCAAAAAACTATTCATTTATACGGTGACCCACACTCAGGTGGGTCGCCGACCTTCCCCAGCCCGTATATAGTAGTGGGTGGGTTTCGAGTATATGCCCTCAAAATTTCGAATAAATCCCCCCACTACAACTGGAGATATGGCGTCCGGCACCGACTCAGAATTTGGGTGGCGGACCTGGCGTGCACCCTGTTTACATACTAATATTAGTCTACAGAACCTTATAAATGGCAGTTTTTGTTGCATTTTTCGACGTGTGCGTACGTTTCAGACGACAATTTCGTACTTGGTTTTCAAAAATTTTCTTGTGAAAAAATACCCCCCCCTCGTTTAACCCCCCCCCCCTCTCGGGACCACTATGAAACAATCACCCCCCGGGGGGTATTTCGAGGAAATACGGTAAATACATTGCTTTTTATCAAATATTCATGACTTCAAGTGAGGATGGGAATGGAATAGTGCTTGAATAATGTTATAAGAAAAGGCTCATACATTGAGAGTGGTCCTTCACACCAGAGTTGCGAAAGCGTATTTACGCTTGCCCGAAATACCTGGGTAAATGGGTATTTATACTTACACTTACGCTTACGCTTTCGTAAAATACCCATACGCTTTTTTACGCTTTCCCAGCCGAATTACCCGGGTACTAAAAGCGTAAAAAACGTTTCACATGGTCCAGTTTTATACTTTTGAAAAAGTGTAAAACAACAAAAAAAGAAATGAACAAAAACGTGTACAAAAAAAACTGACTAGGTATCTTGGTAAAAGGTAAAAAACTGACTGAAAAAAGTATCACACTTACAACAGCTGCAAATGTACAAATTTTGTTGAAATACAAATGTCTCGTTCAAATTGTGTTGCCTAGCAAGATAGTAGCTTCAGATTAGGAATTTTGGGGCTGAAAATGGATTCCAAAAACTGTTGCTGAGAGCTTTTTTTGGAAACAGTTCACTGAACAAAAACACACAGAATCCCGGATGCATTACCTTTGCCGCCACTGTATGTGAGTAAATATTCACCTGGTATGCATATTTACTTGATTGTGAATGCATACATAATCTTAATGTATAATAAGTATGCAACTGTGTAGTAATTTAATGTGAAAATATGAAAGACAATGGTGAATAGATTCATCTAATAGTGAAAGCAAGGGTGTTTTATGCCGCTCAAATGCAAGAGCACTTTCTAAAAGAAATTTACGCTTACGCTTTTTTTTACGCTTTCCTAGGTATTTTAAAAATACCGTACGCTTACAGTATCCATACTCAAAATTTGGAAAGTGTATTTACGCTTACGCTTACGCTTTCCAAAAATACCGGTATTATAACAACTCTGCTTCACACTGTGGAGGTGTGTGGAATAGGGTGTCAAAAAAAATTTTTTACGGGAAACGGAAACGGAAAACTTTTTTCAGCAGACAGAAAACGGAATGGAAAACGGAAAAAAAATTGCACTTGGCGGAAAACGGAAATGGAAAAAAATTTCAGCGGCCAGAAAACGGAAAAATGGGCCGGAAAAACGGAAACAGAAAAATTAAATTTGCACGGAAACAAAAAATTTGCTTAAATTTTGCTGGAAAATGGATAAAATTTGCTGAAATTTTGCTGGAAGTGGAAAAAATTAGCAGAAATTTTGCTGGATACAGAAAAAATTTACATAATTGACAATCTGCATGAATGTCTACCAGTTTGGCTGGAACAGAAAACCGAAAGTGCAGTATTATGCAGTTTTGTTTGACTTATGTGCACAGGGGGCTAAACTTATGTGCCTTCTCTGTCAAATGTAAGAAATCGTAGAAATTTAACTGTCGTTATTGAGCTCACACACAAAAAAGACGAGCCTGACGGAACGTTCGTGATTTTTGGACAGAAATCTTTGATTTTGATTTTTTTTCACGTTAAGCCGAAATCTGAGTTGACACAGACCTTGTGTCAACTAGTGTGCAGCCCGTCGGATCGGCGTGCCGTCAGCACGCGAGTAGAGCGCGATTTCATCATTTTCGTTACGCATTGTATTTAACCCATTTTTCATTTTTGGCCAAATTCCAAAAATGACGTCATGCACGGGTACGGTCAGCAGAATTGTATGGCATAAAGTAACCCGAGTTTACCAATAGGGTTCAAACAAGACCGCGGTCCCGGATTTTGGTTCGGCAATTCCCAGTCCCAGTCCCAAGCCTCCAGTCCTGGCCCGGTCCCGACAATTGAAAAAAGCCAGTCCCGGTCCCAGTCCCGGTCCGATACCTCAGTCCCGGTCCCAGTCCCAACATTAGAAAATTTCTGGTCCCGGCCCCAGTCCGAAAAACTGGTCCCGTTTGAACCCTAGTGCCAACCCTAGTAGTGGCACCACCCAAGGCCAGGCCAATTTAACATCAGCCCATTTTCCATCATGCAGTTCTATTTCCATCATCTGGTTGAATAACTTTACAACAAGCATGATGATACCCTGATATAAGCACACAAAATCTGTAGTTTGAAAATCTCTAAAGCAGGGAAAGTGTGAAGAGCCCCAGCTGGTGCATTGTAGCATCAGCTCAAATGGTACACAAACAATAGTGTGAATGAGAGAAGCTGTAAAAATAATAATGGTACCCTTAAAAGACAATGCATCTTTTCAAAATGTTATCCATTTGACTACTCATTACTTTTCAGTTTGAATGAAAGCACAAAGGGAAAACTGTCAAGGGTGCAATAAAAACATGCAGCATGTGTCTCTTTGTTCACTGGGACAACTAGGGATGGCCTGAGTTTTTTTTCCAAAGGTTTTTTAAAATAAAAAACGTTGTTTTTTTTAAAACCCGACCATCAGAACTTTTTTTTAAACTAAATTGGCTAAGCTTGGACTAAATTTTTAGAACTAAGCACTAGGTATTTTGCAAATTCCTTGCATGAAATAATGGAATTTCACCTGCACTTTACCATTTGTGGTGGTTTTCATTGATTTTGAGGCATTTTTAGTGTAACAGCTTCCATTTGTTTGTGCTATTATGTCATAATAAGCCAAGATATGCTAGTGTAGTATAAAAATATACAGCCAATGTGCCCCCACATACTTGTATAGTGTGAAACACCACATGAGCCTGCTCTTATAACCTTATTTAAGCACTTTTTCATGCCCAACTTCACTTTAAATCATGAACGTTTGACAAAAGGCGATATACAAAAAAGTCAACATAAAACAGATACTTTTGACAGAAATCACCACTTATAATGCTATCCCATGACTACAGCCATTCTATGGTAATATATAACATCACAACGTACAGTCACCTGATTTACCTGTATATGTTCACTCATGACCATATCTGGGAGCTTTTTAAAAAAATGTTTTTTTATTAATAAAACCGTTTTTGAAAAAAACGGTTTAAAAAAACCCTGTCGTTGAAAAAAACCTTTTTCGGCCATCCCTAGGGACAACATTTGTTTTGGAACAAAAGACTGGTCTGTGAAGTCAGAGTATAAAAGCAATGGAGAAACACATCACTTTCATTCCCTTCGGAAATTATCAATCAAAATGGACTTCAAAACCATAACTGTACTCCTTCTGATCGTGGGCATCGTCGCTGTGCAAGGTGAGCCGCCTCGGTTCTGTCTCACACCAAGAAACATCTGTAGAAAACCCCCCAAAAAATTCCATAATTTGCAAAATTTTCCAAAAATTCAACAGGGAGATTCAACCCAAGTGACGACCTAGCAGGGGAAGTAGAGAGGGGAGGTCGAAATGCTCCGAGTATCGGTGCTAGGGCAGAAGCACGGCGCAAAAAAGATGAGATGGTAGCAGAATGGAGACGAAAGCGATTGCAAGCACAAAAGCTTAGTAAAGATCAGAGGAAACTAAAAAGCTATTGAGAGTGACAGATGATACGTGATAATTGTGATAGGTAGTTTTCGATTGTTCATTCCTTTGGAATGATTTCAATGTTTAAAACGAGTGAAACAAATACCATGTACCGATTATCCTCGAATAAGTCCCCCCTCTCGAATAACTCCCCCCTCTCGATTAAGTCCCCCCTCTTGTGAGTGTGAGTAATAAACAACTCCCCCCTCGAATAACTCCCCCCCCACTTTGATGGGTAGAAACATTTCATAACATTTCACATTTACAAAAAACGTATTATGTATTTAATATGTAATATCTTGCAGCTAGATTCACTAACATTGCTTTCATTGCTTGAATTGCGAATTTTGTATTCTTACAAATCATTTATGTTACCAAATTTAATCCATTTGTGCAGTCAATTTATCAACCATTTTACTGGAAATACTGATGAAAAAATAACTCCCCCCCTCGAATAACTCCCCCCTCTCGAATAACTCCCCCTCAAAAACTTCTGACGAAAAAATAACTCCCCGGGGGACTTATTCGAGGATTTACAGTAATTTTGACATTTGAAAATGATCAAATGAACTTGCTAACAGCTAGACATTCTATTGAAAACATGTTCAAATGGGTCCTTTTCCAGATCTTTGGTCCAGTGCCACAGGAAAAAAGTTGTTTCAATATAAAATTTTCCAAGTTACTTATTGCAAGCGAGAAAGTGCAGAAAGTATACACAGCAAAAAATGGATCCGAGAAGCGTGTGGAAGCGGGCTGGATGCGCGCTTCCACGCGCTTCCACCAACATCACGAAAATCTCGGTGAAGTGTCTTCCACACGCTTCAATACGCTTCACCGCTAGGGTGTCAACAAAAACTTTTTTACGGAAAACGGAAATGTAAATGGAAAAATTTATGCACTTGCCGGAAAACGGAAACGGAAAAATTTTTGCAACTGCCGGAAAACGGAAAAATGAAAAACTGGAAAACGGAAATGGAAAAATTTGCTGAACATCTGCAAGAAACGGAAAAAAATTTGCTGAAATTTTGCCGGAAACGGAAGATTTTTTCTGGAAATGCAAAAACTGTAGTAATTTGGCTGGAAACAGAAGAAATTCACATAATTGAGAACCTGCATGCATGTTTATCAGTGTGGCTGAAACAGAAAACAGAAAATTTATTCTGAAAAGGAAAAAACGTTGGAAAAACAAACAATTGAGGCGAAAAACGGAAAGAAGATGGAAAAACTCAACATTTAGCCGGAAAACTGAAAATGAGCCGGAAAAACAGAGAAAAAAATTTGGCAGCCGGAAAACAGAAACAGAAAAAAAATTTGGCTTCGGAAAGCGGAAACAGAAAACGGAAAATGGAAAGTTGACACCCTATTCACCACACACTTGTGGAAGTGTGGAAATGTGGAAGACACTTCACAGCGCTGGCGTTTCCACACGCTTTGCGGGGAGCGCCATATTAAGAAGCGTGAAGTGCCTTCACACAGATTTTCGTATTTATGTGGAAGCGCCGGCATGCTAATAATCGTGCAGTGCCTATCAATTCACCTGTCTTTTATTACCCTCAGAGGCGATTTTTGAGGGAAAAAGGACAAATTTTGACCCAAGCGATTTAAAAAAAATCAACAAAAAAAATCGCGGTCATTAAAAAAATCGATTTTTTCCAACCCTACTCACACGTGTGCAATAGGTATAAATGACGTGTGGCCAGGTGCGCTGAGCCACTGTGCTTGCGTGCGTACACTAGTTTTCACACGAAATTTCGAACACTCACAAATCAGCTTAGAACGCTTTTGAGTTTTCTACAATGAGGTGGCCGTCAACTACAGTTGGAGGAGATTAAAAATGACTCGTGGAAAACTCAAACACGTTCAAAGCTCATTTATGAGTTTTCGAAATTCCATGTGAAAACCACTGTGCCAATCGGGCTTAGATTAGAGTAACGATGGGAAACCCTCGTGAAAAAGTATTTAAATTTATAAGTGTTTTTTCTAAACTGACTTTTCTAAAGTCTAAAAGAATATTTAGCCATCGTTAGCTTAGAGCCACAGTTTGCGCAAATTTGACTGTGCAAAATGCGAATGTGCTATGGGAAAATCATCACACCTACTTCAAGGGAAATGCCGCAGTAGTGTCGGGAATGTTTTCTTATGAGAGTGCTACATGAAACATACAAGCCCATGAAACATACACGCACACAGTGTTATAGCAATGCATGAGTGCTGCAATGTGTGTACTGGTAATCTGATAATTAGAGTAGCGATGATTATAATGATTGGCATATAAGCGACTTCTATCAAGTCATACCACGATCAAGAAATATGCTTTTTTCGCCAAATAACATTCCATTTTTGTTCAAATTTGACGGACCAAATTGATCATGTGCATTAAGAGGGGGAATTATTCAAGGATTATTTCTTCCTCATGTGTCTAACATGGGTAAATCAAGCAAATACGGTACTTTGCTACCTGAATAAACACCCTGGGAGTAATATTTCCATTATAATTATCAACTTTTTACTTGCTTTTCAATGGGAATTATTAAAAAGTGAGAAGTTATATGACGCGTGCACATACATTGCTATAACACTGCATGCGTGTACATGGACTTGTATGTTTCGTGGGCTTGTATGTTTCATGGGATCCTCCCTTTTCTAATGGGTGAACAGTGGCGGAAAAGTGCACTGCTTGTGCACTGGCGGAAAAAATTTCAAATTGGTCCTTTATAAGAAATTGTAAGAAATAGATGAGTACTTGTATTTATTTTTTTTCACCACAAAATAAATTACTGTGTGACCCGATTGTCTGATAAAACGGATAGATCAAGAAAACAACAAACATGCAAAGTGTCAATTGTCATGACAAATGTAGTAAAGAGTCAATTGGCATCTCAACTGTAAAGCAAAGTATAATTGTCATGACAAATGTCATGCAGAGTGTAAATTGTGTATCTGAATCTTATGTTTTGGTATCCAAACATTATATTTTGGTATCCAAATCTTATGTTTTTGTATCCAAATGTTCACATAAGATTTGGTTACAAAAGATAAGATTTGGATACAAAAGATAAGATTTGGATACAATTTGCTTTACAGTTTCCACTTTAATTTATATTTGTCATGACAATTGACACTTTACTTAACATTTTCATGAAAATTGACACTTTCCATTCCATTTCATATGTCATTTTGACACTTGACATGGCTTGGCCCTGCCCCAGCTCCGCGAATGAACAGGTTGTACATAAACAACAGAGAAAAAAATCTACAAAAAAAATGAATTTTTATACAATTTTACAAAAAATTTACAAAAATTTGAACTTTATACAATTTTTATTTTCATTTTGAAATTTTCAATTTTATTTTATTTTATTTTATTCTTCAATTTTCCATTTTATTTTTATTTTATTTTTATTGTTTTCTGAGATTTACCCTGGATGTGATACAGTAGATTTCATATGGTGAGTGTGCAGTTAATGGTTAAAAATTAAGTGAATAAGCATTCCAATGACGTGTTTTTAATGTTAAAATCATTCCAAAGGAAAAAACAATTGAAAGATATCATAATTAATTATCACTTATATCTAGCACACTCCATCCTAACAATTTACCATAACGATCACTTCGCGGTAGTTTGTTGTTCGTATTTGGCTTCCTTCACATATTATTCCTGTTCCGCCTTGTTTTTGAGATTTTTTCTTTTTGGCCAGAAAGGCATTTTTCTAGTGGTCTCGCTTCTCTATTTCGCTTTTTCGGTAATCTACTCAGTTACTCGAGTAAACTGCAGATTTTATTGGGGAAATTTTGCAAATTTTGGAAATTCTTGTATTTCCTACAGCTGTTTCTTTGTGTTAGACAGAACTGAGTCGGCTCATCTAAACACACAGACAGATGCTTCATGCTTTATTGCACCCTTGACAGATCTAATTCTGTGTTTTCTTTGAAACTGAAAAGTAATGTGTAGTCAAATGGATAACATTTTCTTTTAAATGCATTCAGGGAAGGGACATAGGCAGGATCTTTGAGCAGGGGAGGGATTGTGTATGGAGCCTGGTGAATGGGGGGGGGGGGGTGGGCCGCGCCCATACAATAAATCGGAGGTGGCATTTTGGGGGGGGGGTCTCCAGACTTTTGTCTCGTTACATTCCAGCGTACATTAGCCGATTTTGATGTAGTTCGAGTATGTTGGGGTTTGGTGGCGGGGCTACGACAAAAAAATTTTTTTCCTCAAATAATCCCCCAGTCCCGAGATAAGAGTGGTCTATAAAAACATGGTCATTTTGCATGGCCGATCAGGCCGATTGACTTGGCAGCTCAGTAACTCGGCCATTTCTGGGCCAATTTAGACCGTTGAACACTTAAAATGATTGGCATAAGCTGTAGATTCCATTTTTGGGGTCGCGTTAGTGATGTCTATATTTCTTATGCAGATTTGACCCGGTTTTTAAATGCTGAAATCAAAGAGTATTTTTTTGTCCTTTGGGGTCTGCTCACCAGTCTTTGTTCGACGGTGGTTTTCTGCTGCTCAAGGTGGCATTTAGTGCCACCAGCCATCTTATGAAGTATTGGCGGATAGCCAAAATAGTGTACTCATGAATACAGCTGATTTTTGTCATTTTTAGAGCTTTTGGACTTGTTTTTTCTTCGTTTTTCACTTCAATGGTTTTTGTGCACAAGTCAACGGTTTGTGTGCTTTAGATGGATGGTGTGCATTGGCGCGCGTGCCTTCTGCCATGTGTTTTCTCCAACTGTGAGGGGGGTATTTGGGCTACCAAAAAATGCAAATAACTGGATACATTAACCCCCCATAAAAATGAGTAAAATCAAGTCCAATTTTTTTAAAATAAAAAACGCTTAGACAGCGTTCACACTGCATTTTTGTGACTACTCTGACAACACTTAAAAAAGTTCCATAAGTCGAGTGAAAAGTTCCATATTTGTGAGTGAATGTGGCAAAGTATACATACCACCTAGGTGTATGTTAGGGTGTCAAAAAAAATTTTTTACGGAAAACGGAAAGGTAAAAAAATTTCACTCAGCAGAAAACAGAAAACGGAAAGGTAAAAACAAAATTATTGGCCAGACAACGGAAAAATGAAATGCCGGAAAATGGAAAACGGAAAGCAAAATTTTCACGGAAATGGAAAAAAAATAAAGTGAAATTTGCATGTAAATGGGCAAATTTGCAGAAGGAAAACCTGCATGCCGGTTTGCCTGTTTGGCTTTGATTGTGGTAGCTGTACATTCTGCAACTATGGATCATGCCAGTAACTTCACTTGTAGTTCAAGCTTAACTGAACCAACAAAAAATCATCAAAAGATAGCAAAAATACACTACAACAACAATAAGAATTTAGCAAAAGTGAACTTTGATGTAACTGAACAGTAAAAAGTATACTCAGCGGACTGCTAAGTACGTGTCCAAAATTACTTTGTGTTTTTTTGCAGATTTGGATACAGATAAAAATTCTGAACTGCACAAGAACCTGGTAGTTAAAAACACCATAGTGGAAAAAGATAAATACAGATTGGAAAAAATAATGGAAACATGCCAGAAAACTGAAAATCGAGCCAGAAAATGAAAAAATGGCCTGGAAAAATGGAAATGGAAAGGTAAAAAAATTTCACTTTACAGAAAACGGAAAACGGAAAGGTAAAAAAAAATTCTGCCGGAAAACGGAAAATGGAAAGGTAAAAAATTTCACTCAGCGGAAAACAGAAAACGGAAAGGTAAAAACAAAATTATTGTCCGGAAAACAGAAAAATGAAATGCCGGAAAATGGAAAACGGAAAGCAAAATTTTCACGGAAACAGAAAAAAAATAAAGTGAAATTTGCACGTAAATGGGCAAATTTGCAGAAGGAAAACCTGCATGCTGGTTTGCCTGTTTGGCTTTGATTGTGGTAGCTGTACATTCTGCAACTATGGATCATGCCAGTAACTTCACTTGTAGTTCAAGGTTAACTGAACCAACAAAAAATCATCAAAAGATAGCAAAAATACACTACAACAACAATAAGAATTTAGCAAAAGTGAACTTTGATGTAACTGAACAGTAAAAAGTATACTCAGCGGACTGCTAAGTACGTGTCCAAAATTACTTTGTGTTTTTTGCAGATTTGGATACAGATAAAAATTCTGAACGACACAAGAACCTGGTAGTTAAAAACACCATAGTGGAAAAAAATAAATACAGATTGGAAAAAATAATGGAAACATGCCAGAAAACTGAAAATCGAGCCAGAAAATGGAAAAATGGCTTGGAAAAATGGAAACGGAAAGGTAAAAAATTTCAGCTAGAAAACGGAAAAATGGGCCGGAAAAACGGAAACGTAAAACAATTTCAGCTGCCGGAAAATGGAAACGGAAAGGTAAAAAAATTTTGGCTGCCGGAGAACGGAAAACGGAAAGGTAAAAAAATCTCAACTGCCGGAAAACGGAAAGGTAAAAATTTTTCCTGCGGAAAGGCGGAAACGGAAAACGGAAACGGAAATTTGACACCCTAGTGTATATGCACCTAGGTCACATTTCAGATGAATCGTGTATGTTGCTGCTCAAGAGTTATACATGTTTATAATCAAATTTGCCACTGTGAGAGCCATAGCTGGAATCGAGGGTGGCATTTTAGGGGTGGGGGGGGTCTCCAAAGAGTGGCGCCTTCCCATGCTGGTGTACGTCAGCCGATTTTGATGCCCTTAGAGTATGTTGGGGTTTCGGGTCGGGGCTACGACCAAATTGTTTGTTTCCTCGAATGATCCCCCAGTCCCGAGATAAAGGGGGTCTATAAAAACGTGGTCATTTTACATGGCCAATCTTGTCGATCGACTTTGGAGATCAATAACTCGGCCATTTCTGGGCTGATTTGGACCGTACAACACTTAAAATGGTCGCGACAACCTGTAGATCCCATTTTTATGGTCGGCTTAGTGATGTCTATATTCCTAATGCCGATTTGACCCAGTTTTCAACCACGAAAAATGATTTTTTCTGAACATGCTATCATATACTTTAGACAACGAGAATTCATATACCAAAATAATGAGTTCAATATCTCTTTCCGACAAAAAGTTATAGTATTTTTAACTTTCTCCTCCCATCCACATAAAACACAGCATGGAGGACAATGCGTGGAACTTCAAATATCCATATCTCTACCATTTCTCAGCCGATTTTCATCAATGAACACTTAAAATGATCAGAATAACCTGAAAATATCATTCCTACGCTCAGGTTAGCTGTGTATTCTTTTAGTTTTCCTATACAATAATATAATGTGAACTTTTGTATGAAATTATCATTATGAGAATGCATAGAGAATAGAGATAACCTGAGCATGGGAATGATATCGTCAGGTTATTCTGATTATTTTAAGTATACATTGGTGAAAATCGGCTGAGAAATTGTAGAGATATGCAGTGTTGAAGTTGCACGCATCATTCTCCATGCGGTGTTTTATGTTGATGGGAGGAGAAAGTTTTAAGTGCCATAACTTTTGATCGGAAAGAGATATTGAACTCAATTCTTTGGTAAATGAATTCTCGTTGTCTCAAGTTTATGATAGCATGTTCAGACAAATTCATTTTTCATGCTTGAAAGCCGGGTCAAATCGGCATTAGGAATATAGATATCACTAAGACGACTATAAAAATGGAATCTACAGGTTGTCGCGATCATTTTAAGTGTTGAACGGTCCAAATCGGCCCAGAAATGGTCGAGTTATTGATCTCCAAAGTCGATCGACAAGATCGGCCATGTAAAATGACCATGTTTTTATAGACCTTCTTTATCTCGGGAGTGGGGATTATTTGAGGAAAAGAAAAAAATTGGTCGTAGCTAGGGTGTCAAATTTCCGTTTTCCGTTTCCGTTTTCCGCAGGCAAATTTTTTCCGTTTTCCGTTCCGTTTTCCAGCCGGTGAAATTTTTTTTCCATTTTCCATTCTGTTTTCCGGCCACCTTTTTTTCCGTTTCCGTTTTTCCGGCTCATTTTCCGTTTTCCAGTTAAATTTTCAGTTTTTCCGCCTTTTTTCCGTTTTCCGGCTCAATATCCAGTTTTTCCGCCTTTTTTCCATTTTCCACCTCAATTTTCTGCTTTCCGCCTCATTTTACCCTTTTCTGGCTCAACTTTTGGCTTTCTGTTCCAGCCAAACTGGTAAACAGTCATGCAGATTGTCAATTATGTACAAAAAAATTCTGTTTCCAGCAAAATTTCCGTGAATTTTATTGTTTTTTTTGGCAAAATTTCAGCAAATTTTTCCATTTCCATGCGAATTCCATTTTTCCGTTTCCGTTTTTCCGACCCCTTTTTCCGTTTTCCGGCCACTGATATTTTTTTCCATTTCCGTTTCTGTTTTCTGCCAAGTGCAAATTTTATTCCGTTTTCCGTTCCGTTTTCTGGCCGCTGAAATTTTTTTTCCGTTTCCGTTTCCGTAAAAAATTTTTTTGACACCCTAGTCGTAGCCCCGACCCCAAACACCAACATACTCAAACAACATCAAAATCGGCTGACGTACACCAGCATGGGAAGGCGCCACTCTTTGGAGACCCCCCACCCCTAAAATGCCACCCTCATTCCAGCTATGCTTGGAGCCCGACAGGTGCGCCGACAATTTAAAAAAATTGGTCGTCGCATTGCGCGAGTGTGACGACAAGTAAAATATTTGATCTAGTCGTCACAATGAGCATGGTTAAAAAAGGGTCGCTACTTGTCGCCAATAACGAGGCCGACCAGTCATCACACTCTGAAAATCTGCTAAAAAATAGATTTGTCATCACAAAACGGTCTGTGACGAGTAAGATCTACTGTCGTCACACAAATGCAGTGAGTAAGGGGCCTTAATCCAGGTTCGTTCAAAAAAAATTGGACTTGATTTTACTCATTTTTATGGGGGGTTAATGTATCGAGTTATTTGCCTTTTTAGGTGGCCCAAATGCCCTACTCACGGTTAAAGAAAACACATGGATGTTCTTCAGTTACGAGAGTGCCTGCTGCCATCTAAAGCACACCAACCGTTTACTTGGGATCAAAAACCGTTGAAGTGAAAAACGAAGAAAACCAAGACCGAAGGCTCTAAAACCGGCTGAAATCAACCTTATTCAAGAAAACACGGTTTTGGCCATCTGCCAATACCTCTTATGATGGCTGGCGTCGTTAAATGCTGCCTTGAGCGGCAGAAAACCGCCATCAAACAAAGACTGGTGAGCAGCAAGTTTACAACAAGAATGATGATACTGTCAGATATTTTACATTTTTACTAATTTTACTAGTTTCCGTTTTTACCACACAAATACGCCACTCGTCGAGTTACCGCGGCAGAGAATTGTAAATTCCGGTCCCTTTGCGCTTTTAATTGCGTGCGTAATTAAACAAATGTTTGTTTTTATGGTACAGGGATTTTACACGCAAATCAGGAACAGCGCCAGTACCCCTTGGGGTCCTGACAAGTTCCTGAGGACGGACACGGCAACTTACCAATCCCTTTCGTAACTGCAGCTGGCGGTTTACTTCGATTAACTGTTAATAAGCCGTAAATAAAATAAAGCCGTAATTAATAAAAATCAAATTAAAATACAAGCAGTTAGTATGCTTCAGGGGGATCAAGTTGGATTCACGGGAACTTTATTTAGCAATATAGTCAGAGTCAATTTCACAATAGCACAAGTGAGTCGTAAAGCCTCTAGTGGGTGAAAAAACGTAAAATCAGTGCGTTTTATAATCACAAAAAGTCTAACATTAATGAATACTAAATCTGAGACACAACAATTAACTGTAATTAGAAGATTACAAAGCAAAAACAATGCTCACTGGAAAACAAATAATATAGCATACAAGGCACGGGTAAATTAAATGAATGCGGGAAAATGATAAAAATGCAAACGGGAATTAAACCAAAAATAAGGTAACGGTGATTAATCTGACGTAATTAAAATACAAATTATCTCAGAGGTGAGTGTCATAAACTGGGTTTTTACTCAGAGGTTACGGTACAATTTAGAACAGGTGGTGTGACACGTGTTATCACCCTGCGCCCCTTTAGGTGAAATATTTTATAGCGCGCCCGACCAAGGCCACAGAAAGAACGCTCATTTGCGGGGGTTTACTCAAGGTTATTGCATTGCCGGGTAAGGGTTGGAACTTCGGGCATGTACACGCGCTACAAAGACACTAGCACTTGTGAGTTCACCAATCACCCTGGGTGATGGGAATAATTAGTCGGCACTGCTGTGCTCTTCACTTTAGACTGTGCTCTGCGTGTGTCTTGCAGTCGCATGTCGACAATAATTGCCGTTTTGCCACTTTTCCACCCATTACCTAGTCCTAACTAAAAACGCACTTGGTCGGGGAAATTTCTGAATGTTATCTATCGGGGCGCCAAGGTGTTTAACAGAGTCGACACCTTTAGCTTAACAAGAAACTTCAAAGCTTTTCCAACCAATTCCCAGACACTGCACCCTTTTGATCAACTATGTAAACTTAATAGAAACCTTAAAAATTAAAATTCGAAATTACATGTCCAAAAGAAAAACGAGAGTAATCACTTAATTAACTTAAAATGCGGGTAACTTAATTAGCTTAATTAAATGAAACAGGAAATGAAACAATTAAAATCACAAGGGAATAGTTACGTAATTAATGGAAAGAGAAATACTTAATAAATTTCATGGCCGCAGTAGTGTCCATTCGGGCGTACCGTCCTGGGGCTGCGGCCTTGTTGGCGGATTTGCAGTGCACAGCGAACCTCGCGTTCACTGTGATTTCCCTGTGCACCGCGGGCCGTCATTCGGTCACACATGGTCGTTCTCGAGTCGTCGGAGTGTCTGCACAAGATGGTCATTACATTTTTACGCATGACTGGCTAGCCATATTTCCACCTACAATCCCACCAGCCATTAATTTTTTACCTCTGGGCTAAAAACGACATGTTCAGAAAAAGTGTTTTGCACCGTTTTTCGGTTATTCAAAAATCATGACTTCTCTGCATTTTTCGGTGGATGGCCGTGGCAGTCACATGCCCTGGGGGTGCAAATATGGCTTGTCTTCATTCGAACTATGGCATCAGCTTTCTGCTGTGCCAGCTTTTTGTGCCCGAAACTTCGAAATTTTGGTTCCCGCACAGGGCTCGATGTGAGAAAAAGTTTTATTTTTTATTTTACAAAGACTAATTAAATAGAACTCTAATTGGGTCACTTCGCAGCATTGTGCCACTGCTGGACGGGCAATTTGGGATCAACATTCAAGTTACCTGCTCGACCGACATGTCGCAATTCGTGTGTGTGAAAATTGATCGTCAACAAGATTTTCTAATTATTTTCATGGAATATTAACATGTATGTTTGACCATTCGTTTTCTGTTACAAAGTTGTCTGTTTCTCCTGAAGACAAAAAAGTTGTGCATAAAATATCGCACTTTGAAACCTTATATTTTATTCTAATTAAAAAATTGTCTCCTATCAATTTTCACAATTACCATTTTCCATGAGGTGTTCTACCTGCTGCGCTGGAGCGTCCTCCGGTGGCAGCGGGATGGCATCGACCGCGTCGTTGTGCTCGGGCGGCGGCGAGGGGGGCTCGGCCACGTTCTGCAGTGCCATGGCCGCCATGTTGTTGCTAATGGGGGAATAGTCTTCATTAGGGCAGTAAACTGGCTCAACTACGGGCACAACCTCCTCTACCACCGGCACGACCTCCTCCCACACGTCCGCGGAGGAGTCAGAGCTTGAGGTAGCGGTTTCAATATCGGGCTGAATTTCCGCTTTCAGGTCTTCTTCGAGTGCCGGGTATTTTTCAGGTCCGACTAGTTCTTTCAAGTCGGCCCGCGGGCGCCACTCATGTGGCCAGTACCCCAGCACGTTTCCCCAGATCTGGCCCGACTCGTAAGTGTAAATTCTCTCAGTCATGCTTTCGACTGTCAGAAACCGGTGAAAGAAAGTTGACCACAACATGGTCTCGGTGTTGGCTACCACCACACGTACACATTTGGCGCGGGAGGTAGCTACGTTTCCCCGGGGCAATTCTGCCACAAATCTAGGGTGTCAAAAAAAATTTTTTACGGAAAACGGAAACGGAAACGGAAAAAAAATTTCAGCGGCCGGAAAACGGAAAAAGGGGTCGGAAAAACGGAAACGGAAAAATGGAATTCGCATGGAAATGGAAAAATTTGCTGAAATTTTGCCAAAAAAACAATAAAATTCACGGAAATTTTGCTGGAAACAGAATTTTTTTTGTACATAATTGACAATCTGCATGACTGTTTACCAGTTTGGCTGGAACAGAAAGCCAAAAGTTGAGCCAGAAAAGGGTAAAATGAGGCGGAAAGCAGAAAATTGAGGTGGAAAACGGAAAAAAGGCGGAAAAACTGGATATTGAGCCGGAAAACGGAAAAAAGGCAGAAAAACTGAAAATTTAACTGGAAAACGGAAAATGAGCCGGAAAAACGGAAACGGAAAAAAAGGTGGCCGGAAAACGGAACGGAAAATGGAAAAAAAATTTCACCGGCCGGAAAACGGAACGGAAAACGGAAAAAATTTGCCTGCGGAAAACGAAAACGGAAAACGGAAAATGGAAATTTGACACCCTACACAAATCCAACTCTACCGTACGCCTTCCTGGGGTCGGCATCCAGCTGGGCGGAGTCGGTTGGCGGGCTGCCGCGCACGCAGGAAACAATGACCACTTCCGCTTCACGGGCCTGGGCTTTGTCGGCAGTGATTACACGGGTGGCCCAGTAGGCCGCGTCGTGTTCTGTATGGGCTGTTAACCTACTAATTAGGGTGCGCGCCTGCGGCGCGTAGAAACACACAATTAGTAAACTAGCGGGGTCCGTTAAATCCGCCCAGGGTAGGGTGGGATCTTCTTTCACAGTGGCCACGAAGTAGTCGTAGAGGTGCAGGATGATTCGCAGTTTGGTCTTGTTGATGATTGACATGCCCTCTTTTGACTCGCAGCCCTGGTGCACCAGTGTGGACAACAGCGTGACGCCGTCCTCGGAGTCGCCGGGCGCGGGCAACATGGTGGCGCCGTGCGCTGCCTTGTCGTTGTAGGCGCGCAGCAATCCATGGTACGCTGCCACAGAGTTGGCCTGAATGAGCTGGCGATGCCCGCGGAACACTGTTTCCAAGTGAACCACAGGGCATAGTTGGTACTGTGTGAGCCTATCAATGAGGGTGGGTTCGGGTTTCAGGACGGGCTCCACCCAGTCTTGCACGCGAATCATACGCGTCAATTGTTTACTGTCTCCAAATAGAAGTAGCATGCCGTTTACTGGGAGCTGGGCCGCCTGAACCACACTAATCACTGCAGCGTCAGACGCCAATGACGCTTTGTCAATAATTACCGCGCACGCAGTCACACTTTTTATACGGGTGTCGTGGGCGGAGTCTAAAGTGACATGGATTTGACCGGGCTGCACCACTTCCAAAAACACTCAGTGCAGCCTGACCGTAGCCCTGACATATTTAGACAGCGCCCTACGCAGCACCTTACCCCAGAACCCCTGGTCAGCTAAACTAGCCTCTCCAGCCCGGGCGCCCGCCACACCTCCCTCGAAGTCGTCAAATGGCTGTTCGTCCCCATCCTCGGCGGTGAGAAAGGGCACTTGCTCGGTCAGCTGCGCGCGGATAACGGCATCATCCGTGCAGTTGTTGATGATCTCATCCACCAGCTCGTAGTCCTTTTTGGCGCCGTCGTACTTTTCCAGCGCTGCTGTCCATTTGGGGCTGAGACGGACAATGTTGTGGCCGGTTTGCTGTGCTAGGGTGTGCAGGGTTGGTAATTGGGTCGCGGGAGTGGTGCCATAAGTGGCATCACTTTCCCACATGGGGCTCAAAACGCGCACCAGAAATGCCGCTCTCAATTTCAAAAAGTCTTCAAAACCCTCCAGTTTTTGCATTTCAGAAAATGGCGTATCAGCCATGGCGGTCCATTTTGCGCGTTCCCGCAACAAAACTTCCAAAGCCCCAAAAATGTCCCGCTGCCCTAATTTTTTCAGGTTGGTCAGCGCTCTGCGCGCTCCTTTGTTGGCCGCCGAGTTGACGGTGCACGTGATGAGCCTTGAGTGGTATTTGGCGTTCGGCTGCTTGTCAGACGGCAAGTCAGAGCCCGCGCGTACCCTGGGTCTCGCGTTGTAATAATTATAGCCGCGCGAACACACATACGCCAGTTGATTTTGTGTGGTCGTCTTCCCAGACCCGAAAGGCGAGTCACACATAATCAAAAGGGGTTTGCGCATGCGCACGGCTGTGATCACAGCTCCTAAAACTTCTACCTGTCCTTGTTGTGGCAGAAACTCACCTAGTTTGGCCTGAATCATTTGTTCATTTCTTCCCCTGAACAATGATTCATACTGCTCATTAGCCTCGCAGCTAATTAGCGCCCAGTCAGTTTCGTCATCCAGCAGACGCAAATTCAATATCACAGCTAATTGGATTTGCGCCTCCAGGGTGAGTACTTTTGACCCCTGAACCACTTTTGGCACCCAGCCGACCGGCGCCTTGTTCAGGGCGGCCTGCAGTGACCACATGGTTCGGTCATAATTGGGCGAGTCGTTGGAGCCGCGCACCATGTACCGTCCATCCTCCAGGGTACGGGGCAGCACTGACTGCGACGCTGTCGTGTCCAATTTCGCACGCAGCATTGTAGTGGCTGGCTCCGATTCCACACTGGTAATTCTCACTGACAAATTGGGGCTGCCTGCAGCTGGTTTGTCTTCATCAGGTCGGGCCTGCACCAAGCTCACAACTGACATGGGCATCGCCTGGTTCAGCAGCTGTGTCTGTGTATTCACCTGCTCCAGTAAACAGACGCGCTGCTCTTCTGGTCCCTCAAAAGTGTCCGCTTGTAATTCCTCTGGGTCCGGGCGGCGCACCATAATGTCGCATGCAGTGCCCTGCGGCGTGTGCTCCCAGAATACATTTGCGCACACGTCCGTTGCGCGTTTCGCCCGAAACCGCAAAAATGACTCGTTGTAGCAGTGGGCCGCTGCTAAAATACTCATTTTGTACCTCAAAAATATGTCCATGTTGTCTCGGTTCTCTGTGTCCGGCTGAACGCCCGTTGTGCTGATGTCCTCGGCCATGGCGATCTGCAGCCCGTATGCATGGCCGTAAAATTCGTCACCAAACACATCTAAGTCGTTCAGGTCGTGATACTTGACATGGGCCAGCCCCAACTGCCCAGCACTCAAAGTTTCCACTCTGGGGTCACTCACATATTCGTGGTGTAAAATGACCAACTTTTCCGGCCCGGCATCGCCTCGCTCCGCCGCGCCCAGCGGGTCCAGGTTCTTGTAATTTGAAGGCATGAAGGCCGCTCGCAGCCGCGCTGTTTTCCAGTCGCTTGTGTACGGCTGGTAACCGGAAGTGTCGCCACGTGTCAACGTGCGCGCCGCCTGAGTGATGCGCCGCGTGCCCTGCGTACTCACTACAATCGGGGCGGCAATGTTTAGGGGGCATTTGGTCTGGTTACCCCATATCACAACACCGGTAAACTCCCAGTACCGCGGGTTTTCTATTTTCTGTGCAATCGTGGTCGCCGAAAAACGCATTCCGTGGCGCACCAGGGGCAAAAACATCGAGGGGTGCTGTTTCTGAATTCTTGAACACAGATCCACCAACTGGGTGGTCCTTTTGTCTCTGGCCGCCTTCGCCCGTTTTGTCGAGTAATAAAAGTACGGATATGCCTCATCCGCGTTCACCCATTGCTCATTTTCGCTGAGTATTGCCATAGTTTGCTCAGAAATTTTCACATGGCACTGATACTCAACATGCCCGTCGGTACCCGTATCAATGTACACTTGGTCTACCCAACCTTCGAATTTCCCTCTGCTGGGGTAGATTTCCGGTCCGTTTTGCATCTGCAGCGCGCGGTAAAGTTGTCGCGGGGGAACGGTTCCGCCGCCGCAGGCACCATGCGTATTTGTTTCCTTGGATTTGATGGGCGGGACGTCTGCACCTTCGAATGGGCGTTTGCAAGAGGCCGAGGCCATTATAATTATGTCAATGTTATAAAATAATTAATTGCGAAATTTTAATGAACGGGGAAAGTAATAAAAACTCGTGCGGTCCAGTTACCCGTGGGCAAAAGGGGTGCACGAGCTTCCTACGAACACACACACTCTCACACACACATCACGCTTTTTATACCTTGGTCCGGGCGGCGCGGCGTGACGGTGGCCGTCGTAACAGCTAATTAACGTGTAATTAATTAATTTTAGTCGTCGTTGTATAATTCACTGTAAGAAGGGGGAATTAAATATTCACTGGTTGCCTTGCAGCGATCTGCATGAACTACATATATTTTCCTATTAATATTATTGAATAAAGTCACTAATGGGTGGGCATAATCAATACACTCATATGGGCCTATAAAACGAGGCGCGAATTTCTTACTAGGGCCCGTCAACTGTGTAATACGCGGCATGTACACGCGTACCGCTTGCCCGTGTTGCACATTTAATCGGCGTGCACGGCGATTGGCGTAAAATTGTTCCTTTTGCTGCGCCCTTGCTAAAGCGGTGTGCGCAGCTTCGCGTGCTGTAGTCAAACGCGCACCTAACTCATTTATAAGGGCGTGCTTATGCGGCAATGATGGCAATGCCTCAGTGTCAGAGGGAGGCTCAATCATACGCTCCCACATAGACGCAGCAGGCTTGCCAAATAGCAACGCATAGGGGGTGGTTAGCAGAGACGGGTGTTTCGATGTATTGTACGCATGTACAGCGGCTCCTAAATGTATGTCCCAATCGTCATGTGTACGATTTACATAGTGGGACACTATTTCCATCAGAACACCATTCCTACGTTCCACCATTCCGTTACTCTTGGGGGTGTACGCAAAAGATGTATGTTGGGTCGCGTTCAAATATTGTAAAAGCTTGGCAAAAGTGCCCTCGGTAAAGCTAGGGGCGTTATCACTGAGTATAATAGCTGGCACACTAAATATGGGCAAAATGTGCAATGAGAATGCAAATGATACCGTGTCTTGTTTTATGTCGGGAACGGGCACAGCAATTCCAAAACGAGTACACTGATCAACAAACACTAACACATGTCGGTTTCTGCGTTTCGTGGTTAATAAAGGTCCTATTGTGTCTACTGCTATCACATCACCTGGCCTTTTGGCTACCTGGCGGCACACCATTTGAGTTCGCATTGCCGCTCTGAGACCTTTCTTGGCGTTGCACGAAGGGCGAGTAGCCACCCAGTGCGCACTTTCCGGCCGCATTCCTGGGAACCACGCGAACTCCTGCAATCTTTCAAATGTTTTTATTATTCCTAAATGGCCCGCCGTGGGGTGATTGTGAGCTAATTCTAATACGAATGGAACTAATTCCGACGGAATACACACTGGGTCATATAACTGTATACCTGGGATCTGGGACGTTCCTGCCTGGCGACGTAGGAGACCGTATTGATCAATAAAATATGGTGCAGCACTGTAAAAATTATCTGCGCGACACACTTCTATTGTTGCGGCTATATAGGGTTCCTCCGCTTGCAATTGTTTCAACTTATCAACTGGGGTCATGGGAGGTAGCGCCATTATCGTACTGCGCTTGGTTACACTCGTTAAACCCGGAGCAACTTCATTTCCGGCTCCTGAACCACCAGCCATTGTTCCAGTTCCAGGTGCTTCCGCATTCCGCTGCCATTCTCGCAACCCAGGAGACTCCGCCTCTTTTCGCCCGCGCGTCCGGTCGCTGATTGGTCGCAGTAACTCCGCCTCCTCATTTACGCTGCCTCGCTCGCTGATTGGCTGGTACGCTGCTCTGCTCGCCGCAGCTACCGTAACCTGTTTGTCGTGCGGAATAGCAATTTCACGGCACGTAACTTGTGCAAACTGCTCAAAGGCTTCATCCAGGTCCTTTTTCTCATCGAATACCACTGGCGCGTCCTGTCTTCTAGATAACGCATCTGCCAATTCATTGCTTTTTCCCCTCAAATGCTTGAACGTGATTTGATATGGCGTAATTGCTAAGGCAAACTTATGTAGCATGGCGTGCGGGGTGGTCTCTAAATTGGGATTCTTTACCCATGATATACTCTTGGCGTCGGTCCAGACTTCAAAGGGTCGTCCCGCCAGATAACAATGCCAATTACGTATACTTTCATAAATCGCACACGCTTCCAGTGAAATTGCTGGCCACTTGCTTTGGGTTGCACCTAACTTCCGGCTGTAAAAGGCACAAGCATGCAGTATTTTTTCATCCTCTGCTCGTTGCGCTAACATGCCTGCAACAGTGATTTTAGAGGCATCTGTAATAATTATAAACATACGCTTGGGATCGGGAAATTGCAAACACAGGCTTCCTAGCAATGCTTCCTTGAGCTTATGAAAAGCTTCCAACGCCTTGGGTTTCGATGTCAGATCCACTGGGGTGTCACTGTTGTAATTTTCCCTCGGTCCCGTACGCGTGAGATTTGACAGGGGTACGGCCAGTTCTGCACATCTGTGAATCATGCGTCTAAAAAAACCTATAGCTCCTAGGAAACCCTTAACCTCGTTTACGGTAATGGGTACCGGCCAGTCCTGAATTATGTGCCGTTTATCATCCGGTACGCACACGCCGTCACGTCCAATCATAAATCACAAAAAACGTATGGCTGTGACGCGTGCGAAAAAACACTTTTTTGGGCTAATTTTGACATTATTTTTTATTAGCCGTTCCAACACTTGCCCTATGTCGTATAAATGTGTCTCCCATGTTGCACTGTAAATTAATAAATCATCAATGTATAATAACACATTTCAATGTATTAATCCGGCCATAGCTAATTTGAAACAACGTTGCGCTAAACTGGGGGAGCATTTTAATCCCATTGGTAAACGTTTCAGTTGAAATTGCCCAAAAACATTTCTAAATGACGTAATGTGTCGATCATCTGGATGCAAAGCAATGTTATAGAAAGCTTGATTTATGTCGGCACTGCTAAAAATACTTGCAGCTACATAAAGATTCGACTGTTTCATCTAAGCGGGGTAATGGAAATTGGGGAGCGTGCAAAACAGCGTTCAGGCGTCTGTAATCAATTACCATCCGCTTTGACCCATCCGGCTTGGATACCACTAGCGTGGGAGCACAGTACGGGCTCGTACTGGGTTCCACGATGTCGTGCTCAATGAGGCATCTCGAATGATTTTCTAAGTATTGCTGATCATCCAGACTCAATCGGTACATTCTACAGGCAATTGGTTTTTTATCCACTAATTGCAGCCGATAGTCTACTAATTCGCTGTAGCCAATGTCATACTTATGTCGTGCAAAAGCTTCTTTATATTGCAAAATCACCTTTTTCAGTTCCTCCCGTCGTTCGTCCGTCAAAGTTTCTGGTACTGTAAATTCCATTATGTGTCCATCTGGGCACACAACTTGCAGTGGGGGCCCCAGTTTGTCTTCAGCTACTTTGGGGGGAGGTTTGGTCGCTTGAACTTGCTGACACACATCTCTGTCATAACATTGCTTCACCCATTCTACAGGGGGGTCTCCAGGCTTCACCTTCAGTAGGCAGTCCACTGGCTCGACCACAGCAATGCGCTGTCCTACCTGTAACACCACAGGTTGATTTCGCACATTTGCACATCTCACCTGAAACACGGGGGCACTGGTTTCATAGGCCGCTGAAGCAGCCATAACTCCACAGCGTTCGCCTACCGTATCCAATCCCACAACAGTGAATAAAGTTTCGTCCAAAGGGGCAGATAATTTTGCTGTCACTAGCGCTTCATGTCTAGCCAGAATTTCTATTTTTTCGTTCACAATGGCGTAAATTCTGCGCTGCTGAACTTCTGGGTCTGGGTTATCAAATGGAATTATCGCGTGAGCCATGGGGATTCGTAGTTAAATTGCCGGTAAATCCACTACCATATGCCGCAATACATCGGCGCCAATTTGAATTTCACCAGCTAATCCATTCACTGCCTGAAACACAATCCCAAAGGTGTGGTTCCCCATCGTTACAGGTATTTCCATCTGTCCCAATACCAAAAGTTTCGAGTCGGCTGCACATCTGAGGGCTCCAATGGGTGATACCTCATCGTGCTTGGTAGCCTTTTCTTTGTGTCACATCAACACATCTCTGTTACACAATGAATGCATGGCGCCTGTGTCCAGTAGGCACCTTTGATATTCTCTCCCATCGATGATTATGGTAATGGATGGGCTGTAGTACACATGCACAATTTCTTCACGTCGATTGGCCACTTGACGTATATTATCCCTCTCTTCCGGTGAGAATGTAATCATG
This sequence comes from Sphaerolaimus hirsutus, assembly GCA_964036195.1. Taxonomy (NCBI): domain Eukaryota; kingdom Metazoa; phylum Nematoda; class Chromadorea; order Monhysterida; family Sphaerolaimidae; genus Sphaerolaimus; species Sphaerolaimus hirsutus. The sequence continues at coordinate 26,878,960 of OZ038450.1, read as the reverse complement.
CACACCGATTCTTCCTCCAGATCACATTTTCTGTTTATACTGTATTGAATAGCGGGAAAACGACGCGCGCCCGTGAGTGCGGGCATGCCACTTGGCATTCCCACGCACGGGTTAATTACCGTTTGTACCTTCATCTGTTCGCTAGGACGATCCTCAGCCAGTTCGACAATCATGTTCAGCTTTTCTTCTTTCTTTGGTCGTTTCTTGATTTTTTCCTTTGCTCGATTCACCAAAGTCACAGCCGTTTCCGGCGCTGCAGCCATGAGCGCGGCTAGTAAGTATTGCATGGTAACCAGAGTACATATCAGGTAAATCCATACTTGTAACCAGGTGCGCCATGTGTCAAAATCCCACCATCCTAGCGCCAATACCGACTTTGCCAAAGTTCGATGCCGTTGCATGTGTGATTCCACCTTCGGCTCCGCCCCCTGCGTAATTTGCCGCACAATTGAATATGCATGCCACACGTCATTCAAGGTGGTCGTCGGCAATAGTTCTGACAAATTGTACATGGTCGTGGCGGCAAAAATCTGATGGTGTACATCCTTAACCTTTTCCTGTTGCCATTTCTGCGGGAAGCTGTGTGTGTTATACATGGGTAAATGTTCCAAGCCGCCCACCTTCGGCAGGTATCTGTACCATTGTCCATTTAACATTACCACACGGTTGTGCGCATTGGTGCATGATCCTGGGATCGCTTGAAAGTGCAAAATGTTCGTCAGCCTGTTCATGTGCAACGTCACATTCTGCCCATGCACACGTACTTGTACAGGTACTGTTTCATAACATTCTGGGGACTTTTCCTCTTTCATTATCTCGTATGTCTTGACCGCAAAACATTTGTGAACCAAAAATCCATCTGGCGCGGGTTTAGCAATTATTTCATTATCGTTCATGTACCAACGGGCTGTCGTAGTCGCATGTTCATTCATAGCCAGGCGCACAAATTCTTGGAAGTGCTGCACGTTCTTGCAAGTGGCCACTGCCTGTGCACGCATGGTTTGTTCTGCTGTTTCATATACCGCCTGCATGCTGGCTGCCAATTGTCCTGCGCTCACTATCCCTAACGTGGGTCGACCTTGCGCTCTTTTTTGTCTGACGCTTCGAATCACTGCCTTTTCAAATGGCGCCACCACAAATCAGGAACAGCGCCAGTACCCCTTGGGGTCCTGACAAGTTCCCGAGGACGGACACGGCAACTTACCAATCCCTTTCGTAACAGCAGCCGGCGGTTTACTTCGATTAACTGTTAATAAGCCGTAAATAAAATAAAGCCGTAATTAATAAAAATCAAATTAAAATACAAGCAGTTAGTATGCTTCAGGGGGACCAAGTTGGATTCACGGGAACTTTATTTAGCAATATAGTCAGAGTCACTTTCACAATAGCACAAGTGAGTCGTAAAGCCTCTAGTGGGTGAAAAAACGTAAAATCAGCGCGTTTTATAATCACAAAAAGTCTACCATAACATTAATGAATACTAAATCTGAGACACAACAATTAACCGTAATTAGAAGATTACAAAGCAAAAACAATGCTCACTGGAAAACAAATAATATAGTGTACAAGGCACGGGAAAATTAAATGAATGCGGGAAAATGATAAAAATGCAAACGGGAATTAAACCAAAAATAAGGTAACGGTGATTAATCTGACATAATTAAAATACAAATTATCTCAGAGGTGAGTGTCATAAACTGGGTTTTTACTCAGAGGTTACGGTACAATTTAGAACAGGTGGTGTGACACGTGTTATCACCCTGCGCCCCTTTAGGTGAAATATTTTATAGCGCGCCCGACCAAGGCCACAGAACAAACGCTCATTTGCGGGGGTTTACTCAAGGTTATTGCATTGCCGGGTAAGGGTTGGAACTTCGGGCATGTACACGCGCTACAAAGACACTAGCACTTGTGAGTTCACCAATCACCCTGGGTGATGGGAATAATTAGTCGGCACTGCTGTGCTCTTCACTTTAGACTGTGCTCTGCGTGTGTCTTGCAGTCGCATGTCGACAATAATTGCCGTTTTGCCACTTTTCCACCCATTACCTAGTCCTAACTAAAAACACACTTGGTCGGGGAAATTTCTGAATGTTATCTATTGGGGCGCCAAGGTGTTTAACAGAGTCGACACCTTTAGCTTAACAAGAAACTTCAAAGCTTTTCTAACCCATTCCCAGACACTGCACCCTTTTGATCAACTATGTAAACTTAATAGAAACCTTAAAAATTAAAATTCGAAATTACATGTCCAAAAGAAAAACGAGAGTAATCACTTAATTAACTTAAAATGCGGGTAACTTAATTAGCTTAATTAAATGAAACAGGAAATGAAACAATCAAAATCACACGGGAATAGTTACGTAATTAACGGAAAGAGAAATACTTAATAAATTTCATGGCTGCAGTAGTGTCCATTTGGGCGTACCGTCCTGGGGCTGCGGCCTCGTTGGCGGATTTGCAGTGCACAGCGAACCTCGCGTTCACTGTGATTTCCCTGTGCACCGCGGGCCGTCATTCGGTCACACATGGTTGTTCTCGAGTCGTCGGAGTGTCTGCACAAGATGGTCATTACGTTTTTACGCATGACTGGCTAGCCATATTTCCACCTACAATACCTTGATATAAGCACCCAAAATCTGTAGTTTGAAAATCTCTCAAGCAGGGAAAGTGTGAAGAGCCCCAGCTGGTGCAAACTGTTATTGTAGCATCAGCTGAAATGGTACACAAACCATAGTGTGAATGAGAGAAGCTGTAAAAATAATAATGGTACCCTTAAAAGACAATGCATCTTTTTAAAATGTTATCCATTTGACTACTCATTACTTTTCAGTTTGAATGAAAGCACAAAGGGAAAACTGTCAAGGGTGCAATAAAAACATGCAGCATGTGTATCTTTGTTCACTGGGACAACTAGGGATGGCCTGAGTTTTTTACTAAAGGTATTTTAAAATATAAAAAACGTTTTATTTTAAAAAAACCCGACCATCAAAACTTTTTTTTAAAGCTTGGACTAAATTTTTAGAACTAAGGACTATGTATTTTGCAATTTCTTTGCATGAAATCGTGCAATTTCACCCGCACTTTACCATTTGTGGTGGTTTTCATTGATTTTGAGGCAATTTTAGTGTAAAAGCTTCCATTTGTTTGCGCTATTATGTAATAAGCCAAGATATGCTAGTGTAGTATAAAAATATACAGCCAATGTGCCCCCACATACTTGTACAGTGTGAAACACCACTGACAATGTATGAGCCTACTCTTTTAACCTTATTTGAGCACTTTTCCATGCCCAACTTCACTTAAAATCATGAATGTTTGACAAAAGGCGATATACAAAAAAGTCGACATAAAACAGATACCGTATTTCATCGATCATATTGACCGCCAATGTATTGTTTCATAAGCGGTTTTGGGGGGTCAATGTAAACGAACACGTCAATGTAAACGAGCACGGCAATATATTTTTCATATCGTTTTCAGATAATATTCATTATTTATGTGCAATTTGTAGATAAATATGTATGCACATTTGATGATGTAAATACATAAATACCTATATATCCGCATTTACCACATTATGCATTTGATTTCAACATAGCAAAGCAAAGTGGTTAACTGCAAAAGGCAAATAGACCGACAGTGTGGATACGGCGGCAAACATCAAAAGATAAAGCGGATCATGCAACGCCAATTTTTTTCATACGGCAATGTATTCGAGCAGGGCAATGTATTTTTCAGATGCCCCACAGACCCGCCAATGTAATCGAGCAAGCCAATGTAATCGAACACGTCAATAAGATCGAAGAAATACGGTACTTTTGACAGAAATCACCACTTATAATGCTATCCCATTACTCTACAGCCATTCTATGGCTATATATAACATCACAAAGTACAGTCACCTGATTTACCTGTATATGTTCACTCATGACCATATCTGGGAGCTTTTGAAAAAAATGTTGTTGTTTTTATAAAACCGTATTTGGAAAAAACAGTTTAAAAAAGCCCTGTCGTTGAAAAAAACACCTTTTTCAGCCGTCCCTAGGGACATTTGTTTTGGAACAAAAGACTGGTCTGTGAAGTCAGAGTTAGCATTCAAAAAATAACCCGTGATTTATATTTTTGAAAATCACAATAAATATAAATAACCCGTGATTTATATATATTTATATTTTTTTCAAATTCTGAGTGATATATTTATATATATTTTTTTAAATTCAAAAAAAAATCACTGAGAAAATCACTCATACTAGATACATTGTGGTTCAAATATTGCACTTCATGACTAAAACATGTAATTTGTGCAAGAGAATTTTGAATTTTGCAAGAGAATTTTCTCCTGAAAATCTCTTATCTGCTCATGTAGAGCATTATTGAGTACAAATAGCATTTGAAGCAGGTAAAATTTGTGCCTACACACACTAGTTTTCACCATGACTTTTTTGAAAACTGAAATGGCCAAAAATGGTGACATGTCACCATCCAGTTTTCCACAATAGAATGCTGTAGATGTTCAATTTTCACAAATAGCGTGGATTTCAGTGGGGTTGTTTTGGCAAGTCACTAGTTTGCCACTGTGTTTACCTAATGTGAAAACTCAAATGATGACAAATGGTGATATCACCATCACTTAGTCTTCATTATGTGTGTGACAAAGATGTAAACAGCTAACAATGTTCAAGTAACTTTTTATGTCATCCTGCTATGAATTGTATTGTCACGTTCAGTGTACAAAGCATCTCTCTATCTTATAACATACTTTTCTGAAATAAAACATAACATTGAATCAAAAATACCCGCGTGATGTCATCAAAAATGATCTACAGTAATTGAAAACTCACTTCACCACTTTTGAAAGCTGGCAACACTTGGTGACATCCACCAATGTTGCCAGTTATTAAATATGGGGACAACTGTGGAAAACTGTCACCATGGTGTCACCAAAATGTCACCAAAATTTTGCCAAACATGTAGCCATGTGCCATGAGTTTTCACAGCTCACCACTGTTGAAAAAGTAGCTTTTTAAAACACAAGATGATTGCATGAACTACTGCATTTCCTCTAAATACCCCCCTCAAAATGGACACTATGAATTTATAACCCCCCCCCCCCTGGTTTAACCCCCCTCAAAATTCTCACTCTGAAAAAAACAAACCCCCTGGGGGTATTTTGAGGAAATATGGTAAGTGAATTTGCACTAAACTTCCTCAGCATACCTGGCACTGCTGCAAGTACTAAGCACCTATTTAGTCAAACATCACACCACAACCAGGCACTATAGGTTAAGTGCAACATGTTTGCAGTGCAAAATGTTTTTGAAGTTGGCATTGAGGTTGTAGGTTGAATTTTTCTGTTGTGATATTTGCGTGATATTTTCACTTGTCAATATTGTATGAAATGAATACTGCTTGTGAAACAACAATAACTAGATTGTGGGATGTTAGAGTACATTTTTGTGCTTGCAAATGGTAAATTAAGCCTGCAATAGCCCACAATTTTGCTTGTAATTGAAATAAACCGCAAGTGATTTTTTGTGATTTTTTTTGAGCTTAGAGTTATTTTTTCAGTGATTTAATTATATTTTCTGAAGGCCTTGAGTGATTTATATATATTTATATTTTTTCCAAGTTTGGGGTGATATATTTATATATATTTTCCAAACAATTGGTGATTTTTTCGAATGCATGTCAGAGTATAAAAGCAATGGAGAAACACATCACTTTCATTCCCTTCGGAAACAATAAATCAAAATGGACTTCAAAACAATAACTGTACTCCTTCTCATCGTGGGCATCGTCGCTGTGCAAGGTGAGCCGCCTCGGTTCTGTCTCCCACCAAGAAACATCTGTAGAAAACCCCCCAAAAAATTCCAAAATTTGCAAAATTTCCCAAAAATTCAACAGGAAACCCAAGTGACCCAGCAGGGGAAGTAGAGAGGGGTCGAAATGAGCGCTTGGACAAACTAAAATCTGGGCAGGGTATGCGCGCTCAGATGGCTCCGAGTATCCGTGCTAAGGCAGAAGCACGGCGCAAAAAATTTGAGATGGAGGAGAATGTAGCAGAATGGAGACGATTGCAAGCACAAAAGCCTTAGTAAAGATACGACAAACTATCCGAGATACGGCCTTAGAAACTAAAAAGCTATTGAGAGTGACAGATGATACGTGATAATTGTGATAGGTAGTTTTCGATTGTTCATTCCTTTGGATTGATTTCAATGTTTAAAACGAGTGAAACAAATAGAATGTAAATTTTGACATTTGAAAATGATCAAATGAACTTGCTAACAGCTAGACATTCTATTGAAACGATGTTCAAATGGGCTCTTTTCCAGATCTTTGGTCCAGTGCCACAGGCAAAAAGTTGTTTCAATATAAAATTTTCCAAGTTACTTATTGCAATCGAGAAAGTGCAGAAAGTATACACATCAAAAAATGGGTGTGAGAAGCGAGAAGAGAAGATAAATCCGAGAAGCGTGTGGAAGCGGGCTGGATGCGCGCTTCCACGCGCTTCCACCAACATCACGAAAATCTCAGTGAAGTGTCTTCCACACGCTTCACCTAGCTTCACCGCGCATCGAAAATGTGGAAGACACTTCACAGCGCTGGCGCTTCCACACGCTTCCCCCATGCACACATTTGCGGGGAGCGCCATATTAAGAAGCGTGAAGTGCCTTTACACAGATTTTCGTGATGTATGTGGAAGCGCCGGCATGCTTGGTGAAGCATCGGGAAGTGTCTGTGTGAAGACACTTCCCGACGCTTCACCGCATATCCACACACCCATTTTTTTTGCTGTGATACCAACATTGTTGTGAAGCGCTGAAATAATCTTAAATTCATTTTTATGACAGTTTGATATTTGATTTTTTTGACAAAAATATGCAGATATCCTAAATCTACTTAAAACTGCAATCCAATAGGTATTGTAAGTCTTTTCTGTTCGTTGCACGTATTTAGACTTGGCCCATGTCCGATTTTGTATTGGGTACGGTTGGATACAATTGGATATTGTAAGAATGAGAGTAAAATACACAGGATTTCAGTTCGCGTCACCTATATTGACCCCAGAATGCAATTACCATATTACCTCGAATTATCCCCCCCTTGAATTAAACCCCCTCGAATTAACCCCCCCTCAAAATGGGCTGGGGAAATAATAAACCCCCCCCCCTCGAAATACCCCCCCCCCCCCATTCGGAATGATGTACGTCATGTACATAAGAAATACGTCATGTATGCAATGTACATGATGTATATTACTGTCAATTTGCATTGCAGCTACACATGGACTAGTTTGTGTAGCTATCTACATTTTAATGTTTAAATATATCCTGTTTGGACATATTTACTACCTGTTTTGGGTATGCTAATGCCTACTATTTACTACGATCCTTACGAAAATTTCTGACGAAATAATAAAACCCCCCCTCGAATAAACCCCCCCCCCTCAAATTTTGCTGGCGAAATAATAAACCCCCATGGGGGTATTTCGAGGTAATACGGTATACCACCGGAAATGGTTGCTAATGGCGGCCCACACACTAGTTGACACATGTATGTGGGGAGTTTCATTCCAAAAACGCATATATCCACAATTTTCAATTTTTCAAAACCGCATTTTAATGTTTGACGATGGCCCGACAGCGCTATGTTTGGGCGACGAAGCTTGCCTTGCACTTTTCAGATAGATGTGACATTTCTCTACAATTTTTGTAACCACAAATTTTGTAGGCCGGGGAATATTTAGGGAGTGATGTGAGATTTTGTAAATCACCCAAAATTGGGAAACAAATCTGAACATTTGAAATTAAATGTCAAATAACTTCTTAACGGTGCATCGTAGGCAAAAACGAATTACACAACTGCAAAGCCCGTGTTTAAAAGTACCTCTACCTAAATTTTCAGATCAATATACCGTATTTCTTCAATTTTATTGACTGTCAATGTATTGTTTCGTAAGCTATTTTTGGGGGCAATGTAAATGAGCATGGCAAAGTGAATGAGCATGGCAATGTATATTCCAGAGTCTATTTTTCAAGTGCATTTGTAAAGTAAATATGAATATGAAATATGTTTAATGTAAACTCCACGTTACATTCTTCATAAGTTAGGTACCGTATTACCTCGAAATACCTCCAGGGGGTTTATTATTTCGCCAGCAAAATTTGAGGGGGGGGATAATTCGAGGGGGGGTTTATTCGAGGGGGGTCTATTATTTCGCCAGAAATTTTCGGAAATTCCCCATACGCAGACGTAGAAAAATCGAACAACCACATAGATTTATGTCTTGATAGGCATATATTACTGTATATACACAAAAACCCTTCCCTAACGTCACTTAATCATCAGTGTTAACGTGTGTTCTGCATTGTACAGATCACAAACTGCGGTATTTGTCATGTACGTTCACGTTACACTTAATTTTAGGGGGGGGGGGTATTTCGAGGGGGGGTTTATTATTTCCTCAGCCAAAATTTAGGGGGGGTATTTCGAGGGGGGGGTTTATTCAAGGGGGGATAATTCGAGGTAATACGGTAAATTGTCGCAGCGGTGGAGTTGTCAGACTCCTAAAGCGGCAAACATAAAATGATAAATGGGATAATAATACATCGATATTTTCATACGCCAATGTATTTGAACACGGCAATGTATTTTTCGGATACAATTTGTATACAATTTTACAAAAATTCGAATTTTATGGTTTAAAATTAAGTGAATAAGCATTCGAATGACGTGTTTTTAATGTTAAAATCATTCCAAAGGAAAAAACAATTGAAAGATATCATAATTAATTATCACTTATACCTAGCACACTCCATCCTAACAATTTACCATAACGATCACTTCGCGGTAGTTTGTTGTTCGTATTTGGCTTCCTTCACATATTATTCCTGTTCCGCCTTGTTTTTGAGATTTTTTCTTTTTGGCCAGAAAGGCATTTTTCTAGTGGTCTCGCTTCTCTATTTCGCTTTTTCGGTAATCTACTGAGTTACTTGAGTAAACTGCAGATTTTATTGGGGAAATTTTGCAAATTTTGGAAATTCTTGTATTTCCTACAGATGTTTCTTTGTGTTAGACAGAACTGAGTCGGCTCATCTAAACACACAGACAGATGCTTCATGCTTTATTGCACCCTTGACAGATCTAATTCTGTGTTTTCTTTGAAACTGAAAAGTAATGTGTAGTCAAATGGATAACATTTTCTTTTAAATGCATTCAGGGAAGGGACATAGGCAGGATCTTTGAACAGGGGCGGGATTGTGTATGGAGCCTGGTGAATGGGGGGTGGGCCGCGCCCATACAATAAATCGGAGGTGGCATTTTGGGGGGGGGGTCTCCAGACTTTCGTCTCGTCCCATTCCAGCGTACATTAGCCGATTTTGATGCCCTTCGAGTATGTTGGAGTTTGGGGGCGGGGCTACGACAAAAAAAAATTTTTTCCTCAACTAATCCCCCAGTCCTGAGATAAGGGTGGTCTATAAAAACATGGTCATTTTGCATGGCCGATCAGGCCGATTGACTTGGGAGCTCAGTAACTTGGTGATTTCTAGGCCAATTTAAACCGTTGAACACTTAAAATGATTGGCATAAGCTGTAAGTTCCATTTTTGGGGTCGCGTTAGTGATGTCTATATTTCTTATGCAGATTTGACCCGGTTTTTAAATGCTGAAATCAAAGAGTATTTTTTTTGTCCTTTGGGGCCTGCTCACCAGTCTTTGTTCGACAGTGGTTTTCTGCTGCTCAAGGTGGCATTTAGGTCCACCAGCCATCTTATGAAGTATTGGCGGATAGCCAAAATCGTGTACTCATGAATACAGCTGATTTTGGCCGTTTTTAGAGCTTTTGGACTTGTTTTTTCTTCGTTTTTCACTTCAATGGGTTTTGTTCACAAGTCAACGGTTTGTGTGCTTTAGATGGATGGTGTGCATTGGCGCGAGTGCCTTCTGCCATGTGTTTTCTCCAAGGCTTTAGGGGGTTTTTTTGTGAGGGGGGTTTTGGGCTACCAAAAAATGCAAATAACTGGATACATTAACCCCCCATAAAAATGAGTAAAATCAAGTCCAAATTTTTTAAATAAAAAACGCTTAGACAGCGTTCACACTGCATTTTTGTGACGACTCCGACAACACATGAAAAAGTTTTCCTATACAATAATATGATGTGAACTTTTGTATGAAATTATCATTATGAGAATGCATAGAGATCACCTGAGCATGGGAATGATATCGTCAGGTTATTCTGATCATTTTAAGTGTTCATTGGTGAAAATCGGCTGAGAAATGGTAGAGATATGCGGTGTTGAAGTTGCACACATCATTCTCCATGCAGGTGTTTTATGTGGATGGGAGGAGAAAGTTTTAAGTACCATAACTTTTGATCGGAAAGAGATATAGAACTCATTTCTTTGGTATATATGAATCCTCGTTGTCTCAAGTTTATGATAGCATGTTCAGACAAATTCATTTTTCATGCTTGAAAGCCGGATCAAATCGGCATTAGGAAAATAGATATCACTAAGCCGACTATAAAAATGGAATTTAAAGGAAAATGACCATGTTTTATAGACCTTCTTTATCTCGGGACTGGGGGATTATTCGAGGAAACAAAAAAATTGGTTGTAGCCCTGACCCCAAACCCCAACATACTCAAAGAACATCAAAATCGGCTGACATACACCAGCATGGGAAGGTGCCACTCTTTGGAGACCCCCCCCCCCACCCCTAAAATGCCACCCTCGATTCCAGCTATGCTCGGAGCCCGACAGGTGTGCCGACATTAAAAAAAAATTGGTCGTCACATTGGGCGAGTGTGACGACAAGTAAAATATTTGATCTAGTTGTCACAATGAGCATGGTAAAAAAAGGGTCGCTACTTGTCGCCAATAACGAGGCCGACCAGTCGTCACACTCTGAAAATCTGCTAAAAAATAGATTTGTCATCACAAAACGGTCTGTGACGAGTAAGATCTACTGTCGTCACACAAATGCCTTAATCCAGGAACTAAATATGACTATTTCGTTCAAAAAAAATTGGAGTTGTTGTTGTTGTTTCATGCATTTCTGAGTGCACGGATAATACGAGTGTAAAAATGTATCACACACAATTTGTATCCGCGCGCACGGCTGCCAGTAGTGATGTTAAAGGCACCGGGAAAAATGGCACCGCACCGCACCGGCACCTTTGCCAACACATGAAAAGGGCACCTGGCACCCTGGGGCACCGGCCAGAAAATGGCACCGCACCGCACCGGCACCGGTGCCTTTTGGAAAAAATGGCACCGGCACCGAAGGGCACCGGCGGGTTGCCGGTGCTAGCACCGAAAGGCACCGCACCGGGCTGGAATTTCTGAAGATAATATCGGGCAGTTTCTCAGTGGTCTCACTTTTGGAAGCGCATATTTCCATGAATTTTCAACCGATTTTGATGGTTGAGCACTTAAAATGATCAGAATGATGTGGCAATCACTTTTATGAAGCAATTACAATGATTACAAATGAAAGATAAAATATTTAATTCACTGCAATGTTCATAGCCACTATTGTCTACTGATCGGAGTCGTTGCTGTACAGAGAATGGAACTATCTCTGTCATAAACTGACAACAAATTTTGAACAAACAAGTAAGATAAATATAAAATATAAAAATGATTTAAAATTCAACAAAATTTTAGATTTGTTCATCAGATCACGTATTGGGTATAATGGATTTCACAGTAAGTATATTTATTTGATGGGAGGTTTACAAAAAAGGCAAAAACGGTTGGGTAAATATATTGCTGTTTTTTGAAGTACGAATAAGCACATACTATGGACAAAATTGCACAGCACATGAAGCCTTGGCCGGTGCCTTTCCCGGTGCCTTTTACTTTGGCCCGGTGCTAGCACCTTTGGCACCGGCAAAAAAATGGCACCGCACCGCACCGGCACCGGTGCTATTCTGAAAAAAATGGCACCAGCACCGGCATGGCACCCCTGAAGATTGCAATGGCACCGCACCAGCACCGGTGCTGGTGCCCTTCGGTGCCCAGCACCGGGGCACCGGTGCCCCGGTGCCTTTACATCACTAGCTGCCAGGTGTTGGTCTGCCGTTCAGATCTGTCCTTCACATGCCGTAATGTCTGTAAAGAAAACATTATTGTTACGACTTTTCAACTTTACATGACTTGATTTTACTCATTTTTATGGGGGGTTAATGTATCGAGTTATTTGCCTTTTTAGGTGGCCCAAATGCCCTACTCACGGTTAAAGAAAACACATGATGTTCTGCAGTGACGAGAGTGCCTGCTGCCATCTAAAGCACACCAACCGTTGACTTGGGATCAAAAACCGTTGAAGTGAAAAACGAAGAAAACCAAGACCGAAGGCTCTAAAACCGGCCGAAATCAACCTTATTCAAGAAAACACGGTTTTGGCCATCTGCCAATACCTCTTATGATGGCTGGCGTCGTTAAATGCTGCCTTGAGCAGCAGAAAACCGCCATCAAACAAAGACTGGTGAGCAGCAAGTTTACAACAAGAATGATGATACCTTGATATAAGCACCCAAAATCTGTAGTTTGAAAATCTCTCAAGCAGGGAAAGTGTGAAGAGCCCCAGCTGGTGCAAACTGTTATTGTAGCATCAGCTGAAATGGTACACAAACCATAGTGTGAATGAGAGAAGCTGTAAAAATAATAATGGTACCCTTAAAAGACAATGCATCTTTTTCAAATGTTATCCATTTGACTACTCATTACTTTTCAGTTTGAATGAAAGCACAAAGGGAAAACTGTCAAGGGTGCAATAAAAACATGCAGCATGTGTATCTTTGTTCACTGGGACAACTAGGGATGGCCTGAGTTTTTTACTAAAGGTATTTTAAAATATAAAAAAACGTTTTATTTAAAAAAAACCCGACCATCAAAACTTTTTTTAAAGCTTGGACTAAATTTTTAGAACTAAGGACTAGGTATTTTGCAATTTCTTTGCATGAAATCGTGCAATTTCACCCGCACTTTACCATTTGTGGTGGTTTTCATTGATTTTGAGGCAATTTTAGTGTAAAAGCTTCCATTTGTTTGCGCTATTATGTAATAAGCCAAGATATGCTAGTGTAGTATAAAAATATACAGCCAATGTGCCCCCACATACTTGTACAGTGTGAAACACCACTGACAATGTATGAGCCTACTCTTTTAACCTTATTTGAGCACTTTTCCATGCCCAACTTCACTTAAAATCATGAATGTTTGACAAAAGGCGATATACAAAAAAGTCGACATAAAACAGATACTTTTGACAGAAATCACCACTTATAATGCTATCCCATTACTCTACAGCCATTCTATGGCTATATATAACATCACAAAGTACAGTCACCTGATTTACCTGTATATGTTCACTCATGACCATATCTGGGAGCTTTTGAAAAAAATGTTTTTTTTAAATAAAACCGTATTTGGAAAAAACAGTTTAAAATCGCCCTGTCGTTGAAAAAAACACCTTTTTCAGCCGTCCCTAGGGACATTTGTTTTGGAACAAAAGACTGGTCTGTGAACTCAGAGTATAAAAGCAATGGAGAAACACATCACTTTCATTCCCTTCGGAAACAATAAATCAAAATGGACTTCAAAACAATAACTGTACTCCTTCTCATCGTGGGCATCGTCGCTGTGCAAGGTGAGCCGCCTCGGTTCTGTCTCACACCAAGAAACATCTGTAGAAAACCCCCAAAAAATTCCAAAATTTGCAAAATTTTCCAAAAATTCAACAGGAAACCCAAGTGACCCAGCAGGGGAAGTAGAGAGGGGTCGAAATGAGCGCTTGGACAAACTAAAATCTGGGCAGGGTATGCGCGCTCAGATGGCTCCGAGTATCCGTGCTAAGGCAGAAGCACGGCGCAAAAAATTTGAGATGGAGGAGAATGTAGCAGAATGGAGACGATTGCAAGCACAAAAGCCTTAGTAAAGATACGACAAACTATCCGAGATACGGCCTTAGGCCTAGGGTTCAAACGGGATTGACTTTTCGGGATCGGGATCGGGATCGGGATTCACTTTTTGAGATTTCGGGATCGGGATCGGGATCGGGATTGGGGTTTCGGGATCGGGATCGGGATCGGGATTGGTAATTTGAGATTTCGGGATCGGGATCGGGATCGGGATTGGCCGGGATTGGGGTCACGGGATCGGGATCGGGATTGGGATAGGCATTTTTCCGGGATCGGGATTGGGTTCTAGGGATAGAGATTTTGGCCATTTTTCTGGCATTCACAGTTGTTCATAAAGGTCTCAAAACACTGTTGGATGCCAGAAAAGTGGCATAAAATTGACGCTGGGGGTTTGCATCCACTTTTTTGCATGCAAAAACGTCATTATTTCATTTTTTATAATTTCCACTAATCTTTCCGGGATCGGGATCCCGGACTTGGGAGTTTCTCGGGATCGGGATCGGGATTTGAAAACTTTCGGGATCGGGATCGGGATCGGGATTGGTATTTTTGAGATTTCGGGATCGGGATCGGGATCGGGATTGGGGTTTCGGGATCGGGATCGGGATCGGGACTGGTAAATCCCGGAATTTCACGGGATCCGGGATCGGGATCGGGATCCCGTTTGAACCCTACTTAGGCCTTAGAAACTAAAAAGCTATTGAGAGTGACAGATGATACGTGATAATTGTGATAGGTAGTTTTCGATTGTTCATTCCTTTGGAATGATTTCAATGTTTAAAACGAGTGAAACAAATAGAATGTAAATTTTGACATTTGAAAATGATCAAATGAACTTGCTAACAGCTAGACATTCTATTGAAACGATGTTCAAATGGGCTCTTTTCCAGATCTTTGGTCCAGTGCCACAGGCAAAAAGTTGTTTCAATATAAAATTTTCCAAGTTACTTATTGCAATCGAGAAAGTGCAGAAAGTATACACATCAAAAAATGGGTGTGAGAAGCGAGAAGAGAAGATAAATCCGAGAAGCGTGTGGAAGCGGGCTGGATGCGCGCTTCCACGCGCTTCCACCAACATCACGAAAATCTCAGTGAAGTGTCTTCCACACGCTTCACCTAGCTTCACCGCGCATCGAAAATGTGGAAGACACTTCACAGCGCTGGCGCTTCCACACGCTTCCCCCATGCACACATTTGCGGGGAGCGCCATATTAAGAAGCGTGAAGTGCCTTCACACAGATTTTCGTGATGTATGTGGAAGCGCCGGCATGCTTGGTGAAGCATCGGGAAGTGTCTGTGTGAAGACACTTCCCGACGCTTCACCGCATATCCACACACCCATTTTTTTGCTGTGATACCAACATTGTTGTGAAGCGCTGAAATAATCTTAAATTCATTTTTATGACAGTTTGATATTTGATTTTTTTTGACAAAAATATGCAGATATCCTAAATCTACTTAAAACTGCAATCCAATAGGCATTGTAAGTCTTTTCTGTTCGTTGCACGTATTTAGACTTGGCCCATGTCCGATTTTGTATTGGGTACGGTTGGATACAATTGGATATTGTAAGAATGAGAGTAAAATACACAGGATTTCAGTTCGCGTCACCTATATTGACCCCAGAATGCGATTACCGTATTACCTCGAATTATCCCCCCTTGAGTTAAACCCCCTCGAATTAACCCCCCCTCAAAATGGGCTGGGGAAATAATAACCCCCCCCCTCGAAATACCCCCCCCCCCATTCGGAATGATGTACGTCATGTACATAAGAAATACGTCATGTATGCAATGTACATGATGTATATTACTGTCAATTTGCATTGCAGCTACACATGGACTAGTTTGTGTAGCTACCGTATTTCCTCGAAATACCCCCCCCCTCGGAATACCCCCCCCCCCCTCGAAATACCCCCCCTCAAAATGGACACTATGAACTTATAAACCCCCCCCCCCTCGAAATACCCCCCCCCCTTAAATTTACTGTATAGATAACGTAAATGACAAAGGCTGTGGTTTGTCATCCCGACAATGCAGAATACACGTTAAAAACGATGTTATGTGAGAACAGTGTTTGTACGTCTACACACTTATAAATGTCTTTAGAGTCTTATAAATGGCGATTTTTGTTGCATTTTTCGACGTCTGCGTACGTTTCAGACTACATTTTAGTACTGGGATTTCAAAAAAATTCTGGCGAAATAATAAACCCCCCCTCGAAATACCCCCCCCCCTCGTTTAACCCCCCCTCAAAATTCTCACTCTGAAACAATAAACCCCCCGGGGGTATTTCAAGGAAATACGGTATCTACATTTTAATGTTTAAATATATCCTGTTTGGACATATTTACTACCTGTTTTGGGTATGCTAATGCCTACTATTTACTACGATCCTTACGAAAATTTCTGACGAAATAATAAAACCCCCCCTCGAATAAACCCCCCCTCAAATTTTGCTGGCAAAATAATAAACCCCCATGGGGGTATTTCGAGGTAATACGGTATACCACCGGAAATGGTTGCTAATGGCGGCCCACACACTAGTTGACACATGTATGTGGGGAGTTTCATTCCAAAAACGCATATATCCACAATTTTCAATTTTTCAAAATCGCATTTTAATGTTTGACGATGGCCCGACAGCGCTATGTTTGGGCGACGAAGCTTGCCTTGCACTTTTCAGATAGATCTGACATTTCTCTACAATTTTTGTAACCACAAATTTTGTTGGCCGGGGAATATTTAGGGAGTTATGTGAGATTTTGTAAATCACCCAAAATTGGGAAACAAATCTGAACATTTGAAATTAAATGTCAAATAACTTCTTAACGGTGCATCGTAGGCAAAAACGAATTACACAGCTGCAAAGCCCGTGTTTAAAAGTACCTCTACCTAAATTTTCAGATCAATATACCGTACTTCTTCAATTTTATTGACTGTCAATGTATTGTTTCGTAAGCTATTTTTGGGGGCAATGTAAATGAGCATGGCAAAGTGAATGAGCATGGCAATGTATATTCCAGAGTCTATTTTTCAAGTGCATTTGTAAAGTAAATATGAATATGAAATATGTTTAATGTAAACTCCACGTTACATTCTTCATAAGTTAGGTACCGTATTACCTCGAAATACCTCCAGGGGGTTTATTATTTCGCCAGCAAAATTTGAGGGGGGGATAATTCGAGGGGGGGTTTATTCGAGGGGGTCTATTATTTCACCAGAAATTTTCGGAAATTCCCCATACGCAGACGTAGAAAAATCGAACAACCACATAGATTTATGTGTTGATAGGCATATATTACTGTATATACACAAAAACCCTTCCCTAACGTCACTTAATCATCAGTGTTAACGTGTGTTCTGCATTGTACAGATCACAAACTGCGGTATTTGTCATGTACGTTCACGTTACACTCAATTTTAGGGGGGGGGTATTTCGAGGGGGGGTTTATTATTTCCTCAGCCAAAATTTAGGGGGGGTATTTCGAGGGGGGGGTTTATTCAAGGGGGGATAATTCGAGGTAATACGGTAAATTGTCGCAGCGGTGGAGTTGTCAGACTCCTAAAGCGGCAAACATAAAATGATAAATGGGATAATAATACATCGATATTTTCATACGCCAATGTATTTGAACACGGCAATGTATTTTTCGGATGCCCCACAGACCCGGCAAAGTAAACGAGCAAGCCAATGTAAATGAACAGTCAATAAAATCGAAGAAATACGGTATACACACATATTTGATTTATAGTGCAAAATAGATTTGGAAATTCACGTATGCATTTTTGGAGATGAAACTTTTTTTTGGATATATGCATTTTCGATATGAAACTCCGGCGGTCTGAGATGGATTTATGCATTTTCGACGTGAAAGTCCTGTTCCAATCATGACTCATGGATATGTGAACTTTCGATGTGAAAATTGCGATTTTTTGAAAATCGGTACCACTGTGAATATCTCGGAAACGAAATGGACTATAACACTGATTTTCTTTCTAAAACGTGAAAAACTATACGTGGAGGTCAAATCCAGGCCTAACTCGATTTTTCTGGATTTGGCGCTTGTGAACTTTTGGAATGGAACTCCCCATGTGATGTATGCGTACAAATGGGTGTATTAAAAAAGTTGCTTTGGCCGGGTGCCAAGTCTAAATACGTTCATTCACCGGCTTTTCTTTCGAAATTTGAAAGTAGTAGAAACAGACGTACATAACAACGCATAAACATAAGTTTTTAGAACTTTGCGTGTGATAATATTGTGTGGTAAAAATATTGCCGGTGGAAAATCGTGGCTGGATGAGAATTAAAGAATTTTTCAACAAATTTGCTCTGTAGTCTGAGAAAAATTTACCAGAAAGTCCCAAATTGTCAAAAATGTCCTCTCGCTGAATGACAGCACATTCGCGGTTACGGTACGCAATTCCCAACATTTTATAAAAAGAAAAAGTTCAATTTCCCGCACAAATTGCGAAAAATGCCCAAGAAAAAGCACCCCGAGTCGAAGAAATCGGCGAAAAAGTTTATCCAAGCGCACAAAGATCGCGGGCATGGAAATTCAGAAAATAATCATCATCAGATGCATGAAACAGAAAAAGAACGTAAGCCAGGATGCAATGTTCCCGGGCCGAAAGGGTGTTTGATTGGTAATTTTGAGTTTTTGATTGACCGATGCTAATCGGATGATAAATTTTAAAACTTCAGATAGTATTCTTGCTTTTTGAGAAGCTGATTTGATGTTTGTGTTGTGCGTTGAGTTTTTGGAACTGTGCCAAGTTTCCCAGAACGAGGGCCATTTGGTTTACTGTTTATTCACATATAGTTTTACACGCAAAAAGCTGTTTGGATAGTCCACAAATTATCAGATATCAAGCATTAAGATATTATTTCCGCGCAACAAAAAAATATTCGAATGCGTATCCAACATTTTCTGTTTTCGTGCAACATATCTCCAAAAACAATGTTTATGCGTCGTTTGAACCCTAATCTAATGCTTCTCAAAGTGCAATTTTCGGCCCCCCCCTCCGGCAATAAACAACTCAAACTTCCTTCAGGCACCCCCATACCCGCGGGGGCCACAAAACTTCCCGAGGGCGCCGTCAAAATGACATGCGACTCGCAAAAATGTCCAGGGGTGCCCTACGTTCACGCTGAGTGCTTCGAGCGACTGGAAGAAGAACTTGTCAACGTTTCTTACAAACATGCAGCGTTGGCTCATTTAGTTTTGCGTTTTCTGTTTGGTGCTGTTTTTAAGCATTTTAAAGCATCAAAGCGAGTGGAGCCGCCGAATATGTATTTTTCGATCGGTTTTCAAACCTTTTCATTGGGGATTAGGACCGTTTGTTGAACACGTTCGAAGAGTATTTTAATGATAACTATCATAACTTTATACAGGGACGTAGCCAGGATTTTTGAGCGGGGGGGGGGCGGATTGTATACGGAGCCCGGCGAACGGGGGGGGGGGGGGGCGGCGCCCCCCCCCTAAAATTTTACCCCTGTTGTAGGGGAATGGCGCCATGGCGCTGGCACCATTCGTAGGCGCCACGCCATGGCGCCACTGGCATATTCCACTTACCATCCCAATGACAGACCCAAGCGCACACGCCCACTTAGGACCTGGGATTTGCAACAGTTTTTGCTCCGCCTTAATTACTCTTGCATTTGAGAGGTCAGCAGCGGCGTGCATCAAGGGCCGCTTCTGGTAGGATTATCTTACATTGCATTTACGTGAACTTTAGTGTACAGGCATATTTGAGTGACATTTGTGTGAGAGTATAGCGATATTTAACCTACCCGATATTTAACCCATCGGTTGTAAAGCCAAAGTACCTCGGTTCGTAAGCCGAAGTATGTCATTAATTAAGCCCCATTGAACTTCTAAAAGTGCATCGATATTTAACCCAATGTATGTCGGTAAAAAAGCCAATGTGTCGTTTCGTAAGCCGCAATACAAATATACATAAATAGGACCAATATATACTCTGTGCATATCACACTTAGTATGAGAACCTACCATAACCCATCGAAATAATCATCGTTTTTACTACGGAATAATAAATAACGAAATTTATCACAAATTTTATTCATTAAATTATGGTAAGATTCTGCACAAAGTATGCGCTCCACTCAGTATACATGTAAATATGAAGGTAGAGGAAAATATTTAGATGTGGCTGTGAGATGACAGACGTTTTTGGCATCATAAATATGTGCATCTGCCTAAAAATAACTGTGGCTTAAATATCAAACCAGGAGGGTTAAATAACGACCCACTACGGGTTACGAAAAGAATGAAGAAAAAAAATAGTTTGAGGCTTCACAAACGAGGTACTTTGGCTTTACAACCGACATAGTTTGGTTTACGAATGGAAGGGTTACGAACCGCTGTGGTTAAATATCGGGTTTTCCTCCATTTGTGTATTTATTTTGTGGCATTTTGTTGTGTGTATACTCGGCGGACCATGATTTGATGAATGAAATCTTGTGATCAATTTCGTAATTATTCCATAGCAAAAACGAAATATTATGATGAAAAAACTGTATCAATTTTGGTTCATTATTCAGATGTATTATGGTAGGTTTCCATACTAAGTGTAATGTCCGCCGAGTATACTTAATTCATGACATCCAAATGGCACTCCAAATGTATTTGAACATTTATGTACATTATGTAAATTACCGTATTTGTAATATTTTGTAATTTCAGTACGCACCACAAACTGCCGCAAATACACACACACAAATAAATGTCATTCAATGTCACGCCTGTGCCCTAAAAGTTCACGCAAAGACAATGTAAGATAATCCGATTGGAATTGGCATAATAATTCGTAATTGCGTGCGTACGCACGTTCAACTTAGGTCGATCTGAATCAATACATAAAAACGTTCCCGGTACTGAGTGCGCGTGTGTTGGCGTCTGTTTCCATTGGGATGGTAACTACACCCAGCCGCGCCACTGGCGTTGGCATTGGCGCCAAAACAGCAGTATATGTCTGTATTTTACAGGCATATACAGCGACATGGACAGAAATGAGTCCATTTTCACTGGCTTTTAGGCCGCAGAGACTGGTCAGCCAAAAAGATATGTTGTGAAGGGAGAATGCGCTCTTGCGCGCAAAAATTTTTCAAACTGTCGACAAAATCGTCGTCTGAAAGTGCCATTTCTGGCACATTTTTTGGTCCGGCCCGGGAAGGGGGGGGGGCGGCCGCCCCCCCGCCCCCCCCCCCTGGCTACGTCCTTGACTTTATCATTTGAGAAACCTAATTTGACTTTTCCGACATTAAAAACCCGACATTTTTTCGGATATTTTGCTTAGCTGTTTTTTCCGCGCAATGCATACCTTGGTTTTTGTCGAAATTGGAAAATGTACCATAGCAAAATTTAGCTAAAAATGTAGAACACACTCAGCCGATCTATACAAATTTACCTCTAAAATTTACGATTTTCCATTTCTACACATTTCCACCAATTCTCAGAACTGGCCGCTCGCAACACTGGACCCCAAGTATGGCTCGAGCCAATTTATGGAATCGAAAATGTCAAACATTGGTGGTAGTGCGCAAGGAATTGAAGTGCCCTCAGGAGGGGTGCATGGGGCACATGTTTTACGACGCACAAGCTGCCAAAGTGGAGGCGGCGAAGGAACGAGCCTTGGAAAATGTCGGTTTTTAAAATGGAAAATTGAGCAAGGGTCTCCAGGTTTTTGACAATCCTGGGGGCTGGGTAGATATCTTAAACTTTTTTCAGGTAGGGGGTAGAGATGACCGAAAAAGTTTTTTCAACGACCTGGTTAAAAAAAATAAAAAAACGGTTTTTTCTTTCTTTTAAAAAACGTTATTTTAAACCCGTTTTTTCAAAAGCTTCCAGATATGGTTATGAGTCAACATGTACAGGTATATCAGACAGGTGGCAGAGCTTTATGATGTTATATATAGCCATATAATGGCTGTGGAGCCATGGGATAGCATTATAAGTGGTGATTTATGTCAAAAGTATCTGTTTTATGTCAACTTATTGCAGGGGTATCTTGAATTTTGACCCTCCGAGTGGTTGGATAGATAGCAAATCGCTCCTCCGGAGGGATAGATAGCTGAAAAATTTTCTGGGGGGGGGGGGTTTGGGGGGGGGTTGTGGTGGTTCGATATATAGGCTTTTTCGGGGCATAGAAGGAGGAAAAGGGAGAAAAATCGCTAAAAGTAGGTGTAAAATAGCTTAAAATGAGTATACAAGAGCATATAGTACTTAAAATAGCTGAAAATAGGCAGTTAGACGCATGAACTAGTGATTTTGAAGGTGAAAATCTATATATAGGTATGAAAAATAGCGATTTTGAGCGAAAATTGGGGTATAGTTTCTGAAAAATCGCTCCAGATAGGTAGATAGCTGGGCGATTTGGGGGGGGTTTAGGGGGTAGTAGCCCAAAATTTTGCCTCCGGGATAGATAGATAGCTGAGCGGCCTCCAGGATAGATAGATAGCTGGGCAGTTTGGGGGGGGGTAACCCCCCCCCCCCCACCACCCCCCCCATTCGAGACCCCTGACTTATTGTGTATATAACCTTTTGTCAAACATTCAAAATTTCAAGTGAGGTTGGGCATGGAATAGTGTGCCCAAATCGCTCCCCCAAATCGCTCAGTTACCTACCTATCGATTTTTGAGAAATTTTGGCCCAATTTTTGATCAAAATTGTTAATTTCCACACCATTTTATAGTTTTCACCTTCAAAATCGTGGCTTTCGCCTATAATCATGTTTATATATCTGTTTTTAGCCTTTTTGCTACTTTTAATTTGTTTTTAGCGATTTTTGCCCCTTTTTGCCTGCTATGCACTGAAAAGGCCCACATATTTTGCCCCCCCCCCCCGCCAGCCCCTCCCCAAGCCCAATGTTTTTTTTAAAACGTGTTTTAAAAAAACACATGACGTCCGAAATGTTTTTTTTTTAAAAAAAACTTCGACCAAAATTTTTAGTACTAAACACTAGGTATTTTGCAAAATTTTTGCGCGCAAGTGCGCAATTTCACACACAAATTGACATTGGTGGTTGTTTTCATTGGTTTTGTGGCATTTTTAGTATCAAAGTATCCATTTCTATGTGCTACCATGGTTTAATAAGCCGTCATATGCTGCTGTACTATATATTGTTGAGGTAATATGCTTCCATGTACCTCCACAGTGTGTAACTTCACTCCCAAAGTAACAAGCTCGTCTTATAACCTTGTTTGATCACTATTAAGTGCCAAACTTTACCTGAAGTCACGAAGATAAGATTACTATAAGGTGATATACGAATGATATGTCGATGAAAAATGGATATTTTTGACACAAATCATCACTTATAATGCTATCCCATGGCTCCACAGCCATTATATGGTCATATATAACATCACAGAGTATTGCCACTGTCTGATATACCTATATATGTTGACACAAGGTCATATCTGGGAGCTTTAAAAAAAACAACGTTTTTTATTAAACAAAAACGTTTTTTTTTTAAGCGTTTTTTTTATAAAAAAAAAATCGAGTTAAAAAAAAACGTTTTTTTTTCCAACCCTACCCCCAGCCCCCAGAGGAATTTTCAGCCATCTTTCCTTCCGGAGGAGCGATTTTCCATCTATCCAGCTCCCGCGAGGGCCAAAATCTTGGAGACCACCACTGTATGGCAGGGGTCTCCAGGATTTTGGCCCTCGCGGGGGCTGGATAGATCACAAATCGCTCCTCCGGAGGGATAGATAGCTGGTAAATTTTTCTGGGGGGGGGCTGGCGGGGGCACAATTTATAGGCTTTTTCAAGGTTAAGAAGGCAGAAAGGGAAAAAAATCGCTAATAATCAGTAAAAAGTAGCCAAAAGTAGGTATAAAATGGCTAAAAATGGGTATATAACCATGTATATAGCCGGAAAGCACAATTTTGAAGGTGAAAAACTATAAAAAGGTGCGAAAATTGGTGATTTTGTGCGAAAATTAGGGCAAAATTTCTCAAAAACCACTCCAGATAGATAGATAGCTGAGCGATTTGGGGGGGGGTCTTTGGGGGTAGTAGCCAAAAATTTTGCCTCGGGATAGATAGATAGCTGAGTGGCCTCCGGGATAGATAGATAGCTGGCCGATTTGGGGGGGGGGCAGCCCCCCCCCCAGCCCCCCCCCTAGGAGACCCCTGCTGTATGGTTCACATATTTTAACTACAGACGCCAACCCCCCCCCCCCCCAACAAAAACCCCTCTCTGAACGTGAAAAAAAATTGCGCAGGTTCGAACAGCCGGTCAACCGGCACCCCCAGTGAAACCCCACAAAGAACCCCACAAGAACCCCACAAAGTTGAGAGCGTCCTGGAGAAAGGGTCCTGGCGTCAAATCTCTGCAGGGCCGAACTTTTCAAAGTGTTTGCGATTCCATCCAGGATAGTGTTGGGCGCGCATTCGCGAATGAACAGGTTCGAGTTTGGGTTAATATTTTTTGTTAGGTTTTTTTGTAGTTTTTTTGTAGGGTGTCGTAAAGGGTGCTGGAAAACTTAGGCGTGAAAATCTTGCACTTGAAAATGAAATGCTGGAAAACAGGAATCTGCATGTAAATTGCCAAAAATTCGGAAATTTTGCCAGTAAAAATTTAAGAAAAAATTAGAAATTTGAGAGGTAAAACTTCGGAAGTATGAAATGAAAAGTTTGACGGCCCGCTTCTAACTTAGAGAATGCGGTCATTTCGGTTTAAGTAGGATTCAAATAGGGTTCAAACGGGACCAGTTTTTCGGACCGGGACCGGGACCGGGACCAGAAATTTTCGAATGTCGGGACCGGGACCGGGACTGGGGGGTCGGGACCGGGTCCGGGACCGGGACTGGCGTTTTTCAATTGTCGGGACCGTGACCGGGACCGGGACTGGGGGGTCGGTCCCGGGACTGGATTTGCCGGACCATGTACCGGGACCACGGTCTCGTTTGAACCTATTGGTACATAATATCCGGCCAATGTTGTTCCACACACCTCCACTGTGTGAAGGACCACGCTCAATGTATTAGCCCTTTCTTGGAACATTATTCAAGTAATGCACCCCCCCTCAATTTTGGCCCCATAGTTAAGAAATAGAGCCATTTGTAGGCGCCAACGCCATGGCAGTATTGGCGCTGGCATTGGCGCCAATGTCTACTATCTAGGTATCTTTATATACCTATAAATATTTCATACTAGAATCGTGTTGGGACCTTTCTAACGCTGTTTTATTACAGAAAAATACATGTAATCATTGGGTGGGTATTTGCGCGCTCGCGCACAAATTTTTTTTAGATGTGCCTACATAATCTTTAGAAAAGTGGCATTTCTGGCAAATTTATTGAAAAGGTCATTAAAAATACATTTTTCTTCATCCCTTGTCGGGACCACTACAAAATTCCCGGACCGGGACCGGGACCGGGACTGGGTGGTCCGGACCGGGACCGGGACTGGCTTTTTTGAATTGTCGGGACCGGGACCGGGACCGGGACTGGGGTGTCGGGACCGGGACCGGGACCGCCCCAGTCCCGACTTTTTGCCGAACCATGTACCGGGACCGCGGTCCCGTTTGAACCCTAGATTCAAACTTAATTGACTTTTCTGGGCTGCAAAATCCCGAAAAGTGTCGGGATCCCGTTTGAACCCTAGTTCTAAGGTATCAAACAATGAAACCAAACCCCTCCCAATTGATTTTATACGTGTCTGCAAATAACGTCTGCGCAAAAAATTTCTGGTCGTTTTTCATTGTATTTTTCATTAACTTGTTCACTTCTATAAATCTTTTTCAACAGGTGCTTTGTATATTTGGACCCCCACGGGGGGGGGGGGGTGGCGGGGTTTCAATATTTAGCCTTTTCCACGGTATAGAAGGAAAAAAAG